>QVQW01000024.1:0-326789 GCA_003635345.1 Coniochaeta pulveracea | reverse complement strand
CCCAGTATTTTCCCCATCCGACCCACTCCAACCACACCCCAGTTTCTCCACGCCCCTCTCCGGACAACCAGTTCGCACTCCGTGGACGCTCCTGGTATGGATGGGCTTCGGTTTGTTTGGCCCAATCGCCCCCTGTCGTCGAATGTAGCTAAGGGGGGGGTTCGAGAAATGCCCTTGGCTACTGTTGATATGTATGTATTCTGGGGTGTCCCACAAAGCGTGTGCCGACTCCTCCTCCTTCTCCTCCACACGAACTTTGCATCTGCAAACTCCGAGAGTCTGTTTCTCCGCGTTCACGTGCTGCTCGATCTCATTCTAGTTAACCTCATCGTACGACCGCCAGGGCATCATTTGTCTAACATGTTAACAGCATAAGCAACACAGCTTCAGCACGGGTTTCGCTGATTAACCATATCACCACTGCCGATTCAATATTCCGCTTGTTTTGGTAGCTGTTCCGTGACCCAGCTGGCGGAGGACCTACCATTCTCGGACCTGAAGGAATTATTGCTGAAGCTTTTTGAAGTCTCTTCCGAGAGCACCGTCGCCCAACACGTCGGCCACAGCAGTTCACAGCAGTATCCGTACTCTCAAAATGTCGCCGTCCTCAACCGGCGACTCACCACCTCTGGCCGGGGCGGCACCGACCACTTCACAGCCACACCGATACGCGGTGCCCAGCCGGGAGGGCTTCTCTATTGAAATCCCGGAACCACAACTGAATGGAGCAAACGGGACGAATAGCCTGAAATCGCCAGGTCCATTGAAAGGTGTTAGGGCCCAGAGTTTCAGCAGGGAAGGCATATTAGGCTCGGCACAGAAGGCTCGTAACCTTTCCCAGTCGTCAGAGAATCGACCGGACACCAACGGTCACGCACAGCAGCTCAGCGATGATGGTGGCATGAACCCCTTGAAGAGGAGGAATACGGGTGCTGACGTCGATTATCCCAGGCGAAGAGCCACGATTGCTGTACGTGGTATGAAGTCGTCTAACGAGGCAGAACAGCGCGCTGACTTAACCTGGTTCGTAGTGTGAGGTGTGCCGGTCACGCAAGTCGCGATGTGATGGAACGAAGCCAAAGTGCAAGCTCTGTACCGAGCTCGGCGCTGAGTGCATTTATAGGGAGCCTGGGATCAAGCTCGATGCCGGAGACAAGCTTATCTTGGAGCGCCTGAATCGCATCGAGAACTTACTTCAGATGAACATGGTCAACCCGGCAGCCGGCAGCAACAGCAACAGCAACAGCAACAGCAGCAATCTGGCAATGACAGGCAACTCCCCCAACATGAGTAACGGTACTGGTCTGAGCAACGAGAACATATTGCTTCCGACCGATCCTGGGTACGTCTCTGTCATCCCCAGCGGAGGTATCGGCACGTGGTCCGCCACTGGAGCAACCAACATTTCCATTATGCCCAAGATCCACACCAACGCTGCACTGCACCTGCTTCAGTGGCCGCTCATTCGGGATCTGGTGTCTCGACAATACGACCCTCAAATCCTGCTGCAGCTGGAGATGGCTCGTGAACCACTGCATTCGCTCACAAAAACGCCCTGTGTCGACCTTTCCAATACTGCTGCTTACATCGAGGCCTACTTTGAACGTGTGAATGTGTGGTACGCGTGCGTGAACCCCTACACATGGAGGAGCCATTATCGGATCGCCTTGTCCAACGGCTTCAGGGAAGGACCAGAGAGTTGTATTGTGCTGCTCGTGCTGTCTCTGGGGCAAGCCAGCCTACGAGGTAGCATATCTCGGATCGTGCCCCAAGAGGACCCTCCAGGGCTTCAGTATTTCACCGCAGCATGGGCGCTACTCCCGGGAATGATGACGTCCAACAGCGTCCTGGCCGCCCAGTGCCATCTACTCGCAGCTGCCTACTTGTTCTACCTGGTCCGGCCATTGGAGGCGTGGAACCTCCTCTGCACGACGAGCACAAAGCTGCAACTGCTTCTTATGACGCCAAGTAGGGTCCCACCGGAGCAGAGGGAACTCAGCGAGCGGATTTACTGGAATGCATTGCTTTTCGAGAGCGATCTGCTGGCAGAGCTCGACCTACCTCACTCGGGAGTGGTAGCGTTCGAGGAGAACGTGGGCTTACCGGGAGGCTTCGAAGGAGAGGAACATGAGGCCGTTGGACGCGACGACTTGTGGTACTTCCTGGCCGAGATCGCACTCCGCCGACTGCTGAACAGGGTCAGTCAGCTCATTTATTCTAAGGACTCGATGGCCTCGACAACCAGTCTGGAACCGGTCGTGGCGGAGCTCGACTTCCAGTTGACGCAGTGGTATGACAGCTTGCCTGGACCCTTACAATTTCCTTTTACGCGCGGAATGCTGCCGGATCCCGTGCAGACAGTTCTCCGTCTGCGCTTCTTTGCCTGTCGGACAATCATCTACCGGCCATACATCTTGGCCGTACTGGACAACGAACAAGCACTAATGGACCCCGCCGTGCGGGAAAGCTGCCACAAATGCCTGGAAGCCTCGATCCGGCAATTGGAGCACATCGCCGCGCAGTAAGTTTTCACATCCGCTTCTCATTGGTCCTCTCCCATGCCTCCCCTTCCCCCATGTTTTTGCAAGGTCTTGTCACTCGGCTATGTAACTGCCTCCAATCTAACCATTTGACCGCAGTCACGCCGGCCATATGCCATACCTCTGGCAAGGCGCACTGTCCATTGTCTCACAGACCTTACTGGTGATGGGGGCTACCATGTCGCCGTCGCTCATGTCAATCATGTTGACGCTCGTCCCGCACCGCGAGACCATCGATCAGATCATCACTGATGTCGTGGACGAGATCGAACGCTATGCAGTTCTAGCACCCAGTCTGAGTTTGGCAGCGGAAATCATCAAGGAAGCCGAAATGCGGAGGCGGGCCTTTCTGAGCGGGTGAGAGCCGCAGCCGCAGTGAGACGTTCCCAATGGCATTTACTGCAGCGACACAACATGCTAGGCGAGTGAACATAGACATGTTCCGAGACAGGAATAACCTTGGCCTTCCTGCTGGTCAGCCTTGCATATTCTCCGATACAGTTATTTCCCAACTCCGGTGCTCATACTCGCCCCTCCAAACACACTCCACTACCAGCTTGCCACTTACCTGGCAGAATATGCCAACACTGCCTCGCCACGACCACCGTACCGGCCAGTCACGCACAACGACACTGATTATACCCGGATCTTGTGCTCACGATAGTCCTGAACGACAAACCAAGGCAAGATTGTCCCTTGAACACCCCGGTGTGCATGGGCACACGACTCACAGATCCTGTTACTGCACGCCGCCTGGGTCACTTAACGGAGCAATCCGGGAATATCAACCTTCAAGGAGAGCTCAAGACAGGCAGATGTGCGGAGGCACAAACTCCACCCTAAGGCGGCCTCGAAGGCAAATATCATCGGAGTGCTTATCTTGGGGCGAAAGTACGGGATCGACCATCTAGGAAGTTGACGGAGGCCGCTGTATGAAGCAGGGTCTTGGGTAGGAAGAGATCAGACATGTGGCGAGCGGTTTCCTTAGTGTTGACCATTCAAGGCCCTGCAATATGCCAGAACCTCCGAAGAGGGCCGACACGCGATGCGCGCCATAGCAGTCCACCAATTCAGGAACGTCAGGTTGAATGGGTATGGAGGGGTCATGGTATCTGAGGTTGCACACACGGGCCTCTGGTTGGCGCATCTTGTACGAATGACGGCTGTGGCGGCCCGCAACCCCGACTCCCCACCCCGTCACCGTGCAATCTTATTTCAGGCTCTTGAGAGGCGTCCCATCACAGATCATCACAAATCATGCATGGCCCGGACAAGGAAAAAGAGCAGAAACAGGACATGATCATTGCATAGGTTCAGGCGTCGTGTGTCAGTCTGCTCTTGAATCTCGTTTGATTTCGTTGCTCCTTTGAGTCTTGTGGTGGGAGGAGACTGACAACGATAAGAAAGCCAAACGATTCACCATTTACGCTACATCAACTGATAAGGTGCAAGGAAGTCGTATATTATGCGCAATGAGGATTCCTGGCTTCTGGAACGCTTGTAGAAGAAAAAGTGACCGAAGTCATAGCGGCGTGTCGATCCGGCAGAAGCGGTCACTAACACCCGATGTCATGTCGATCTCCCTATACTGTTTCATTCTTCCCTTCCATATCACATGTATTCCACCCTCTGCAAGATGGAAATATCTACTTTCGTCACCCAGTGGCACTTTGTTAATATCTCTCTGTCCGCTGACGGATGGGCGAGGATCCCTTGCTGAACTCGAGATTCGATGACAAAGGGCACTGGGACTGAACCGTGTACTAAAGCAGGGAGGGAACTACCGACTACGTAACTCCCTCACATGCTACTCGTCCGTAACTACCCCATGGATCAACATAATAACTGAGCGTTTGACAAGCCACTATGCCTGAAACCCGTTGACAGCGACCTATTCAAGCTCACTGATGCCACTGCTTGGACCCCCGATATAAGCATCGCGGGGAACAATTGCACTTCCCCAGGCCCACACCTCGGGCATGCTAGCCTCCATGCCAGGGCAACACACCCCGCAAAGATCGGCTGCGGGGTAAACAACATGCAGACGAAGACGTTTACGCAGTATGCACAGTTTGCAACATCACGAAAAGAAGTTCATATGCATATGAAGAATGCACGGAGTCGAGAAAGTCTACAGGATGGATGATTATAGCACGCTCCAAGCTACCAAACCACTACAAAGATTGCCAGCGGATGGCTATAAGCGCCAGAGGTACCAGTGAAGCCTCCTTGGCAGAGACCCATCCTACCCATGTGAAAGCTGTACTTGTTACCCCGTCATGTCCAGCAGATCAGAATATCAAAGCCCAAGGAAGCCACAAAACCCCCCTTTCATTTCAAGTTCAGACCCCAATATACATGCCACGGCAATACCGGACGGGGGAGGAGAGCCAGATACCAGGGTCCTGGTTGTCAGGCCATTGCCGTTCTCCCTTGTCCGAAGCCTCGGAAGCGGTGATTAGCGAATGTCGTCTTCCTGTCTAAAAGCTGCGAGATGCATGAAAAAATTCCAGAGCTAGAATGCCCGCCTTGTGACGAGAATGGAGACATTTGGGAGACAAAAGCTGTTAAAGAGAAACAGTACGACAGTCTCATACGCTGCAGCCAGCCAGTTTTCGCCAGGGAAGGACCGCTTCAGGCAGGCTCGGCGGCAGACTCTCCGAGAAGTCCGTTTCTACGCTCGAACATTCGTGCATGAAGTGGTCTTGGCACAGCAGGTTTTTGTATGGCAAGATTCTCCATCAGAACGTGTGTTTGGCCCTTGACGAATATATCAGTGATGAAGAGAACACATCTCTACTTACCAATAATTGAAAACAGGTCAAGTTAAGGTTATAGACCAAATCTGCATACTCCAACGTCCAACGCCCGAGGTTAGGCCGGAAGGGCCCCAGTGGCGACAACTCTAACTGGACGGCCGCGATCTCAACCTGTTTCTGGCCGGGTGGTATTTCCGAGGGATGGTGTTTACGCACTAATCCTGATGTTGACTAATAACTGGTCTGTAGGGTGATTTGCAAAGTGATATTCCAAGCCCATAACAGTGCTATGCTTGCTGATGCCTACTCTACGGTCCGAGAGAAATACCTGGGCAATCTCTTCGTGGCTGATAGGACAGTTTTCTATGCCGTCTCACTTCTGTTCTCAGGGTGGGCAGCACCTTGCTGCTCAACCTGCTGTTGCCTCTCCTCCAAACCCGCCTCCATCCCAGCTTCCAACCCGGGTTCTCTCACCACTATCCCTTCGCTAGTTCTGGCCGATCCGGCACCAGGGCTCATGGTCCTGTGCTTTCCAGCCCCCTTTCCCACGATCTTCTCCGTCCAGTTCCAATTATCTGCCTTGTGCCCCGCCTTCTCGCTCTCCTTTTTCCGCTCCTCGATCTCGGCGTCACTATCCCCCTCATCACCACTGTCGACCCAGTCCCTATCGCTCCAGGTGACCGAGTCCACCCTCTCATACGCCGGACGAGAGAAATGCCCGTCCAAGCTTCCGTTGCTCGTACCAGTACTATTCGACTGTAGCATCGGGGAAGCCGGCAAGGCGGAGAGCTTATCTGTGTCTTCGCGGGCTTCACTCGCTGTTCTCTCCGTAGGAAGGGACGGTGGTACTCTTTCACCTGGTCCGGGTCGACCTCTAGTTCCATGCGGGTCAGGACCGCCTCCTATGTTCATGTTGGCGTCACCATTGGACTTATCTTCCGTGCGAGGGGCTGCTTTGGTTTCGGCACCGGTTTTGTCAGGCGCTTGATGCAGTGGCTTGGCGCGTTCACCTCCGGCCTCAACATCGTCTCTTGTCCTGGCGGTGGCGGCGTCGCTGAAGTGGGCATCAACAAGGTGTTTGACTACTGGCCACCCGAAAGCGTTTGCGAACATCCTTCGCACTATCATGTTGTTATGCGCGTCTGGTTCCAGTTTGACGAGCACTTTCCGCCAGGATAGGTCACGGTGGTAGGCTCGTGCGATCTTCTCCTCCACTCTCATCTGCGAACTGTCGATGACTTCATCTGGTTCCTTATCCGGGTTTGTGTGTGCCGTGTCGTCGTAGTCCTTTTTGGAAAAGGCTGAGTCCTGGTGCGCCACGCCTGGGGATGGGAAAGGCGAGGAGTTAGTGGTCTGCGTCGACGAGCTGGTGCGAGTCTCGGACCTTCGCCGAAGACCTAGACCAGTTGGACGCTTTTTGAGTGGCGGAGGTGGAATGTCGGATGGGTGATATATACGGTCGTGGAAGATTGTTCTAGGACGTTTAGAGGGGTCGAGAATATACTCTATCGAGGGAAGCTGTGGGCTAAGCAAGTCGCTAGCGGACTCGAAGAAGGATGTCCGTGGTGGTGCCGAAAGACCTTCTCCTGTATCAGACACGTCATGACCGGCTGTTACTCTTGACTGCGATGATGCTGCAGAAGTTGTCGCTGAAGGATCGTCAAAGTTGATAGTCTGACTTCTTCGATAGATCTTGTTCTGCTTCGCACTTGGAGCCGGCGCTGGCTTGGAGGGATTATCAAGCCGGAAGAGGTTGAAGAAGCCAGATAGCGCGCCGCCGTTGTTGCTTGTGCTGGAGGAAGATCCTATGTTCTGGCTTTTGTGCGGCCCTGGGCCATGGTAGGGAAGTGTGACGGAGCGCAGACTTTGCGTGTCGTCCTCACGGGTAGCGTCGGTGGGCGGTTGGGGGACTTCGTGACTCTCTTGAGCCGAACGTCCGTCATCTGACTTTTCGTCGTCCGGGTCCAGCTCATCCGGAGACCACTGTCCTTTTCTGCCCGTCGTGACGTTGGCGCCAGTAAGTTCTGCCCATCCAGCACGCACAGCCGTCTCAACCAAGCCAGTCTGTCTTCGAGCCTTCTCAACTCGCTCCAGGCCTTGCCAGTCGAGGAACAGCAGACAGCTTGTCCGCAGAGGCACGATACCATCATTGACCACATTCGAGTAGACTGTCCGATTCCTGAACTTTTTGAGGGCGATATGTGCTGGTCCTGTCGGTAGTATCCTTAGCAATGGCTTTGATTCTGGCTGTTCCTCTCCATACATGCGTTTGTGGGCGTTTTCTCCGAGGTTACTGACTATAGCGCCCCAGCCGCTCCTAGCTATGGTTGGTGCTCTCCACGTCAGTCCCAGGTCCTTGCCAGTTCGGCCTACGAGCCCAAAGTCCAATGCAAACTTCACGTAGAGAGGATTCTCGTGGTTGAGACCTAGAAACGGGGAGGCGAGAGCAATGAAGTTGATCGGTTCGATAAGATCAAAGAACTGCGGCGAATGTTTTTGAATGTATGCAACTGCGTATGTCTGCACTAGTCCACCCAAGCTGTGGGCGATGAAGCTGATCTTTGTGATCTTGTATAGCCGCTTGGAGTCGCCTTGGGACGGCGGCACCTGCTGCGTAGAACTATGTTGATGAGCAGGCTTGACCTCGCCATTGTCCGTCTTCTTGTGGCTAGCTCCTAGTAGGGTCTGGCCTACCGACTCTTTGGCTGCCTTTCCCGTAGGAAGAAATGGCTGGTCGGGATAAGTCATTGACAGAACCCAGCGTGCCAAGCGCTTCCCGAGATACTTGATCCCCTTCTCTGTGCGAGTTGCGTTACCGGTATATCCTCGTACTATGACTTCCTCATCCTCTTCTACTCCTCCGTCATCGAACGTGTCATCATCGCCCTGGCCTGGAGAGCCCTCCGCGCCATCTCGTTTTCGTCTTTCTTCCCGCTCCTTCGTCCTCCTGGCTTTTGCATCCTTCTTGGCTTGCTGTACACCGGCATCAATGCTTTCTTTCAGGTATAACATATCTCCACCAAGGTTACTGTGAAGCCCATGCGTCAGAATGACCAGATGCACCTTCTTTGGTTTGTCCGGCTTCTTGTTTGTATCAGTAGCCATCCCTTCCAGTTTTCCCTCACTAGCAATCGGCTGCGACCCTCCCTCTTCTCCGTCTTGTGGTGGTTTGTGGTGGTGATGATGATGATTCCTGTCCGCATCCCAGGATCCCGGTAGCCTTGGCCTATCCCACAGAGCCGCCGTATCCTCGATCTTCAGCTTCACAGCCCTGGAGAACACCCCCTTTGTTGGCACCGCATGGTCCTTCGAAGCCAGGGCGGCTTGGTAGTCACTGAGTTTCCCAGGCGCCGGAACCTGCGCTTGATTCCCTATGACTGGCAACGTTGTCCCTCCCAGACTGAGCGACTTCTCATCCCGCGCAATCAAGATTTCGTACGACACGGCCGCCGAGGTCGAGAAGATGACCTGGCTCGACACCTCGACAATCCAACTCACGCTCTCGCCGTCATGTTCTGGGCCGGCCCCGAAATGGCCATGTCTTGTTCCTTGTCCGGCGCTCTGACGTATCGTGTCAGGTACCATTAGCTGGCATGTCCAGGTTCCGGCGGCTTTCAGCATAGGCTCGAACTCGGGAACGCCATAACGGCGCGGATTGACGAACTTCTCGTTCGGGTTGAAGTGGGCCGGGTAAGCTGAGACGCATAAGGTATAAGGACCATGGACAAAGGCAGCTCGTAGCGCGACGGCGCAGGTGTTGCGGATGCGCAGGTAGAGACGCTCGGGTGACGGGAGGATGCGGTCGTGCGAGGGCGTGTAGGTCACCGTGTAGCGAACCACCTCTCCGATCTTGACGCTGCCGGTCTGGTGTACGAGCAGCATCTTCGCAGATAGCTGATAGCGACGATCAAAAATGTTCGCTGTCTGCTGCTGTCCCTTGAGGAAAAAAAGCTAGGTAGGCTTTTGGTATTCCGGCGTTTGGAGGGACGGGGGGGCTCTGATGTCACATCACGGACCCTTCGGAATGAGTTGCATTCACGTCCAGAGTCGGGACGAGGGTCGGATGGGCCCAAAAATCAGCTCATGAAATCGACATTAAGCATGAAGAATTAACAGGAGAACCATTGATTGCCATATCCTAGGACTTTGTGCTACCAACATGAAGCACGAGCAGACAAGGAGCTGAGGACGAGATACTGTACAGCGAGGCTCTGGCCTGCAGCTTTGGGCTGAATGATGCAGTGAGACCCCACCTGGACGCCGCTGCAATGGACAGACCCACCAGTGAGCACACGCCAATTCTTGTTCAGCAGGGGCTGTGGTCCGCTAAATAGCAATCCCCTACAGCAATACCTGGAGATAGCCTGTGTTTACACTAGCCAAGGGGCATGGGCAGGCCTCGCGTGTATGCACGTAGGGCAGCGGAATCACCGGATTCAAGCTCGTGATCAGCTGTAGGCATAGCATTACCCCGAGATATAATCCAAACCGAAGTCCAGCCCTTACCTGAACGCCAATGTCACTAAAATCCACCCACACCAAACGTACATGTACCATCAACCCATAGATCCAGCGCGTATGCCCAAAAAACACCAGGTATCATCACTCATGCCATCATCAACTACGAACAGAGACCGTACTCCCCGTAGAAATAGACAAAGGGCCCTTCTCCTCCACCGGCTCGCCCGGTTCCACGTACTCAGCCCATTCAAAGACCCGTTCCATTCCTCTTCCCGGACCCGAGAGTCCAGCCATGGCCGACGCCTCAGCTCCCTCTTGATGCGTATTACGGCGTCTGTGACGGCGAGGCGGCGTAGATGCCATAGGCTGGTCATCGTCGTCGTCGTCAAGATCTTCCTCGCGGCGGTGTTGGCGCATTCCTGGTTTGGGCCTGCGTGGGGAACTGCGTGTGCTGTAAAGCTCGTCTTCCATTGTGTTTCTTCGTAGTAGGGGAGGCATGTTTATCCCGGGCGGTGCAGAGTGGTGATGGTGGTGTTGGTGGCCCGGGCGTACAGCCATCATACCTATCGGCGGTGGCGGTATGCCCAGTTGCATTGGCCTTGGTACCGGTAAGGACACGGGCATAGGTGGTGGTATGGGCATCGAGGACGACTTGTTCAAACGCGGTGGTGGTTGTGCGTGAGTTGGCGTGCGGGTTGCGGGATGTCTTGGGTCTGAACTGAACCGGTCGGCAAGCCTTTTCCTTTCCGTGGAGCCCGTCTGCATGCCGCGGGCTCGGTGCACTCCCGTAACGTAGTCCATCCCTGGTGGTCCTAGGGCCGTTGTACCGTATGGCGTGTACTGACCGCCTAGTGATGCAGCGTATGGCGGCGGTGGCACAACGGACGTCTCTGGTCGCGGGAGAAAATCACCTCTACCACCACCATGGGTCATCTGCTCTCTTGGTCGCTGATAATCTCCGGGATACTCCGGGTAGTAGCGTCTGTCGTGGTCGTCGTATCTGTCCGTATTCCGTATACGTGGTGCGTGTATATCGTCCTGTTGTCCAAGTTGTTTTCGTATCAATATCTGGCCGTCAAAGGGATGTGATCTCACACGGGCTGCGGGTATCATCATGTCATCGCCGTGTGCACGAAAGTTGCTTGGCGAAGGGGGTCGAGAGGGGTATCGAACTGAGCGCAGACTCGGTTCTGGGTATAGAGTCATGGGAATCTGCATGTCGTCCAGCGTATCGCTCTCTATTGCGTCGTGGTTGAACCACGGGCAGTCGCAGCTCTTCCACTTCGCTCCGCATATCATGCAAAATTGAGCACCACACCGGCTGTTCCTTTGGTTAGCGGGACCCAGTGTGTCAATCTAAGCAAGGAGGACATACCAGGTCATATGGTTGCAACCTTCCTTGAGTTCAACCATGGCCTTGCAACGATGACATCGTTGCCAACCTGCCTCCTTTGCCTGCTGGAGAAACGCCTGCGTGTCATCGTCTCTTGGACAATGTTTCTCCTTGTGCCATTTGCCATTACACCTGACACAAACCTTGGTGCGGCATTGGCTGCACTGGGCTACTTTACGCCCGTCTGCATCACGGCGGATGTTCTCCGGTCTGATCCATTCACCACACCTCCTTGAGGGGCAGTATATGCGGTTCTGGGTCGTGTATTCGGCATGCTTCCTGTTCCATGTCTTTTTGAAGCTGGTGTCAAATAGCTTGTCGACATGTTTTAGTGGGATATGGTCAGGTGTGCAACATTTAGGCGGCATCAGCTCGGGATCCTTAACAGACTTCCTGAACACATTCTTCAGACATGTGTTGCACATCCGATGACCGCACTTCAGCCTTGCAATCCTAGTGGAGGGTACCTCGTCCATACAAATGACACAGGAGACACTTCGTACTTGTTAGTTTGGCATAGCCAGATCCTGAGGTTGGCGCAGAGAGGAACATACAGCTTAGGTGGCCTCTCCGGACCGAGTGGTTGCAACGCTGGGCCAAAGAACTGCCCAAGTAGCGACGCGGACCGCCTGCTGGACGAGCCTAGACTTTGAGATGATGCCTCTCTCGAGCCCACGGTGGTCTGAGACTTGCGCAGTGATGGTGCACGGCTGCCACGATACGCCACTTCCGATTCGTAGTACCGTCCCGTCAGCCTACAGGACATGTCAGTCACGTCTCGTCACCCGTTACTGCGAGAGGCAAGCTTTACCTGGTGGACCTTGACTGAGAGCGGGAGTACGCGTCATCGGTAGTACTGCTCCGTCGTGTAGCCTTTTCAATATTCCGGTGCCTCTCGGTCCTTGCTGGCGCAGGCCTCGACCGTGATGGTGCTCGCTCACCAAATGGATTATCCGTCACCTCGCTTCCCTCCCGGTAGGTCATCTCACCATGTCTTGGCCTATTTGGCGTTTCGGGAGCCCTTATAGACCCTAGCTCCTGCATGTCGACCTCATACACCGTCTCCGCGGGCCTACCCCTAGAAGACTTGTACCTTCTATTGCTATCATCGTCCTCCTCGTACACCATCTCCGGTTGCCTTGGTATTGACCTCGACCGTGCGTGTTCCATGTCACGGTCTTCGTCATATACCAGATCTCGCCGGCTTTGTTTAGCCCGCACTTGCTTGGCCCCCTCAAAGTCTTCATGATAATCTTCCTCTTCGGGCCTCGGTCGAGATCTGGACCTTAACCTTTCCTTCATCCTGTCTGTGTCTAGATCAATGTCTGTCCTTCTCGCTCTAGACTTCGACCTGATATGCTTGTCGTCGTCCAGCTCGATGTCTTCTTCATAGACGCTCTTCGCTCGAGCAGGTCGCGATCTTGACCTCATCCTTTCCTCAGCCCTTCTCATATCGACCACATCGTCATACACACTCTCAGCCTTCTCCCTCCTAGGCGTCCTAGATTTGTCCCTCCTATGCCTCCTTGGCCGATCATCCTCATGCATCACCGCTTCCCTTACAGGGCCTCTAGACCTTTCTCGTTTACGAATAGCAACTATGTCTTCATCTTCCTGTTCTTCCTCCTCTCCCTCCTCCTCATACACCACCTGACCCCTTCTGGTTGGGGGAGCCGGGACCCTTGGTGGCGGCGGTGCTGGCGGGGGCACTGCGTCCCGTCCCCTAGACTGCACCGACTTCCCCTTCACATCTGGCGGAGAAAACGTGACATCCGTATCGTCCTCTTCATCCGACAGCGAAGTCCTAGACGACGGTCGCGACCCAGCCATGGATCGATCGGGACGGGACCCACTTCTCCGACTATTCGACCGACTATTACTGTTATCCGCGTCCTCCTCATATACATGCGACCGTGCCCATCTATAATGCGGTGCCGTTGCCGATCTCGTCAAACCCGGTGATGGCGCAGGCGGCGGGGGCGGATTGCGCATGTGCATGCTCACGCTACTCGTCGCCGCCCTTTTTGGAGTATAGGTGGACGACGACGGCGGGGGCTCGGAATCACTCGAGTCGCGGGCGTCCTCCCTTATCTGCTGCTGCTTCTGGCGTAAGCGTCGTCGTTGTCGTCGCTGGACAGCAGAGGAGGCGGCCCATCTCGTACCGACAAGGTCGTTTTCGTCGGAATACTGTTGAGCCTCATGGAGATATGCTGCAGCTGCATTGACGGCCGGACGATGAGGCGACAATGGTTCGTCCATCTGCTCTATCAGTGTCCAATCGTTCGATGACGATGGACTCGGGTCACCACCCCTCCTCTGACGGTAAGCTCTGCGGCCACCAGGAGGTTCTTCGTACTCGGCCATTCCATTCGTCAGAGCTGGCACTGGGGCGGCGGGAGGAGGGAGGAGGGAGCCAGCCAAAAGACCTAGACCTCTGGTGTGAGCCTTGAGAAACAAGACCTACACTTTGCGAGCGCAACACCGCAGCATTACAATGTGTGTGTGTGTTGCCTCGTCCTGCACCACTGGCAGCGTAGGGCGGCAATCTGGCAAAGCCAAGGGGGGATGTGGTACGTGTAACTTGGTCGGGCGGCGCCCGTTGGCTGGCTTGGTTGGCTTCAGCGTGCGACCCCCTCCAAACAAGCCTGCGATTGGACTCGTCTCAGACGTATCAGGGGCGCATTTACAGTGCACGCATATTGCATGCCACTACTGTCACTCACGAGCAGTCTTCTTGCCTCGAAAGAGAAAGAGACCTGTCAAAATCGGGTATAACTGAGGGCTTGAACTGCAGTATCATCTGGTCAGGTTCTCCCGACCATTTTGTCGACTTTGAGGTTCTTTGCTCCAAGGTGGGATGTCTTGGGCATCAGCAAGGCCCGTCGTGAGGGGGGCTGTGGAGTCAACCGCCGGTAACGTTCAGTGTCGCGTCGGGTACGATTGAAGGCTCCGAAGGCTCCTGGCTTTCGTAAAGACACAGGACAGTTCAGTCACGGTGTCTTGTGTGTTCCCACAAACAAGCGCGTGGTTACCTCGAGAGCCGTGTGGCTACACGGGAGGTTACATAAGGCGAACGAACGAGCTGTTCTGGGGAAGCCGGAGAAAGTCGTGTCTGGAAGCACAGCACCGAAGCTGAAATTCAGGGGGTTGGCCATCGCCTGTGCCTGCTGCTGATGCCACCACGCGATCCTTGTGCGTTGAACCCATGGTTTGGTTCCGAGCCAATAGGGCACAGTGTTACAGGTCATCTTGCGGGTGTAACCATCGAGACGGTATGGAGTCATGGGATAAGCAAACAGCCCGTTTGATGCTGTATCGCGGTTACCTTTGCAATGCAGCAATACATGAGGACGGCAGCCCCGACCGGTCGCACTAATCCCGAGGCACGACAGAAGCGTGGCGCAACCAGCAAAACAGTACAAAAGGTTTGTGGAGGAGCTGGGAGTCGAACCCAGTACCTCGTGCAGGAACATGTTAGGATGCTAAGCACGCGCTCTACCAGATGAGCTACACCCCCTTGTGTTGTCGTTCGAATAGACAGTGGAAAACATCAGGCTATACGCATCCTTGGCTCAACCATGGTCATCCTAATTTGTCTTGCGCATACCTTCCGGTCAGGATGAATAATTGTCTTTTCAGAACTTCATGGTTGGATACATAACCTTGGCAACAAATCAGAGCCAATTAGTGATACGACTTTGCTTCTCCGGGAGCGTGAACAGCAGAACAAGGTCAGGTCAAATTACGCTGTCCCAGGCAGAATCTCATTATTCCTAGGACAGTATGTTGAGTCTCAGTACGAAAGTCCAGTGCTATATTCTTGCTCGAATTCAAGGGCGTCATCACATTATCTGCCTAGGCGTGTCTATGTCGCACAACATACACCTCTCCTCATGGTGGCAGGTCCTCAGTCTTGCTTCTCCCAAACAACCTCCTAAATCCACTCTTGCCGGGCGTCTTTGGTCGCCCAGGCGTTTTCGGCCTTGCTCCCCTCTCCACTTCCACGGGAGGGGGCGGTTGTAGTACGGGCAACTCCTTCGACGGCAGCTTCTCAATGCGGTCCGTAACCACAAGTCTCGTCTGACCCCTGTTATCGTTCTCCTCGAATATCTGCTGCTGAAGCAGGTACTGCGAGTGGTGTTGCTGCAACGTGGCGACCGAAGGTCTCTTTCGCTCATCCTCTATCGCCCTTGGCTCCCTCTCCTCCGGATAGTCACGGACTTCGTCGCCGTTCACGACAATGTACCAGCGTATCTCCGCCTCCTTCTGCAATTCGTCACGCAGTCTCTCAAACCAGCCAGTCCCCGATGGTTGTTTCTTGCTGGACTTCTTCTTGGCGCCAGCTACGGACGTTCCCTCGTCTGAGTTGGGTCCTGTGACGGGAGGGTTATGATCCGCGCGGACTTTCTCCTCATACTTGGCTATCTCGTCAAAGATAGAAATGGAGGAATCCACACGGATAGCATGGTCTGCTACGTAGGCGTATGGCCGAGATACCTCTTCCAGGTTGGCGGGGTCATATTCCTCCAAGAGTTTGATCCGAGACCAGTCCTGTGAGTGAAGCTCGTCTGATGCGTTTATTAGGTCATTTTGGCCTGATTTCTCCTGGTTTGCCTGTGTGGAAGTAACGTCGGAGCTTCGACGACTCCTGGTACGACTTTGAGAGCGGCTAGTCCGGCTCCGACTTGGTCGTTCTTCGTCGTTGGCATCGCCACGGCCTCGGTCTGAACGGGTCGTGCTTACACTCCCGCTGCGAGGTGGAGGCACACAGTAGGGCAGAAAGTCAAAAAGACTGTAGAAGGATTCCAAGATACATTGGGAGCTCCTGACAGGTATGATCCAATCAGGAGATGCGTCGTCCAAGTTCTGAACGATGGCAAACACCCGTACGCTGCGTCGTTGCCAGCGGAATCCATGGCAAAGATAGGTGGGCATGACGACCTTCGAAGTCACCTTTAGCTTGACTCCCAATAAAGTTCGTTTCTTAAAACGCCCTCAAGTCCAGGCTGCGTTGCTGATCCTGTAGAAGGGCGTCACGTATGGCCGATTTCGAAAAAGAGTTGGGGGCCAAGAACCGAAAGGTGTGAGGCAACGCGATATACTGTGCGTGTTTTAGCCGCCCTGCATCATAGCCACCAACGCTACGGGAGATATAAGCAACCCGAGTCAAAGCCAAGGATGGCAATGAAGAAGACACTCAGAGAAGGTAGGTAGTTGTAGCCGAGAAGTGGCATATGGTTTCCTGTTGCAAGTGGCTGACAGCAAAAGATTCAGAGTGCGGTGACACAGAAGCGAAGGGTCCAGAACCGTGGGCGGGGCCTGAGGAGAGGAGTCCGCATAATGTTGACAATCAATTGTCCAATCGTCATATCCGACACTGGAATGTAGGCGTCTACTGGACCATATCATGCATCCAGGGCCTGCAAAGAATTACCAAGACACTGGCATCGGTCAATGAGCAAGGGTTTTCCCGACAGCAACCTTGTTGAAGACACAGAATGACTTGACATGACAACCAGCACAGGTGTCTGGCTAAAAAGTGTAACGGTCAGCGACTTCGGTGTCTCCACCTTTCGGGCCGCTGTGGGGCTTTGTCAAACCCGTTAGGTTACCTTACAGTGCGACGACGTCCATTACCTTGACATCGAGGACACAACGTACCTAAAGCAAATATGAAGTCTCACTTATGTCTGCTACAGATGGAGGCCTAGAACATCAAAGCTGAATAGAGACCCCTATTAAAGGCTTGTTATGGAGGCTTAGCCACATCCGGACATACCAATAACAAGCACATCGAGCTCAATAGCCGATATGGTTCATATCTTGCCGATTTCTTTACGAGTGCCGAGCTAGACTTGTTGGGCGGTCGATTGATATGGCTCCAGGTAGTCTCTGACATCCGATTACTGATCTTCGGTCGATTCTTGTGGCTGCATCATATTCCCCCAGAGGTGGTCAGGACATAGGATATGGAACAACCAAAAAAAAAAAAGGAACAAATGCAACAACAGACCCATGTCTACCTTATTATTCTCTACAAATACTAAATTAATGACAATCTAGAAAACATGCCGGTCTGCCAAAAAAATGTCTTTAGGTATTATTCAAAGCAGGCTTGGTTGCCGGTACACTCACAGTCAAGGACAGCATCACCACCACAGGTTGTTGACAAGATGCAGAATGGCATAGACCGTTTGATTTCCCCAGCTCAAGAAAGCTCCAGGCGGGGGGTCCCCCACTGAGTTGGAGGCTGCACAACAACCGTTCGATCAGCACCGTAACCAAGTACCAGCGGTTGGTACCATGCGATTCCAGCCAATATCTGTCATGACTGGTTAGAGTACGGCGACATTCACTTATCCCGATGAAGTAAGGACGACAAAAAAATCTTACCCGAAGATATTTCTTAACAGTGGTCAGCCTTCGGGTCCTCCATATGCTGGCAGATATGCCTCTCATCCCAGACCTCTTCGTTGTTGTATCCGATGTACGCAGCCGCCCCTTTCATCCCGTGCCCCTTGAAGCCGGTCGTGACGCCATGGATGTACGCACCAGGCGTGTACGTGCCACAGCGTTCAGTTATGAAGCTCAGCGCGAAATCAAAGGTGCCGACGTTGACGGGCGTGACGCCCTCATTCCGGGGCGGCGTGCAGATATGAGTGATGACGGAGTCGAACGTCTGAAAATAGCCCTTGCCGATGGGCACATATGCTTCCCGGCTGGGCTGCTCGTTGATCAGATCGCGCATCTCCTGGGTGGCGTGGTCGCAGTCGGTGTGGTCCATGTTCTGATGGCAGACGCAATGCAACCGACGCTTCTTCTCGTCGCTGCGCTTGCGGGCTGCTAGTGACCCCCCGACAGACTCCACATACTTGACCTTGTTAACGAGACCCGCTGCTAGGACCTCGTTCATGTCCCGGATCATGACCTCGGCGGTCAGGGGTTCAATGATCTGAGTACCATTGGCGGCATAGGAGGCTCTATACCGGCCGTTCGGCAGGCTTCTTGGAATAAGGAATCCAAACGCTGACGAGGTAGAGACGAGGAAGGCGAGGAAAGGGGAGATCAGTGCAAAGGTCTTCATCTTTGCGGCAGATGTGAGATGCGAGATGCGACTTGAGTGTGAAAGATCTGCTTCCTCAACAAAAACCAGGCAAATCTCAAACAGGGATTGTCAGATCAAATAAGTCTTTATGTCCCAGAGTTTTAAGACAAGAAGCCATGACATACGAATGACCCTGATGAGACGTCGTCTGAAGTTACGAAACGAATACACTTGGTATTTGGACACCCTTGATATGTATGCCGGCCCAGGCATTGGCCAAACCACTCCATCCTACCAGACGGCGGACTCGTCTGTGCATACCCAGACGCCAACAGCCGCAATGTGCGAAGCATTGAGTATAAAAGGAGATTCACGGCGGGACCTTATCTCAAGCAATCTCACGCCAAGACGAGATGGTACTGCCAATTGCACTGCATGGCACGTTTTGATATCTGGTGAAGTTGCGTGACCCCAAGCTCGCCGGAGCTTGACTCGAAGCGGTATGATGTATCCAACTGCTAACAAGCATGCTTCATGTGCTTCTACAACATAAGGCCGGTACTGGAGCTCCTTACGAAATAAGTACGTTGGTACAGTTGTCAGGGCCTGGGTACGTCCAGAGGTTCTGTGCACGAGAGGGTACTCTAAACCTGGTCTTTGCCCGAGTCCAATGTGCGAGCTAGTTCTCACGTCATGTTTCGTCAACTCGGTGAACAAGAATTTGAAGGGGTGAAGACCAAGGAGCTGGCTTAGCCGATAGACTTTCCCGGCTTTATGGTATTCACCGCTGCCAGAAGTATGGTAAACATTGGTAGTCATGCCTAGTCAGTGCCAACTGGCTTACAAGTACTTATCTTCAAGTCATGCCCTCAAATGCCCAGTGATAACATTCAAAGCATTACCGGGTTTCAGGTTGAGAACGTGAACGAGCAGAACGGAACTTATCATGAACCGGAAGTCGTGGGGAACGGTCCAACCCGAAGTCACACCAAATCCGCCGACTCTGGCCGGACAACTACCGACCAACTCGGACAATTCGACCGGCCATGACACGAGTGTAGTGCAACACGGGGGGAGGAGAATACATCAGTACCTGCATATGACGTGAAAAGACTGAGTAACGAAGACAGTAGTAGTTTGGCCTAGCTGTTCTGCTGGTCAACTCCCATGTGTGCACTAGACCCGGATCTTCCGTTCAACAATACTAGGACCAGTGGTTGAACAGGGACGTTGGGCCACGCCACGAACAGAAGCTGAACATAGGATGGCCTGTCCTAGAGGCATGAACTTCATCTGCTGATAAGGCACAAAGGTAGCAGCTGCAGGTACCATCGTGATCTCAGGGCAAAAGCCGGGATGCTGAGTCTATGATCTAATTCCAACCTGTATATACCACATTCTGAACCGGTCTAGGACGTATGGTTGTAAACCACAACTTTGGATTTACACGATCTAGTCGGCGACGTCCTATCGACCAAGCGCAGTAAATGTTGCACAAATCGTGTGCAACAGACGACGCTAACCGTCCAACCGCGAGGCCCAGATCTTGAGCGACTGCGACTTGCTCTGCAGAAGACCTGGAGATCGACGTAGCAGAAGGTGTGATCGTCCAGTCGTTAGAGGCTATACCGTCGCACGGCAGACGGCACTAGTGCTCTACCAGTGTGTTGTGTGTCATCATGCATGTCTCCCGCTTCCCCTGCGTGTTCGACTCGAGCCACCTGGCCGGGCTACGTGCCGGTAGTTGGGTCTTTTTGAAAAACCACACGAGCCTTCGGTTGGCTATAGACATCAGGAAACAGGTATTCATGATATGCTAAATGCTGCTCAGCCAACGTATCAAGCATAGATGAGCATAACTCGGAAAGGCGAGGAAGGCAAGCAGGTAGTACCATGCAATATGTGCTAGCGTGCAGTTGGAAACCCTGCCACAAGGTCGACGTATGTGGCTCCCGCTTTTCACCTGGCCGTCGTTGCATGATTATCAGATCCTGCGGCAACGGACAAACTCACCGCACCGTGAAGCCATCAGTAATATGTTGTCCTTCAACCCCGACGGTTCCTGGTTTGTTGGGTAACATTGAACTGACAGCAGGCTAGGCGCGGCCACGAAAAGTGCGTGACAGTCCCAGTCGCCAAGCTGAAGTTGATGGTGTCCCCATTTGACAGCCGCGACGGGACGCTCGAGGATGGTCTGACAACTCGACAAGGCCGCCGCTCGACAAGATCTAAAGTCCAGGTGCAACACTGGGAAGGATCGCACGGCCTACCATGACCACCGGCCTTTCAAAGAACGCAGCATGAGCCCGGTAGTGTTTAAGTGGCTTGCGAACTTCTGTCGTGATAGGGTGCTTGGGTCACTCCGCAATGCAGTGGAAGGTGATCTTATGCACAAATATGCGGGCGGAACCCAAGTCTGACCTAATTGAGCGAACATGGCTCCGGCGCCAACCACAATGCTGAACTCTACACGATGGAGGCCGAACCGCAAAAGGTTTGTTGGGTAAGATTGTGAGAATGGTAGCCATCCACAGCGGAGTCTTGTAAAGAGCCACCGCCTACACGTGCATGGTCAACCGTGCCTCCACCCCACGTAAGCCCCGCGCAGGTGTTGCGATCCGGGAAAAGCGTCCCTTTCTACATGTGATGGAGTCTGCTTCGTTGAGCTTGACAAGGTGGCACGGACGAACCTGACTTCCGAAGCCAAAGCCAATAGAACCACTGTAGAGAGGAGGGACTACCTACCGAGGTACTACTTTCCAGAGTCAAAGGAAGGGTGCCCTGGACGAGTGACCGCCATAGGGGGGAACAGACAGAAGCTTTAGGGTTGCAACGGGCAACATTGACAATAGATACCTTAGTTAGGTGATGTGCCCTGCACAGTTGTATGCGAGGCGCCCAAAATGGGTGACGCGATTTCTGTGATTTCTGCCCCAGAAACCTTAACGGGTCGAGATGGGTCCAAAATCTGTCCATTCAAAGCCCCAACCCATAGCTCCTTCCTCGAAACATTACGTAGCTCTGCTTTAAGGTACCCGTCCGTCCCTAAATAGAAACGGGTCCCCCTTCAAAGACTGATTTCTTTCCGATCTGATCTCCTTCGTTTACCCCAATGTTGAACTCTTTGATCAACTCTACTCGTCACAGCAGTCGTGCTTTTGCGTCGATTCCAGCAGCTCTCACAACCAGAACTCGATACTTCTCTACCTCACCAATCGCAATGGGTGTCACCAAGATCGTCCACCAGGAGGGTTCCGGTCCCCAGCCTACCAAGGGCCAGACCGTCACCATCGAGTACACCGGCTACCTCAAGGACACCAGCAAGCCTGATAACAAGGGCAAGCAGTACGTCCATCTTGTCAGAACGCGCCAGCCCGTTACAGTCCACTAACATGGTAATTTCCACCTAGGTTCGACTCCTCCGTCGGTCGTGGTGACTTCCAGACCAAGATTGGCGTTGGCCAGGTCATCCGAGGTATGGTTTGATGAGCTGATACATGCTGAATACCGAACGAATTGGGCTTACATACGGCTGTCTTAGGATGGGATGAGGGTGTTGTCAACATGAAGGTCGGCGAGAAGGCCACTCTCGACATCACCAGGTATGTGCCGGCATCACTGTTCCTTCCGTCTCAACACTGCTAACATCATTCACAGCGACTACGCCTATGGCGAGAGGTGAATAATTCCCTACACATGTCGGCCCTGCGGCCCGACGTCTGGAGGCAGCACGTGCTAACGATCTTACTGCAGAGGTTTCACCGGTCACATTCCTCCCAACGCGGACCTGCTCTTGTAAGTCTGCTCCAATGGGCATATTGCGAGAGCGTACATGACTAACTGAATGTGCAGCGATGTCCACCTCAAGAACGTCCGTTAAGGGTCTGGCAATACCGGCGAATGGGCAAAGGCTTTCTGGTCAAACACGTTCTTATGCTAGCAATAGACAAGTGAACAATACAGTGCCGTTCCGTGGCCCATCGCGTACGACGACACATCATACCTCCCGACACAGTGCAAATGAGATCATGACCGGATTGGTATAGATAATACCGTACAGCCGAGCCTGCTGGAACAGCAAGGACTAAGGGAAACTCCCCAGCTGAAGCTCTTTTTAGCTATAAAGAAAACGGAGGTTGCAAAACCTGGGTGCGGGCTATCTGCATCGCTCAGACAGAAAGAAGCTCCTTCCTGAGCAGTCTAGTCGCAATTCAAGGCTTCCGTGTACCGTGCGAAACTATCTCAGCAGTCATCTACTACCTTCTGCAGCGAGACCGGGAGAGCTTCGCATCTTGCGATTACCTCATCGAGCTGACCGGAAGCTCTCGGTACTTCGTGAGCTCAGCTTGGCGGGGAGCCACGGTTAGATGAGGGGCAGCTACAGTGGACCCTCAGGCGAAGCTTCCAGAGGAGTCATGTACCTCTTGCAGAAGAATAGCTGTCGGGTACTTGCATTAATAAGTCCCTGGTTGCTGTGACCCTGAATGATTGGCTATGAAACCAGGCTCGACACGTTTAGAAATCACGACCTAACGCTGGCACCTGGCCGCTTCCAGGTGTATGTCATTATCGCCTCTGCACTTCCACTTCAACCTTGCCGTACCAGATTTCCTTTGCCGCCAGCCTTGTTTGTGCGGTTTGTCGGTTACCATAATCATTATTGTTGTTGTCATAAGCTAGACGCTTCCATAGCCAGCAATACTCCATCTTAAATAACCAGAGTTCCTCACATTTGGCCACTGGCTTCCCGCGGGGTACATCTACGATCATACGAACGCGGCCTCGACGTTGACATACCAGGCTCATTAGCACAACCATCAGATTCGAGCAGACAGTAGCACTGTGTGCCACGAAGAAGTCGTCAAGCTGGGGAAGCGCAAGTTGTCGGCAGGGGACCTTCCTGGAGCCCAAATCAAGAGAGCCATGTCTGTAAGTGCGAGCCCAACACGCAAACGCCTGGTATTCGCGAGTCGTATGCTACTATGTGCTGACACTCGGAATACAGGAGCTAGGACACAAGGTCGGCGAGGTCGACCTGGTCACCAGAATGCAAGTAGACGACTCGGTGATCGCCCCGAATGAAATCGATGAGTCGCTTTACAGTCGCCAGCTATATGTGTTGGGTCACGAGGCGATGAAGCGCATGGGCGCTTCCAATGTCCTTATTGTCGGCCAGAAGGGTCTTGGTGTCGAAATCGCAAAGAATATTGCTCTTGCCGGTGTCAAGAGCCTCACACTATACGATCCAGCGCCTGTCGCCATCGCCGATCTTTCCTCGCAGTTCTTCCTTCGACCAGATGATATCGGCAAGCCCCGCGATCAGGTCACCGCTCCCCGGGTGGCCGAGCTGAATGCCTACACACCGGTACAAGTTCACGAAGCGCAGAGGTTGGTAATCTCTAGTTCCTCTTCTTAACTGTTCTCGGGCTAGAAGCTAAGCGTGTTCATCCCCACAGTCTTACAGATAACCTTTCCCAGCTCGACAAGTACCAAGTCGTCGTCCTCACCAACACTCCGCTTAAGGATCAGCTCACCATTGGCGATTACTGCCACCAGAAGGGTATCTATGTCGTTGTGGCCGACACGTTCGGCTTGTTCGGTGGCGTCTTCTGCGACTTCGGCAAGACCTTCACCGTCCTCGACGCAACTGGCGAAAACCCCGTGAGTGGCATTGTCGCTGGAATCGACGAGGAAGGAATTGTGTCTGCACTGGATGAGACGAGACATGGCCTGGAAGATGGCGATTACGTCACATTCTCCGAGGTCGAGGGAATGGAGGCTTTGAACGGATGCGAGCCAAGAAAGGTTACGGTCAAGGGCCCTTACACATTCTCTATCGGGGACGTGAGTGGACTGGGGACTTACAAGAAGGGTGGCTTGTACCAGCAAGTCAAGATGCCAAAGTTTCTCGAGTTCAAGAGCATTACTGAGGCGCTGAGAGACCCGGAGTTTGTCATTTCTGATTTCGCCAAGTTCGACCGACCCCAGCAGATTCACATCGGTTTCCAGGCCCTACATGCGTTTGCCACGACACAAGGTCACCTGCCTAGGCCCATGAACGAGCAGGATGCACAGATGCTCGTCCAGGTTGCCAAGACCTTTGTCGAGGCGGAGAAGCTGGAGGTTGAGATTGACGAGAAGATCATCAAGGAGCTCAGTTATCAGGCTCAAGGCGACCTCAGCCCAATGGCCGCCTTCTTCGGAGGGCTTACGGCCCAGGAAGTTCTCAAGGCCGTTTCTGGAAAGTTCCACCCTGTGAAGCAATGGATGTACTTCGATTCCTTGGAGTCTCTGCCGACAAGCACGAAGAGATCTGAAGAACTCTGTGCGCCTCTTGGGACCCGGTACGACGGACAAATCGCTGTCTTTGGTGCCGAGTTCCAGGACAAGATTTCGAACGTCAAGCAGTTCCTGGTTGGTGCCGGAGCCATCGGTTGCGAGATGCTCAAGAACTGGGCCATGATCGGGCTTGGCACCGGTCCCGACGGTGAAATCACCATCACTGACATGGACTCGATCGAGAAGAGCAACTTGAACCGGCAGTTTTTGTTCAGGCCCAAGGATGTTGGCCAGATGAAGAGTGACTGCGCTGCGGCTGCGGTTCAGGCAATGAACCCTGATCTCAAGGGCCATATCGTGTCTCTCAAAGACCGGGTCAGCCAGGACACCGAGCACATCTTCAACGAGGACTTCTGGAAGAAGCTAGACGGTGTCACCAATGCGCTGGACAATGTCGAGGCGCGGACGTATGTTGACCAGCGATGCTTGTTCTTCCACAAGCCTCTGTTGGAGAGCGGTACTTTGGGTACCAAGGGCAATACTCAGGTCGTTCTTCCCAGAATTACCGAGTCCTATTCCTCCTCTCATGATCCTCCAGAGCAGTCCTTCCCCATGTGCACATTGCGCAGCTTCCCCAACAAGATTGAGCATACGATTGCGTGGGCACGGGAACTGTTCGAGTCTTCCTTCGTCAAACCCGCCGAGACGGCCAATCTCTACCTGACAAAGCCCAACTACCTCAAGACTGTGTTATCTCAAGGTGGTGACGCTAAGGCTACGTTGGAAATGTTGGTGGACTTCCTCAAGAATGAGCGTCCGCTGACCTTTGAGGATTGCGTGCAATGGGCTCGGATGCTGTTTGAGAAGCAGTACAGCAACGCTATTCAGCAGCTGCTGTACAACTTCCCCAAGGATGCCGTCAATTCTGGTGGCACTCCCTTCTGGTCAGGACCCAAGCGTGCCCCAGATCCGCTCAAGTTCGACATCAACAACCCTACCCACTATGGCTTCCTAGTGGCAGCTACCAACTTACACGCCTTCAACTATAACATCAACGTCAAGGACAAGACGAAGCAGGATTACCAAGGGGCTGTGGAGTCGATGATTATCCCTGACTTCTCACCAGATAGCAAGGTGAAGATTCAGGCTGATGACAAGGATCCGGTAAGTCAAGCAAGCCACTGGACCGCAAAAAAGAAGTTGCCGCTCACATGATGCAGGACCCGAACGCTGATGCCGGTGCCTTTGATGACAAAAACGAGCTGGAGACTATTATGCAGCAGATTCCGGATCCCAAGTCCCTGGCTGGGTTCAAGCTCACCCCTGTCGAGTTTGAGAAGGACGATGACACGAACCACCATATTGATTTCATCACTGCGGCAAGTAATCTGCGCGCAGAGAACTACAAGATTGAACCGGCGGACCGTCACAAGACCAAGTTCATTGCCGGAAAGATTATCCCTGCCATTGCCACCACCACCGCTTTGGTGACTGGTCTAGTGGTTCTCGAGCTCTACAAGATCATCGATGGGAAGGACGACATTGAGCAATACAAGAATGGTTTCGTCAACCTGGCTCTGCCATTCTTCGGCTTCAGCGAGCCCATCGCCAGCCCCAAGGTCACATACAAGGGCCCAGACGGCAAGGAGGTCACTTTAGACAAGATCTGGGACCGGTTCGAGATGGACGACTGCACACTGCGCGAGGTCCTTGACAATTTCAAGGCCAAAGGACTGACCATCACCATGGTGAGCCAGAACGTCAGCTTGCTGTATGCTAGCTTCTACCCAGAAGCCAAGAACAAGGACAAGTATGGTAAGAAGCTCAGCGAGTTGGTGGAGATGGTCTCCAAGAAGAAGATTCCGGAGCACCAGAGGGATGTCATCTTTGAGGTTGTAGTTGAGGATGCTGATGGAGAGGATGTCGAGGTTCCGTACCTCAAGGTGCGGGTTCATTAGAGGGTTGTGGTCGGTAGAGAGAGATGCACTGCATCGAGGTTGCTAGTGCTGAACAATACCTACATACGAGAAATTAGGCTTGGGCCTTCTGTGAGGCTGGAGCTATCATAGAAAGTGGTATACCACAGTATGGTTTATGTATGCGTTACCGGATGCGATTAGACACGCTCATAGGGTCAATATCACTATGTATCGCAATGTGTTTGACACTATATATCGGGGTAATGATTCTTGCTGGAATGTTAGTCTATGCCATGAGTTGATAGCTTAAGGACGTAAGAGGTAATAAGCGTGCCGTTGCTTGAGGCTTAGAATGATACAGGGGTTAGGAGCACGCGATCGATGGCACCCTAAAACAGCCCAAAAGGGAGCGGGGTCTTCCATTACGTCAGGATTGGCAATGATGATAAAGCAATATGAGCTACTACACTGAACAAGCTACAAGTAAAATATGTTCTGGTAAGTAAGCATCAAGAGTGTCTGGCGATGAATGGTTACAGGAGGATAACGTAGCTGAAAGTAAAGGAATGACACTTGTGGAGGAATCGTGCGGCTTATGGCGTTGTCACTGTCCGCTTTTCCCGCTTAGATGAAGATGTGTATGTAGTGATTTCCAAGAACATTGTAAGCAGACCCGAGGTACACTTGTACCATTGTCGACATCTGTAGTCCGTCACGCTAGAATATCTTCCCTGAAAACTATATCATAGACTTTACGCTCGTCTTTTCATTCACACGAGAAAGCTTCATGAGCCTCAAGACAACCCCTTCTCGTACTGTGCGACAGGTCTTCCAGCCACATCGAGCATTCAGCACCGTCAGACCCGCCCGCCCATTCGTGAGATCCATCCCATCTCAAGTGAGGTCTCTCAGCATCACCAGTCCGTCTAACCTTCGTCTCACGTATACAACAATGGTAAGCATCGTAACCATCCGTCCCGGACGGCCATTTTCCATCTGACACGTAAACAACATCTAACACCGCCTTCAGACCGACACCGTCGACAAGATCACCAACTGGGTGAAGCCCGGTGACAAGTCCGGCGAGTTCAAGCGTCAAACGAGCTCCTTCCGAAACTTCATCTCCAAGGAGCCCGGCGCCGAGTTCCCGGCTGAGAAGGGTCGTTATCACATCTACATCAGCTATGCCTGTCCTTGGGTTCGTCCCCACCTCACCCTACACCTTCCCCCCATCCAGAATCTAACATCCTATCAGGCAACCCGGACCATCATAGCCCGCAAACTCAAGGGCCTAGAATCCTTCATCACCGTCTCCTGTGTGCACTGGTACCTCGGCGAAAAGGGCTGGCGCTTCCCCACGCCCTCCGACACCGACGCGGAAGGCGAGGACGTCATCCCCGACCCCGTCCCCGGGCACGAGGACTTCACCCACCTCCGGGACCTCTACTTCCAGTCGCAGCCCGACTTCAACGGCCGCTTCACCGTGCCCGTGCTCTACGACAAGATCCAGCAGCGCATCGTCAACAACGAGAGCAGCGAGATCCTGCGCATGCTCAACACCGAGTTCAACCACCTCCTCGACGACGCCCACGCCCAGGTCGACCTCTACCCGGAGCCCCTGCGGAAACAGATCGACGAGGCCAACGAGTGGCAGTACGACACCATCAACAACGGCGTCTACAAGTCCGGCTTCGCCACCACCCAGGAGGCCTACGACAAGGCCGTGCACGCGCTCTTCTCCTCCCTCGACCGCGCCGACGAGCACCTGGCCAAGTCCGAGGGGCCGTACTGGTTCGGCGACAGGCTGACCGAGGTGGACATCCGGCTCTACGTCACCATCATCCGCTTCGACCCCGTCTACGTCCAGCACTTCAAGTGCAACATCCGCGACATCCGGAGTGGCTACCCCGCGCTGCACAAGTGGGTGCGGAACCTGTACTGGAACGTCCCCGCGTTCAAGGAGACGACCAACTTTTTGCACATCAAGAACCACTATACGAGGAGTCATAAGCAGATTAACCATTTTAGCATCACGCCTGCGGGGCCCGTACCGGATATCTTTCCTTTGGACGAGGAGGTGCCTGCTGCGAGGAAGTGAAGTGCTGACGGGTGGAAGGGGAGGTTGGGAGTAGTAGGTCACGTCTTGGGCAACAAGTTGGTTCTGAATACGGGGATTGTGATGCTTGGGGGATTGCAGTGAAAATGGTTCATGATTCATACCTTGCTTAGTATGTCACATCTCTCAAAACAGGAAGAGAATATGGAGTCTTATTTTCATATATGAAAAATGCATTTGAAAACATGCTAATCAACCCTGAGTCCCTAAGCAAAAAAAATGAAAAGCTAAGCCAAGTGAGAGGATAGACAAGAAAGATGTACATGACTCCCCATTTTGTGAAAACCAAGAACCAGACAAGCTTTGTCCCCCCTATATGCATTAAATTATGTAGATCTTTCCCCAATACATGAATACCTTCATTCAATTCTATAGCTGTCCAGACAATAATGCTTCCGTAGCTGTGATGCATGTCAGTAACCTGGATCAAGTGAACTGATATTGTTGGATGGGTAAGGAGAAAAACATACCGCTGTTGATATAAGCCCGCCTCGAGTCCAGGGGTACTCCGAACCTCCTCTCCAGCTCCTGCTTGACGCCCTTCTTGGTGACGGTCATGAGATCCGCCGTCCTCAAGATGTCCCGGATCTCCGCCAACAAGGCGTCATCGGAGGGAAGACCAGCGAGGTTCGCCATCTCCAGCTCCTGTTGGCTACCGTTGTTGCCAAAGAACTGACTGCCGCCGAACTGGCTCATGCGGTTGAGGTTACCCTCGGTGGGGGCAAAGGACAGGCGAGAGGCGTTCATGCTGGGTAAGGGGACGACGGATGTCACAGGGCCCATCTTGTCGTTGTAGACACCGCCAAAGGTCGAGCCAGGGCGGGATTGTTGATACCCGTAGCCACCATACTCCGACGGAGCCACGGGCATATGCTTGGTGGCGTAGCTGAATCCCGAGACTTCGGAGCGGGCATCGTCGCCGATTCGGGAACCCTGCGCGTCCCACAGCTCGGCTTGGTACTCCTCCCACTTCTTCCTCGGGATAGAAGCAGGATCAAACTTGCCCTCGTCCGAGATGACGATCTTCTTGCCCGATTCGCCGGCGACAACACGGGTGTTACCCCAGTTGAAGTCGTCCATGTGCCAAAAGGCGTACAAGGGGAGGGCGAAGGAGAAGACGGGTACGGCCATGACATACAGGATCATCCAACCGATCATTTCCCACTTGCGACGGAGGATGAAGATGATGGCTTGGAGACCGTAGATGGCACCGAGGAGAATGAAGGCTGTGATGGGCACGACGGTGGACTTCATCACGACCAGGACGATGAGGTAGACGATGTAGGCGATGGTGACGGGTTGGACCACGGTGGAGAGCAGGTCGACGAAGACGATGAAGCGCATGGAGAAACAGCAGAAACCGCAGAGCTGGTTGAGCGGGATGAGTTCCATGAGGTTGTGCACGGTGGAGTTGATCCAGCGACGACGCTGGGAGAGGAAGACGGCCCAGCTGTCGGGGGCGATGGTCCAGGCGTGCGCGTCGAAGATGTACTTGGTCTTGTACTTGTTGTGGAACTTGAGGAGAAGCGTGGTCAGGTAACGATCCTCACCGAGGTGCAGCAGGTTCTTCATGTGGAGCGTGTCGACTCGGATGGTGGAATAGGACTCGACAATCTCGCGACTGACGAAGAGCGGCTTGCCCGTCTCGGCGGCGCGGATGCGGTACATGGAGAAACAACCGGGCAGACAGGTCACGGAGCCGAACAAGCTTTCGAAGGCCTTGGCGAGGTTGTGCGAGATGTAGTACTCGTAGACCTGGATCATGGTGACGAAGGAACCCTTGGCATTGGTGAGGGCTGTCTCACCGCACACGGCGATGAGACGCGTGTCATCCAGGAAGGCGGAAACCATGCGACTAGCGGAATCAGGGGCCACGACCGTATCAGCGTCGATCTGCAGCATAAACTCGTAAAAGGTAGGGTTGACACCAATGATGTTGCGGATCTGGTGGTACATCTCCAGCTCGAGAGGGCTCATGGCGAGGTTGTAGTGAACGCGGTTGAGGAAACGCATGACGATCATCTGGGAGTCTCGCTTGCCACGGTTGCCGGGACGAGAGACTTCCGAGGGCTTGCCGACCTTGACGATAACCAGGAAAGGAACAATGTGGCCCTGAACCTCATACAGACCAGAGTAAACCTTGCCCATGTTGTGCTGCTTGAGGCCCTCACCAAGGGACTCGAAGCTGAGTGGCTCCGGATCGACAGTCTCGGACACGCCAAGAATGTCAAGAACAATCCTGGGGGTGGGCCTGTCGTTGCCCTGACCGATAATCATACCATCGCAGACAATGACCAACAGTTTTCTCTTGTCATCGTAGCGCATCCGGGCGGCGGAGTCGATGGCACGACGCAGCGAATCCTCGTCCTCGGTATAGGCGGGGATCTGGCACATGATGAACTTGTCCAGGTTCTCGGGCACGTTGTTGGTACCGAACTGGAGAGCGGCGAAGAACTTGAAGCCGATGACGGAGCAGAGCAGGACGGAGATGGCAAGCATGAGATAGTCCGCAAACTGGCAGCGGACCGAGTTTCTGGTGTCGACATCGCCAACATAGAACAGGTTGTCCAAGCAGAGTTGCATGTTCCTCTTCTGTTCGCCGCTGAGAGCCAGGGAGTCCCAGTACTTGGTAACGTCCTCGCCGGATTTCAGCTGGAAGAGATCGACCACAAGATCTTCCATGAAGTTGATCGCATCTGGATCGGTTGACTCTGGCTCGCCGGCCTTCCCGATCTGGCGCCGACCGCCAGTAAGGTACTGGGTCATGTCATAGACACGGCCGTTGAGCATGGCGATAGAGCTCTGCTTGGAGGCCAGCTGAGCAACGTACTTGGGCGTGAGGCCGACGTTGCCCTTCTTGAAGCCAGACTCCTTGAGCATCGTGATCTTCTCGTAGAACCAGTCCTTGCGTGTGTCGTTGCTGGAATAGCGGAAGTCATGGTACTTGGCGTTCTGATCCAGTTTGTTGGTGACAGGGGCCGAGCCGGTCGTGTTGGTCGACTTGTAGTCGAGCGTGACCTGGGGAGCAATCTCTCCATTCTTGCCCACGCACAGTGCCGACACTTGGACCGGGAAGAGGCCAGTGATATCCATACCGGCGTAGTTGAGGATCGGCTTCGTTCCCAAAAACTGAGGATAGTGCTTTGGAGCGTAGGCACCAATGTCGAAGACCTGACCGCGGATGGCAGCGTAAGCGCCCTTGCTGCCCTTCGTCCCGTCATATGCGGCCAACTCAGCAGCGCTGTAGACGTGTTGCGTGGGGCAGATAAGCATGGGGAAGACAACCATGAAGAAGGCCGCAGCGAGACAGGAGAACCAGATGATGAGGTTGATGGCGAACTTCTCCCTCCACGCCATACGGATATCCTTTCTCGACATCTTGCCTAGCTTGCGAATCAAGAACTCCGGGATGAACCACGTTAGTACATAGGTGAAGAACACCCACCGCTTCCGGCTGGGGCTGTCCCTGTACTCTTCCACCTCGGTCATCTTCTTTTCATTGCCCCTCTCGGCCATCTGCTCACGGGTGTCGAGGTTCTTGAACAGGTCGCCTCCGCCAAAGGCAGTGCCTGCATCAGAGCGGGCATCCACATCGTTGCTGCCGAAATAGCCGGCCTCCTTCTTGCCGCCATACGAGCCGGGAGTGCCGGCGATGAGACGCTCCTTGGAAGCACCAAAGCCATCCTGAGGCGTCATGCCATCTGTCTCCGAAGGCATGCCGAAATGGCCGGACACGGAGCCCGCTTCCACCAGCTGTGCAAGCTCCAGCCAGCACCTCTCGCTCAGGAAGACACCGGTGGCACCGATCTGGGCTTCGTTGACCGGCCACCTCTTCTCCTCCACAAGCATCTCAACCTTCTCCCGCTCGCTGCCAACCAGCATCATCTCCGAATCGGCAAGACCGAGGAACTCGCTGAACGGCATGAACACACTAAAGTCGGCGGACCGTAACCGCTGGCTGATCTCGGCAATACCGAATGTCTGCACTTGTGTCCGCACACATTTGCTGTCGAACTGGTTTGCGATACGCCTGTCGTTGGGCTTCAGGCAGAAGACGAAGTAGCAGTTCGTATTGGGAGCTGTCAGTGATTTCGTCACGTTCTCGATGGACGATAGAAACTGTCCAGAAGCACCCTGCTCGCTGTGCCTCGACCTTGTCCTGGACTCTCCAGCCTCGCTCACGTTGTCGAGTGACATCTCCCTCTCCGGAACAGGCTGGTGTTCTTGGGCTGTGCCCGGTCTCGTCCGAGAAGTCGTGCGCCGACCACCGCGCTTGTTCATGACACTAGGAGCCCGCATGGGCTTCGAAGCAACAGTAGCCTGCATGACAGTTGTCCGCTCCTGGGGATGGACCACGGTCTGCAGTGCCTCCTGGCCAAAGAGACGTGCGACAAACTCACTCTTGGTGGAGTTGATCAGGTTCATGAGATCACCGGAGATGACCTCGCCGTTCTCCTCAATCAATCCCTTCACCGGGTAGTCAACCTCACCGGCATAGTGCTTGACGGTGAAGGTGGCAGCTGTGTTCTCCGACATGAAGTTGCTGCCGGGTAGCTTGGCCGTCGCCGAGCCCACGTGGATCGAGGGGTTCTTGCCTTCGAAGCGCTTGCGCAGACTTTCGAGGAGCTGCATGTCGGTCCGATTGCGCCTCGTCTGGTCGTCGAGAATGCTGAGCAAGCCGTTTCCAGGCTTGAGGAGACCCTTGACGGCGTCCGAATTGTCAAAGTAGCTGGTGGCAGCAACGCTGACTTCCTCGCTCTCGAGCAAGTCTGCCTTGCGGTCGAAGAAGTTCTGCAGGGTGAGGTTGTAAAGGGCCTCGCACGCAGCATTGTTGAGGAGCTGGTCCAGGGCAGAGTGTGTCGAGGACACCTGCGAGAAGCCGGGGAAGTCGATGATCGAGACCGTGTTGGCAATGGCCTCTTCCGGGGCACAGAGCTTCTGGTTGATGTTCTCAATGACGTAGGCAACCAGAAGTGAGTACAGTGTCCTCGCCAACTCGTTGGCGTTGGCACGGGCTCCGGCAGGGTCGAGCATAACCGTCACCCTTTCCTTGTGGATCATCCTCGTCTTGTAGCCAAGCGTCGTCTGCAGGTCTTGCGCACTAACCCCGAGGAAGGCGGCAACGATTGTCAGAACATCCTTGTTCTTGACCGCGGTGACAGTCTGGGCACCCTCATGCGAAAAGCCGCCGCTATCGTCACCGGCTACCGTCGTGCTGGCTGTTGTCTCGAACTCCAGCTGACCAATGTGAAGAATGCCAGCCAGGATTTGGCAAATCTCGGCAATCTCACTCCGAGGGAACTCGAGCTTCCTCAGAGCCGTCTTGAACAGTTGAAAACCCTCGGCGTCGTTGATGCCGACCTTCAACTGTGACTGATGGCCCAGATACCTCCACCTCCTCTGATGCGAAGCTCCGTGAGGGTTGTCCAGGCCAAGATGGGTCTTCTCGGCCTCACTTGTACCGGCGAGGAGGTAATACAGCACGTGGAAATTACGCTCGCCGGTCGGAACATCCGTTATCCGGCTTCGTTCCAGTCGGTGGTCCAGCAGCTTGCTACCGATCAGGATCGGGCTGGTAGTAGAAGCTGTGTCGTACTGGAGTTCGTAAAAGAGACCAGCTTTCGAAGCCGTGGGAGTGGTGGCTGTCTTGGTCGTCGTGAGAGTGTCGAAGACGTATGCGGCGAGGGAGGCTTTGGTGGAAAGAGGAGTGGAAGACTTGTTGAGGAGAGCCGTGAGCAGGTGCGCCCGCACAGTAGTCTTTCCGGACCCAGACTCTCCTAGAAAGAGGATCGCCTGGTTCTCTGAGCGGTGTCCTAGCCTGATATAAGCACGGTCCGCCATGTCCTCGGCGCCGGCCATGGCACTTCCCTCCTTGCCGCCATCGATGCCCTTTGTCGACGAGGTATACGTATTGAGTGCTACAAGAGCATGCGAAGACAATCTAGCCGTGGGTATCGAGACGTGGAAACGGCTAGCAAGATGTGCCGTCAGATGAGTATCGGACTGCAGATGTGCTGGCAACGACGGCAGTGACGGTTGAGTATGGGCGCCTCCACTTCCACCCAGCGGTGGTAGGCTTAGAGCCATCTTGGGTGGAAGGTGAAACCAGCGTTCGGCTGATAGGAAGGGAGGATTATGCTCGAGTGTGTGTCGGACCGGATGTGAGACGAGGGTGGTGTTGCGAATCGCTGTCCGGGTCGGCCTCTACTACCACAACACACACACACACACCAAACAACACGCCCCTTGTGCGTCCGCGTTCCAACTGTCAAATATTAACGAACGGCAGCACCGGTATAACGAATGTATGTGGAGAATAGTAGCCGCTGGAATAGGAGAACCACCGGTAGTGACAAGAAAATACAGAACGAACGTCGTCAGGTCTGAAGAAAGTATAATGGCCAAGAAGGAAGAGTTGAAGCCAAACAAGTGAAACACTTTTTCTCGTGGACTGCTACTCCCATGCACAGCTTCGAGAACGGGGTTAGCGAGTGCAACAGGCGCTACGAAAAGAATCGAATAGGTTGGACAGGGGCTGGTAGTCGCTGCTATTCGCTGGCCAGACAGGGGGCTGCACCTCTTGACTATGCTATTTTATGCCTACGGTGGTTCAAGCCACCATATTTTGCAGATCTAGGCACGGTTTACGAGGTACAAGTTACTGGTGCTACCCTTGGCATCCCCCGCTCCGCCACTTGTCAACAATCCATCTTCACAAGCTCGCTCGTAACCAAGCCTGAACCTTTTCTTCTAGTGCTTTGTCCTGTACAGCAAGTGTATCGCTGTTTCCGATGCTAAACGCCGGGTGATGAAACCCGTTTCTCCGTTGCTGATGCCTCTTACATGGAGTCGTTCAATCGCCTTGCTTCCTGCAATGTACATGTACGATCCATCTCGCAGTTACAGGTACCTGCGGACGCCAAGGCTTACGGGTTAACGCGACCCGTGCACGATTCTGATTTACGGGCCCCATGACAACATAGCTCAGGGGCTTGGAGCCGCTTATTGGAATGCATTTCTGAGCGCGCCGTTGTCATTTCTTCTCCAGTAAGCGATGGCTCGGTTTCTGAAAAGCATGATGATCCTCCAACAGTATTTCGTAACTGATATGCTGACTGCTCAGGCTGTGGTCAGTGTGGCACCTGAGCACGCTGAGGTATCGGAACAATTCCAGTTGTGTTATGGCACAAGACACCTTCCGACCAATCGGAAGGATAACAAAGTCGGGTATACCAAAACTTGTGGCTGGCATCTGCAGAAGTAGGTATGTTTACTATAAACAAGGCAACGGAATCGTCTCGTCCAATGATAGACTTGCATGGCTGTACATACTCGTCGTGCAACAGGTTTCTGCACCACAATATGCCGCGATTTTCGAAGACTGCATTTCTCTTCGAAAGAGCCTTTACAGTATACCTACTTAGACGTGCTCCTCTTTTGTTTTTCTACTGCCTGATAGCAGCAGGATTGTCTTGAAAAAGGGGGCTCTTGGGGGCGAATGACACCATGACGGACGGAGAATCTTTCCCGGGAGCACTACAAATATACATAAAAATAGCAGTGCCTAACCAATCTGTCGATCTTATATGGGGAACTGTGAGACACAGTAGTTGACGCTCAGATTCCTCATGATATGATGCGGTGGACAAGCAACGCTGTTTGTTCACAGTAGTAGTAGTGTATCAAACAAAAACGAGGCTACGTTCCAGACGACAGAACGATTTCCTGCCCCAGTGTCTGCTCGTCCAATGCTTCTGCTGGTTTCCAATCGTGCCATCTTCACGAGATCGGGGAGGCAAGCATTTAATGCAGCTACGAGGAGCGATGTGGGGCAGCGTGATCCACGCTTCTTTCTTCGCCGTTCTTTTCTCGAACACCCGTGAGACCAGCTCGTATTGGAGCAGGACGTACTACCGAACGGTCAGGTAACGCCATAACACATTGCAAGATATTCCTAACAACGGATGTCTGTTATAGATAACACATAATATGTCCAGTAGATTCGTTAAAGGCACAATCATTACAGGAGATCTTGCTGATGAGGCCCAATGATCATGATCTTGAGGACCAAATTGGCAATTCTGGGGAAATCATCAAGCGGGTCGGGAGAATCAGCCAATCAAGACCCGCCTCGACTAGAATTATGCAAATCTGCGCTTTGCACTGTTCTGGCCAACCGTAACTTCCTCGTGTCGGGCCCAGGGGCTTGTACACTGCCTGTGCAAAAGTGGTTCACTGGAAGGCGTCGGGTCCTACCAGGGGCAGTGCCATTACCGATTCTTTTTTTGCTGAAGCAGTTCGTCTTGGACGTTACCATACCTCGTCGTCCACTCCGTTTTGAGCTTCCACTTCAGCCTCGCTCGCTTTGGATATTGCTTGTTCTTCAGTCATTCGTTATTCCTACTTTGTTTCCCTTGGTGGTAGTTGAAGGCGGGAGAAAGCCCGACAACAACACACACCACCTTCGCGTTGCTCAGCGACAGATTTCCACCCATCCCGACCTGCTTGCTTTCTTGGACACTCAAACCCATTTACCTGTACCTTCACTCAGCTTCCAGCATCTTACGCGACAGACAGACACTCATCTGGCTTGCAGTGGGTACGTCTGGGACTTGATCGAGATTGTAGACACTCCCACCCAGAGACAGACCGTGTCCTGTGCCTTGGTTTGGAAATACGTACCATCATATATTTGAGGATACTCCTGCTCCAAAAGCTACTCATAAACAAGACATCCCGTTCCGGAGGGGCTTGACCACCCCGACCGTAGCCCAAGATGGCCAACCGGATGTCCATGTATTCGGTGGCCTCGGATGCTCCAGGAGGACCCCGTGGAGCCGGCCAGCAAGCCAGCCAAGTGTCGACGACCACCTTACTGAACGCCGTCCACAACATCTACCTTGCTCAGCAGCCATACCGGCTGGACGCTGGCTCCAGCATCGTGGTGAACACATGGCTTACCGCCTCACAAGCTGGTCCAGACGGGAAGACTGGCGGCACAGTGGACGCTACTTTGGCAGCCAGTGCCTGGGAGCATGCTCGACGTCGCGCTGAGGATGGGTGCATCATCCTAGGGTAAGTACACCACCTCCTCCGTGGATCTTTTCGATCACATTGCGTCGCAGCAGCTAACCTGGTCTTAGCTCTCTTCACAACTCGTCGCCGTCACTACTTGCCCCTTTCCTGGCCTCCATGCCCCTCTCGATCCCGACGTCTCTATTCCAAGCCCTCGATGTTCTGCGACCGATGCTCAACTGTGTCACCCCTTACAACCCGTCAGCTCCACGCCAGGTCGCCCTTGGCGCCACTCTTACACTGAATCTGGCTGGAAACCTGACAGCAGCGTCACTCGCTCTTTCCGCAGGTGGCATTGACACGGTCAAGGGTCTTCTCAACATCCCGGCTGAGGCAGGCTACCGAGCCTTTGATGTCTTCTACTACCTCTTGACTTCCGCTTCGACACCGGCAGAACGGGAGTTCCTGGGACTGAAGGCCGCCTCAAGCTATAGCCTGCTGGCCAAGTCTGGCACATACGATCCGCCATCCTATCTTCCCACCGCCGACGACGCAGCCGCTGCTGACGACTTCCGTTCGGCCCTGAAGGAGATAGGTATCAAGGGTTCTGCTCACCGAAACTTCATTTCTACCCTTGCCGGTTTCCTCAAACTCGGCAATACTCTTGATTATGATTTAGACGAGGAGGCTTTGGAAGAGATATACGAAGACGTTGGCGGGCTCCTCGGTATGGAGCCAGAAGTTCTAGCCGGGCAATGCTCGACGGAAGACCGGGCCACTTTCATTGGCGGTCTGTACGAGGCTCTTGTGGACTGGGTCATCACCAAGGCGAACGAAGCCATCGCAGCTCAAATGGGAAGAATCCGAAATGGCGACGAGTCACCTGTCGGATCCCGAGGCGACAGAACGCCGAACACAGAGGAAGACACGGGAGATACTGTCTGTATCACGGTTGTTGAAATCCCGGACCCGGCACTCGGAAAGGCTGTCGCCATGCGTGGTATTTTCGATGACAGCCAGGGTATCAATCTGGAGATGAAGCAGGACGGTGTCGAAGTCACGCCAGCTGGAAGCTCGGTTCTCCGCGAGATGGAGGTTGCCGTCGCCGAGTGCGGGCCAGATCTCGGCGACATGACTGGCCCCGCAGGCCGCGAGAGACAGCATACGCTGGAGAAGAGAGAGGAAATCCTCGAGAAGATGGGTTATGCGGCAGACGATGATGGTTTCTTGAAAAAGCTGCTCTTCCCTGTCTTTGGCCAGGGTATCAATCTCGGCCGCAATGCCAGACTTGATTTGCCGGCTCTGCTTAACAGCAGCAGAGTCTGGTATCACCTCACTATCCACCCGACCGATGAGTCGCCAGCCAGTCTTGCCGCTCTTCCGGCTGTCACTTCTGCTTGGTCTGCCGGCACTGTTTCGCGCCAGCTGCGTGCCTGGAGGTTGCCTGAATGGGCCAACAGACGCAACAAGCACCTGGACTTCACCGCGGACTTTGACTATGACGAGATCGTGCAGCGCTACCAATCGCTGGGCTGCCGAGACGGTCGTGATGGCATCGAGAGCTGGATTCTTGAGCGTGGTTGGAGCAATGGCGAGGTGGTCATCGGCCACGAGCGGGTGTGGATGCGCGAGAGTGCCTGGTGGGAGGCCGAGAGCATGCTCGACATGAAACCCATGCACGATCAGATCCCCCGGACGGGTAGCGCGATGTTGCCAGGCGGTATGGACACGGGCTATTCTGCCAACAACGCCAGTGGCTACTTCCAGGCCCCTCTGGACTACGGGTCGACCGGCAGTAACGAACAGCTTATTGCCCAGAGCCTTCACCAAAGGAACATGAGCCAGAACACATTGGGTAACCCCCTGGCAGCGCCCTCCATTGCACCCACTGCCATGACTGGCATGCGCAACGTCATGGCTGGCGACTACGGTCTCGGCAACAAGGGCGACGCCCACTATGGTCAGACCTACTACAACAGCGAGGGCGACTTCCTCGGCCAATTGGACCCCGAACTGGCCAACGCTAAGTCCTTGGAGGAGCGACCCATCAGTGCCAAGCGAAGGGCCTGGGTGTTTTTCGTTTGGGCCCTGACCTTCTGGATTCCGTCTCCTCTCCTTCGTCATGTCGGTCGTATGAAGCGGCCTGACGTGCGTATGGCTTGGCGTGAAAAGCTTGTCTTATGCTTCCTGATCGTTCTGATCAATGCTGTGATTGTCTTCTGGATCATCTTCTTCGGTCGTCTACTCTGTCCCAACTCTGACAAGGCCTGGCAACAGAAGGAGGTTGCTCGACATCAGGGATCTGATGACTACTGGGTCAGTATTCGTGGCGGTGTCTACGACCTGTCCAAGTTCTGGCGGTTGCAGCACAGTGATACCGCCATCAGTACGACATCGGACACGATGTTGCCCTTCGCCGGGCAGAACATGGACGTATACTTCCCACCGCCACTTACACTTGTTTGCCCTGGCCTGGGGATCCCTGAGACCCTGGCATTGACCTCCAACACGACGATAGATGACTCGAGCGCCCTGCATACCTCTGGATACCTGCAACCCGATAGCACAAGCGCCCTTCACTCGCCGACTTGGTATAGTGATCACTTTTTGCCCAAGATCAAGGAGTACTATCATGGTGATCTGGTCTGGGATCCCAAAGTTGTGCACTCCGAGGGCAAGGACCAAAACCACGAGTGGTTTCTGTACGAGGACAAATACTACGATCTGACAGACTATTTCCACACCCTGGATATCATGAACAACCAGGCGATGTACGAGTTTCTCAACTCGGATCTCACGGATGCCGTACAGAGCCAACCGGGTCAGGATATCACCGAGCAATGGCACACCATCATCCACAAAGCCAAGGGCAACGATACGCAATACGCAAATGTCATGAACAGCATCAACTGTATTAAGAACACCTTCTACGTCGGCATACCCGACTTCCGCTTGACTGCGCGATGCCAGGTCAACAACTACATTCTCTTGGCCTTCAGTGTCATGATCTGCTGTGTCATCGGCATCAAGTTCATATCTGCTCTTCAGTTCGGCTCCAAGCGCAGACCGGCCCCTCAGGACAAGTTTGTCATCTGCCAGGTTCCGGCCTATACCGAAGGAGAAGACTCGCTGCGGAAAGCCTTGGATTCCCTCACGGCCCTCCAGTACGACAACAAGAGAAAGCTCATTTGTGTGATTTGCGACGGTGTCATTGTCGGTGCCGGCAACGATCGGCCCACGCCCAAGATTGTTCTGGATATCCTTGGCGTGGACCCCAAGGTTGACCCTCCCGCGTTGCCCTTCAAATCCGTCGGAGAGGGCAGCGATCAACTCAACTACGGCAAGGTCTACTCCGGTCTGTACGAGTACGAAGGCAATGTTGTCCCCTACCTTGTCGTCGTCAAGGTGGGCAAGGAGTCGGAGCAGAAGAAGACCAAGCCTGGTAACCGTGGCAAGCGTGACTCGCAGATTCTGCTCATGAGCTTCCTCAACCGTGTCCACCACCGCGCCCCGATGAACCCGCTCGAGCTCGAGATGTTCCACCAGATCAACAACGTTATTGGCGTGGATCCGGAACTATACGAGTACATGCTCATGGTCGATGCCGATACTTGCGTCCGTGAAGACGCGCTCAACAGACTGGTGGCTGCCTGTGCCAACGATGCCAAGATTGCCGGTATCTGTGGTGAGACCAGCTTGCAGAACGAGGAGAAGTCGTGGTGGACCATGATCCAAGTCTACGAGTACTTCATCTCTCACCATCTTGCCAAGGCTTTCGAGTCTCTCTTTGGCAGTGTCACCTGTTTGCCTGGATGGTACGTCTTAGCCCCGCCTACACCGTGCATGTTTTTATCTTCATAACTAACAGTTGATCAGTTTCACCATGTACCGCTTGAGGACAGCTGACAAGGGCAAGCCCCTAATCATTTCCGACCAGATCATCAGGGAGTACTCTGATTGTCACGTGGATACGCTACACAAGAAGAACCTGTTGTCGCTTGGAGAGGATCGTTTCCTGACGACACTGATGACCAAGTACTTCCCGAGCATGTCATACAAGTTCATCCCGGATGCCTACTGCCAAACCGCGGCGCCCGAGACGTGGAGCGTTCTCTTGTCGCAGCGCCGTCGCTGGATCAACTCGACCATCCACAACTTGGCCGAGTTGATGTGGTTGAAGGACATGTGCGGCTTCTGTTGTTTTTCGATGCGCTTCGTCGTCATGATCGATCTTTTCGGTACCATTATTCTTCCTGCTACCTGCGTCTATCTCGGCTGGCTCATCTACGTCGCCTCTACACACACAGGCCAGTTTCCGCTGATTTCCATCATCATGATCGCGGCTGTGTACGGTCTTCAGGCCCTGATTTTCATACTCAAGCGACAGTGGCAACACGTGGGCTGGATGCTGATCTACATTCTTGCCTATCCTGTCTATTCGTTCATCCTACCTATCTACTCTTTCTGGAACCAGGACAACTTCGCTTGGGGTAACACCCGTATCGTGGTTGGTGAGACAGGCAAGAAGCAGTACCTTGCCGTGGACGACGAGGGCTTCGATCCTCGCAGCATCCCTCTCCAACGCTGGGACGACTATGCTCTGACCAACAACCTACCCGGTCGCCGTGGCGTTGCTCATGTGAATGAGAAGTTCGACGGTGGACCGCATGAAGAGGTCTACGAGCTTGACGATATGCGATCGGTGTATTCATCTGTTCGCCAACCATCGATTCTCACCGGCTTACACAACCGTGGCGGTGCGGGCGGTGCCTTTATGGCTCCTGCGTCTCCCGCTCCCTTTCCTGGTCCAGGTGGTCTCAGCCGCAACTCGACCTACACTACCCCGAACTCACCCTTCAATGACCCTGGGCTTGCTCACCGTCAATCCATGGCCTCTTTGGGCGCTTTTGGGGCCAGCCAGCAGGACATCCATCGTATGCAGACACCGTACCAGGACAACCCGGCCAGGAGCATGGTCAATCTCCGCATGTCGCAGAGCATGTCACCTGGTCCGGCTGCAGCCATGAACCCGAGGATGTCTACTCACACCCTTGGGTACGCCGGAGGAAACAGACCACCTTTGGGAATGCACCAAGACTCGGGACACATGTCGACCGTTTCCTTCGACTTCCAGCGTGGCACCACTGGACCTGATGACCTGGCCATCACCGACGCCATCCAAGCTGTCCTCCGGGAAGTCGACCTCGACACCGTCACTAAGAAGCAAGTCCGTGCTCTAGTCGAACAACGATTACAGACCGAGCTTGTTGGTGAGCGGCGGACGTTCATGGATCGACAAATCGACAATGAGTTGGCGAACATGTGAGGCGTCTGGTCTAAGGTGGAAGAGCTGCTGATTTAACCGTATCATATATCTACTAATAGCCTTCCTTGGGGAGGCGGGTTCATGTGTGATGACCCAGAACTTCGTTCATTTGTCATGCGATCTGTCGACGTATTCCTGGCGTTACTGTCTGTCTCCCAGTCCTGTCATACTACGCGGCCTGCTATTTGGTCACATTTCCTTTTTGGTTATCTGGAAAAGGGTTCGTTCATGGCGCATATCTAGGGCATGTTATGGGCGATCTAGTCAAGAATTTAATAAAGCATATTTGTCAAGGCATTTTACATCTTTCCGTCCTATCATGTTGCTCAACACCCAAAAAAATAATTGGCATTGGAGGTCTATCATGGGCGATGTACGCTATGTCCACAACGCTCGCTGACCGGCTCAGCCTACCCGTAAGAACCTTCATTCCAATCTAACAGTTGCTGTCTTCCAATAAAGAAAGATACGAAACCACGCATATGTAATCAACGCTGTGTCCGCAGACCCTGTATCCCCGGTCGACATGCGATGGCGAGATCAAATGCCTCTGCGCGAACGCTCCCGCATAAGCCCATCCATTGGGTCATCAGCATCATTCCTCTTCACGTCCCTCAAGCACTGCTCCAGCTGTCTGATAGCTTCTCTGGTCCCCGTTGCGCCTGCCGCGGCCGTCTTGTTGCGAATCCGGTCTACCTCCGAGAGGATGTCACAGTCTTCACTACTCCCCATCTCCGCGTCAATGCCGGTCCGACGTGCAGTGACTAAGGGAGAGGGGGCTCGTCTCCGGTCATCAAGACTAGCAAAACCTTCATCCTCACCGAGAAGCGCTGATCTGCGCTTGTTGCCACCTTCCCACCGTCCACTGTCATCATGACTAGCGTACCCTTCATCGTTATCACCGAGGAACGACGATCTGTGTCTGTTGTCACTTCCGGGAAGAAGACTGTTTCCGCCGAAGCGAGCCGTGGGAAGGGCTGAGCGTGCTCGTCGCATGGGCGGGGGAGATTCTGACCTATCTGGCAGGGACATGCCCCTGTCATTGTCTGGCTCGAGCGCGCCGATGCGCGAACGGCTTACCCGGTCTTGGAATGGTTGGAACTTCTGTTTAGGCCCCGAAGGAGGACTCTCTCCTCCGAAGCGAGTGGTGGGTAGACCTCCTGAAGGCCGTCTTTGCATTGACGGAGGAGAGTCCAACCTCTCTCGCAGAGGCATACCCTTATAGTTGTCCGGCTCCAATGCGAGGTGTGAGCGTCTTGCTCGGTCTTGGAGCGGGTTGACCTTATGTTCGGGCCCAGAAAGAGGACCGTCTCCCCCGAAACGAATATTGGGTAAACCTGAGCGCACTCTTCCCATTGGTGGAGGAGAGTCCAACCTATCTCGTAGAGAATTGGTTCTGTTGCTGTCCGGCTCTAGCGCGCCGATGCGCGAACGGCTTGCTCGGTCTTGGAACGGCTGGAACTTCTGTTCAGGCTCCGAGGGGGGACTGTCTCCTCCGAAGGGAGCAGTGGGTAGACCTGAACGCCGTCTTTGCATGGGCGGAGGGGAGTCCAACCTATCTCGCAAATAATCGCTTTTGTTGTTGTCCGGCTCTAGCGAGATACGCGAGCGGCTTGCTCGGTCTTGGGGTGGATGGTGGAAGTTCTGTTCGGGCGCCGAGAGCGGACTATCTCCCCCGAAGCGATTATTGGGTAGACATGAACGCCGTCGTTGCATTGGCGGAGGAGAGTCCAGTCTATCTGGCATCAAACTGTTCTTGTTGATGTCAGGCTTCTGGCCGATTCGCGAGCGGCTCTCAACCTTCTGCTCGGTCACTGAAAGAGAGCTGTCTCCCCCGAAGCGAGCAGCTGGTAATGCTGATCGTGCTCTTCTCATAGGCGGAGGAGATTCCAACCTATCTGGTAGGGAAATGCCCCTGTTGCTGTCTGGATCTGGCGCGAGGAGTGAGCGGCTTGTCCGCTGTTGGAGCAGTTCAGCCTTTTGCTCGGCTAGACGCCTTGTCTCGGCGTTCGCTTCGACCTCGGATACGTCGCGCAGGTTTTGCTCCTTCAGCTTGACGATCTCGCGAACTAGCTTCTTCTGCTCAGCGAGGATTTCGGACAGTTGATCGTTGACGAGGTCGGCTTCTAAGGTTTGGGTGCGGATCTCTTGGATGCGGGAGGTGTTGGAGATAGGTGAGGGTGGGTTGGTTCGAGGAAGTGGAGAGGGTAGGCGGATTTGAGGAATGGATTCACCCATGGGCACGGAGGGCTGTGGTCGATGAGGCGGGCCGATAGATGGTGGCCGAAGGCTGTTGGAATGCTGACTTCGGGTTGGAGCGAGGTCATGTGGGCGAGGGAAAGGTGTTGGGATGGCGGGACAGTGAGCTGGGGTGGGAGCAGATGGTATTGCTGCCATCGAGGCTGACGGACTGGAGAATGACGGTGTTGGGGTTGGCGCTGGTGGCGGCAGATAAGACCGCTGCTGGTTCTGGTATGGAGCTTTTTCAAGACCATAGCCGACCTGAGGGATATCGCCTGGTACAGCCCGGTAGTTACCTGGAGGTGGAGGATAGCTGTCATGTCCATACCCTTGAGAGCCAGTGTCATATGAGCGCCCAGGCGAGCGCCCAGCAGGGACCGGTACTCCATATTCCCGTTCCTTCGTATCATTCCAGGCATTCCCTGGTCTGAGAGTATGACCGCTCTGATCTGAACGATATGAGGGACTGGGAGGACGTGTTGACGGTGACCTGACCCTGCTGCTTGATCTCCGGGAGGACCGGGAGCGCCTGCTGTGTCCCGTATGACTCGAGGCTCTGGAATGCTTCCCTGGCGGGAGAAAGACACCTTCACTCGGAACGAGCAGTGCCTTAGATGAAGCATGTTTTCGACTACGATGTCGCGCAGGAGACGGAGAAGTGGAACGAGAGCGACGACGGCTCCGATGCTTATCCTTGGGTTTCGTGCGCCAGACTCCCATTTGCACCGTAGCCCATTCCTTTGCCATGGTGGATATATTGACGAGAGAGAGAGAAGCGTATTGACGTGGCAGATGCTGTGTGCGCTGTCTCAAGAAAGGATGCACGGAACCTAAGCTGCAGTTGGGCACGTTGACGGCGGCTACTTATACGCTTCCAGTTGCTATGATGATACACCTTTGATGAAGCTGGATGGAGGATTTTACTGCATCATCATCGATGATTGTACTTGAATGCCTCGCTGGATGTATCAGTCCTCTGTTGTCAGTTCACCTACCCGGACTGATTGTATCCTGAAGCATCTCCTCCATTTAGTGCTTCTGCGGAAGTCAGCGAGGTAAAACCTATGGTCATGAAGAACCTCTTGAGACGGGAGACCTTTTTTTTAACTACCAGATGGTTGTTCATTGGCAGTAATGAATTCCGATTACACTATGCATAGAGGATTTTCTCAAGTTCGTTCCCACATCTTACCAAGTGCCAAACCCTCACACCCGTAGCTGGATCATGATCTTGTTATTGAACTCTCCGGTTCCGATTCCATGTTGTCCCACTAGCCCAGAGATCACTAGATCCAGAAAAGCGTAAGTAGCAACATATCATGCTACCTTGGGCAGACATTCTTCTTGTAAGGATGCCTAATAAGGGCTGAATTGCGTATACTGGTATATCTTTGCAAAAGGATAGGGTAAGCCATGTTTGACGGATCAACAGATGTACACGTCTAGTCCCCAACCGCTGCGGAGCTCTATTAGTGTGATTCTCAGCAGCACTGCGACTGTTTCCCTCTACACAACAATTCCACACCTAGCCATCACCAATTTCGCGCACTTTCACGATTCTTACATGATTCTTCAGATCTTGGCTTTCCCAGGCGCTCATCGAACACAATAAGGACGTGATTCGTACTGCATTTATATTGACCAATCCACACACTCTACGCAGTGATGAAACTAACCGGTTACCAGTAGCGAACTGCACCACAAATGCTGCATCACGCCGTCACCAGAATAGTGTGTACGCCACGGAGTCCATCTCCAACGTCATCATCCTTTCACTCGCACCTGTGAATCATCACGTACCGCAATGACTCCTGCAAAATGGGTCATCAAGGGTGACCCGCAGGCCCGGCGGTCAAAGCTAGCACATGGATCCGGCGTCGTAGTCGGTGGCGGTGGAGGCGGCAGTGTTGTCGTTGGTGGCGGCGCCGGCGTGGAACCGATGGACGTCGTGGGTGCCGAGAAGCCACCCGAGCTCGGGTCCTTGGGATCTGGGTAGTTGGGAGGATAGCCTGTTGGACTAGGCGTGCACCAGTACCCCGAGCATATAGTGCCGCCACAGGCGTTGCTGGCGTCCTGGCATGATGGTCCGGCTGTGGGTCCAGGCGTGTATCTGATGGTCTCGCCGCTGGCGCTGAAGTCGGCGGCGTTGAGCTCGGCGGCCAGGGCTGCGAAGACGGAGTTGATGTAGGCAGCGCCCAGTGTCATGTCGACCAGACCTTGTCGTACCAGGTGCCGATGGGCGCGGCCGTCTGCTTGCCGATGACTTCTTCGGTGGACGAGTCGGAGATGCTGATCGAGCAATCGGAAATAGTCTCGCATTGGGAGGCTGAGGAGAGCGTGGTCGGAGGCCGAGATGTAGGTGGTGGTGGAGCATGCCTCGGCCGTGTCTGACTCGCACTCCTTCTCCTCGGCGGCGGTGATCTAGGTTTCCGGACCGATAGTAATTCTGGGCCACTCGAGCAGGTTTCCTTGTATGCTAATGCCGTGCGGCCACTTGCTCAGAGTGACGGGTGGGGAACCGGGTCCGTAGATTCCTGGCGGCAAGATTCAGTGCGAGCTACCGATGTGGACCTGGCCCCAGGAGATGCACACGAAGAAGACCCAGGCTCTGCAATGCACAACCACGCCGTCATCAGTCGGCTGGGGCTTGTGGAGGGTTGTCGTCACCGGAATGATCTGACCCCAAGGCAGCCATGTGGCTCAGGCGGGTAGTGTCGTGGTAGTGGAAGAGGCTTGACCGGTGGTCCTAGCCATGATCAAAGAACAATCGACTGATACCGCGGCCAGTGGTGGACACGGGGAAGCTGACGACCTTAGTGGTTGTGCAGGCGGAATTGATAGTCACTGTCACTGAGGAGGAGCCGGTTCATGTCGTCCCAACTGCTATGGCCGGCGTACCGAAGTTGATGGATGTCTTGGCCGACAGGAAAGCGTGATGGCATCCGTGGTCGCCGGAATGTGAGGGTCCTGACGGTTGCGCCAGACACCGTGACGGGGGAGCCAATGGGGGTGTCATGTCGTAGAATGAACGCTCAGCCCAAGACCACAAGGACCAAACTGATGGTTATTACTCTGGTTGTCTATCGCGCCCCAACTGTTGATCAAGAAACGCTGCCAAGTTCCTTTCGAACTCTGGCTCCTCGTCCTCCTCCACCTTTCGTGGTGCCAGCTGAACGTCCCATCGCTCCTGTTCCCACGCAGTAACAGGAGGCATCACGCTAGCCGATCTCTGGGCCCAAGACTCCTTTGCCAGCGTATTCTTGGCCGATTCTTCTTCTCGCTCCGGAGTGGCGCCGCTGTACCCATTCCAGCGACGGAACTCACATAGCACTGTCTGATGACCACCATCATTGTCCCCCGATTCCACTCTCTGCTCTTCCTGCTGCCAGATGTCGTCGCTGACTACCCAGGCCCATGACGCCCAAAAGTGCATACGGGAGTTGTGTCCGCACAGATCCTGACAGCCCTTGGGCAGAAAATGAGCAAATGCATTGAACACAGTGCTGTACCACGACTGCAAGATAGGAGTACTCGTAGAGGGCAAGGCAAAGGCCGTGATGGTGATGCGACCCTGCAACTCCTCCTCAAACCGATAGCCCTGATTCCACTGGTAGATGGTAAATCGTGACTTTGTCAACAGCACGCAAGTCGCACTCAGGTCGTCCAGCGACATACTCCGTAACTGTGCCCCGGAAAGGAGAGAGGCATGAATATCTGTTTCCGGCAAGTCTCGCAGAACCTCATGACATGCGGAGGAAGCCTGGAAACCCTTCAGAGCGTCCGCCGTCTCCCAGACTGGATCAACGGTGAGATCAACGAAATATTCAGTACTGCGCCGTTCACGTCCCTCGATATGGCCAGGGGGAGAGCGGCCAAGCTCAGGTAAGACCTACGAATAATCAAGGCAGCTTGCTCCGGATCATCGACCTTCCTTCCAAGCCAAACCTTCTGACAGCCTGCCACACCAGCTAGTGGCCCGAGGTGCGCATTCGAGTATCCTGTTGACCATGTTGGCCAATCCTGTCCATGCGGCAGGTGGAACCGGGTCCAGCTTGTTCGCTTGTGGTGCTGCCGAGATGGCCTTTTGAGTGCCTTAGTGCGAGCCATAGTGTATAGTGCACCAGAAGTGAGATGCCAGTGTTATGGGGGTGTTGGCAGGTGCAAGGCGAGAGTCCGAGAGGGCGTGTCGGCTGACATATATGCAGCTGGAGGTTGACAGCAACCGCGGGGTGAGTTTGGGTCACACGTAGGCTCTCAGGCATCAGTGAGATTCAGCCAGATTATTACTGAAAACAATACTGCATAACCATCGTGACCACTGAGCACAGATGCTAGTCTACCGAGCAGACAGTGCGAATATCATTAATACGTAATCTGTCTTCAACACCATAAGTGTAATGCCCTTCAATTGGCACACAGCCACATCCCTGGGAGTTCGGGACTGCACAGGCGGGTACCTAAGCAAGGACTATGAAGACAATCGCAAGCCCGTCATCTTATGCTGAAGCTATTACAAGGGAGCCGTGCACTTTGACGAGTCTGATGAAATCTCCTGTCATTGTGCTTGTCTATCATGTTTCGACAAGCATCTACCTATTGAGGCTGAGAGCCGACAAGTATTTCTTCCTCGTCCTGCTTCAACTCGTCTTGTATATCGTAGAGATAGTCCACGTACTTCACCAAGGAATGTCCCGGGTCCAATTCCTTGGTCAGTTGGTCATAGAAACCCAGATTCGCATCGATTTCCCCTTGAAGAGCCCGGCACTCCTCGAACTGTGCCTTGTCTAAGACGGCGCCCTCTAGCCAGGCATCGTATTCCATCCTACGGGCGGTGTGTTAGTGTGCCCCAGACTCTCCGTTCATGGGATGAGGGTAAGTACCGGAACTTCAGATACATCAGGCGCGTGAAGTCAAGGTCTACTCGTCCTTGTTCGAGGGGTAAGATTTCGCGCTTCAACAGGAGGGCGATACAGAGGGAGGGTAAATGCTCTTGCTCTTGCACTCGAGGCTCAACAGTGGCCATTCTGTGAAGGAGATGAGTGACGGCTAAATCGAAGCAGGGCATCGCCAGGTTGGTCTCGAGAAGCCAGTTCATGATCCATCTATCATACGGAATGTTGTTGGGGGTCTGAAGCTGTAATCGTTTGGTGTTCCGGTCTTCCACCACCAGCAGAGGGTATGTGTCTGTCAAGTGCCTCATTATGGTTCTGAACTGGTCTTTTGTTGTAAGCTCGTCTTCTGGTAGGCCCAAGGGTGGAACGGCTATCTCCCAAGGTCTGTCGGGCAGCGAGAAACTGGACCGGGGCCGCAGTAGCTCGGTTGAGACAGGCTCGTAGCCTAGCTGTCCAGTCTTGCCCCCAGCAAACATAGCTAAAAGTCCCAGAGTCTAGACGACTGGAGATTTAGCCTCGAGTTCGCGATCGAGAAGGCGGAACAAGGCGCTCTCTGAATCGATGATCCTCGATCGGTCCGAGTCCCGTTTTTCGTGGTGGTGTTCCTTCCTACCACGGCTCTCCCTACGGTATGATGAACGAGGTTCCTGGGCGATACTTGATCAGGACGAGAACATATAGATAGGGACGGTTGCTTACATTCAAACTCCCTCTCGCACGAGTAACAGAAGGTCTCACATATCTGATGCTCGACTGGCGTACCGAATTTGGTGGATAATAATAGTCATAAACGAAGGGTTGATAGTAAACAGGCTGTGGCACAACCGGGGGAGGATTTGGAGGATAGTATCGAATCTCCGTGTACTCTATCTTCCGGTGTTGTCTATGGGGACGTGACATTGGTGTAGCTGTTCTCTCTTGTAGTGTACTGTAAGTGTCGCTTGGCGCAGGAGGTAACGATAAGTATCCCAATCTTGGGAGAGACAGAGAGGGATGGACAATGACCGACAAGAGGACGACTGGTATAGAGCGGAGCGCCGGTACTTATACCTTGGGAAGTTGTCGTATCCCAAGGGATTCAATGGTAATTCCGTCATGGTCCACAGGATGTGTAGGCCCTACACGCATACATGTTGGCAGGATTTGTGAGGTACACGGGTTCAACGACGATTTAGCCCTGGTGAAATATCCTGTGCTCACTTGGAGCAAGTTGGTCTTCAACTCCCATACATTCAACTGCTGCTGTCTAGGATCTGAAAGATGGTGAATGGTAGTAGTCGCATCAAAGATTTCGGGGCTGCCGGATGCGACAGTACTAGTACCTCCGTGTTGTCAGTGACTTGAGGCATAACAACGCTTCTGATAAAGCTTGGAGCTCGTTTCAACCTTCTTAGCCAACGTTAAGTGGTGGGAATGTTCCTACCTGAAATGTGTTACACCCATGGCGTGGCTCATATATCAATCCCGATCACGCCTTCAGAAGAACATGAGAAGTTGACATAACTCAACCGGTGAATATGAAGCTTTGGAATTACCGGTTATCAATTCAGAGAACCAGGTAGTAATGGGAGCTCACGTGTCGGTGCCAACGACCTCTTGTCAAGAGTATTCAGCTTTGAGATACGCCATGAACCGTCATACTGGGCATCTCAATCCAAGTTCTTGAGATTTGTTTACACGAATTTATTGTTCAGTGCCTGTATGAGAAACCGGGACTTAGACACTATGGCGCAGTAATGGTCATTTATTCGTTGCAGTGTCAATGACGACTTCAAGTTTTACAAGAAAGGCCAACTCAAAATAAGCCTCCCAGTAACACCCGTGAGGATCTCTTACAGCTAGTGAGAAGCAATTTGTAAAGATGAGATTTCTCCTGCCCTCGAGACACACGCACGCTATGAGTTTGAAGTAGCCCACATCTGCTATTATGAGGGTAATACCCAGTTCATCCCGCCCCTAAGTACTGGCCGAACGTTGGACTTAGAGGCGCTTCAACATGTTCTTAAACTCGCCCAATGAATCTACAAACCCTTTGATCTCATGGCGACCATTTTCGTCGTTCATGGCCCAGAATTTGAGCTCAATCAGTTCATTCAGACAATCTTGTAATGGCCCAACCAAGTCGCCCAGTACGGACTTGATTCCCTTGCCATCACCTGATTTCTTCTGGATTACAGGCCTAGCACATCGGATGTATCAGCATTGCAGCAGATTTATGTACCCTGCAGGTGTACTTGGGTTGGACAACCTGCAGCAGCATGTGGGCTTACTCGATAACATCTCTCAGCATCCTGGCGCAGTAGAGGGCTGTCGAGGTGTCGTTCCACTTGAATCGATATTCGTTGTAAGCCTGAAAGAGACTGCACACAAGATGTACATTCTTGATGCCGAAAGTCGTAATACAGACCTGCAATCTCCAGAGACAGTCCTGGAAAATCTCCTGAAACATGTTATTCCGAACGAAGCGTTCGAGTAGTACCTCCTTCACATCGGGGTTAACGCCGTCTAAGTTGACGTACCCGAGCCCGTCTTTGTCTTGGACGGGCGGTATTATCAGCCGGAGCTTGATCATGCTGTCAATATGTCCCTTCAAGTCATCCGTATGGGTTCCAGAACGAGGCGTCCCATTGGACGTTGTTCCTGGCCGAGTTGTGAGGATGTTCCATGGGACACCCGGGTCGCCACTGTTATTGAGTAGAGCCAGACAACCTAGTATGTCTAGCTTGGGTCTCTCCGCAACTCCCGCAGCTGAATAGCTGTCGAATGTCTCGTTTAAACCGCCGGAGCCAGGTTTTCGGCTTGTCAAATGGCGTGTGCGAGACATGGCTTTCGTGTCCGTAAAAGGGACGCTGTGCTTGGAATGTCGGAATAGCCATGGGCACGTAGTAAGATGTCTGGGGCACATCATAAGGCATGAAGGCGTTCACGTTACTTTGGTAGACCTGAATCAATGAGCAAGAATCAGCACAACTTGGCTACAGCTTCATAGATGGGTGACCAACATCCGGAGAGCCAGTACACTGCACAGTAGGCCTCCTGTAGCCCAACGCGTCCTGCACTGTAGAAACTCTGAGCTGAGATTGTCCCTCAGCGTATGACTGTCCTGGGTGCTCGGCTGTGTATGCTCCCGAAGCCTGGTATTCTGGGTTCCTTAGTCCGAGCAAGCCCTCCTCTAAACAACTATTTCTAGGACTGAAACTTACCACCTGCAGAATATTCTGGACTGTGCTTACGACCCTTGAAAGGAACAAGCTCATTGCCCACGGCGCTGTCATCGGCGTAAGAGTTCTCTGTATATGGCTGCTCCGTGTACATGTCAGGTTCCACTTTGTAATGCTGTCGTTTAGCAGGCTCCGTGTACATCTCAGGGGTTTCTACGTATGGCTCCCGTTTAGCCCGCCTCTTGTGAGTACTCTTCTTCGAAGTTGACGCCATGGTAAGAACAGATTGTGCTTGGAATTGTTGTTGAGCAGGCACCGAGTGTAAAGACTGATATGAAGCTCGATGGTGCTCAAAACAGGAAGATCCAAGAGCAGTTAGTGAGGGCTATATAGATACCGAGAGTCGGCTTCTGAATATAGCTCATTTAGTCGACCTTCTTTCAGGTCAGTGATGGGTCGTTGTCGGTGGTTCACTGGCATATTCGTGTTAGGACAGGATATCATATACTGCTTCATCGACCGTCCTCTTCATATCGGTCGGCGTGTGAGGTACTGGTAAACAGCCACGAGCCTACCTTCTTCATAAACCAGCACAACCTATTCTACTCTCCTCAGTGAACGTAACAAGACCTACGCCACTTGGAGTGACGCGACTTGCAGAGCCTAGACGCCTGAAATGGCTTCATTGAGTTATGTATCAGCTGAGACCTAAAACACCATTTAATTTGCCTTGCCTGATACAACCCACTCCATGAATCCTACCAGAAGGGACCAACACAAATATACACGTTGCTTGGACAGGCCCCTGACCTTGGTCATAGATTCGGCAACCAGGAACACTCACGAAGAAAGAAAGCAACGGCCTTGGCCGCCACAGACCCTATCGTATGCCTCAGGAACATGACCGTGATCCAATATACACGCCCTATTAACAACTCAGATCGTACATACTTACGTCCCTGACCCAAATGATACATGGGTGTTCTAAGCAAGGAGTTTGAGGACATCAGCCATCCTCGTCTCCTTGGTCTTCTTGCCCTTCTCCTGCTTCTCCTGAAAGGCTTTGGTGACCAACTCCCTCTTCTCGCTCTGGATGTTGAGAACTCTCTCTTCGACCGAGCCCTCCATGACCAGCCGCCACACGGTAGTCGGCCGAGTCTGACCCAAGCGATGAACACGGTCAACGGCTTGATCCTCTATGGCTGGTGCCCACCAGCTGTCAGCCAGGACGACTGTGTCGGCAGAGACCAGGTTCAGGCCAACGCTGCATACAGCCAAGCTGGCAAGCATGATGCGTGTGCTGGGATCCTTGTCCAGGGCGTGGATGGCGGCATCGCGCTTCTGAGGGTTCATGCTGCCATCGATCCGTGTATAGACGTAGCCTGCTTCATCCAGTTGTTTCTGTATGACGGTGAGAAATGACGTCCACTGGGAGAAAATAATGACCTTGGATCCTTGATTCTTGAGAGTTGCTTGGAGGATCTTGAGCAAAGCTTCGGTCTTGGAGCTCTTGGTTTCCGTGTCGAGCTCTTGCTCCTCCTGCGTGGCGGACAGTTCTGGTGCTGGCTCAACCAGCTTGTCCTCGGAAAGCTCTGCACGACACATGGGACACTTGTGCTGGACCTCGATAACCTTTGCGATGCAGACACGGCAGAAAGTGTGCTTGCAGTAAGTGATAACTGGACTCTTGAGATCATCGATGCAGACTGGGCATTCTTCTTGGCTCTCGATGGCCAGCTGAAGGGCTTGTTGAAGGAGGGCCCTGTTCTTCTCGTTGAGTACGACGGCGCCTTTCTCCTCAAGAAACCGGAGGAGATCCTCAACTCGCTCCCTGCAAAGTGTCCAGTGATTGCAGACTTGGCGAAGACGCAGCAGCCTCTCCAAAACACTTTGGAATCGACCCTTTTGGCCTGTCTTGGACCTCTTCTGGAACTCCTCCAAGGCGCCCTTTGCCTCATCCATAAGCGCATCGTACTTTCTCTGTTCGTCTGGCCAGAAGGAGATACGGTGGACATACTCCGTCTTTGGCGGCAGTTTCAGATCGACGAACTTCATGTCCTTCTTGCGGCGAAGACACAAGTCTTGCATGAGCGCCTGCAACAGAAGCTCTCCGTTCTTGTCGCCGTACCCGAGTGGTCGTGCTATCACGGCGTTGAAGACCTCGGATTGTTCGATACCGCCAGTGAGGCGCAGAAACTTGACCAACGAGTGCAAATCCTTCACGTTGTTTATGCTGGTATCGTGTTAGCAGGTACCTGCGCAGTGAGAGGTAGGGTAGACTAACATCGGAGTACCAGTGAGTACCCAGCGACTCTGAGCCTCGAGGGCGCAGGCAGCCACAGCAACCCTTGTCTTGGCGTTGCGGATGGTGTGGCCTTCATCAAGTACAACACGGCGCCATTTCACCTTGAACATGTTGCCCGAGGTAGCCTCACTACTCAGAGTTCCGTAACTGGTGATGACCACGTCATAATCCTTCAGGGACTTGCCGACAGACTGGCGTGCGGCACCATGGTATATCAGAACCTTCGGGGCCTGTTGTGGCAAAACATGGCGCTCAATCTGCTGCTCCCAATTGCTCATGACGCTGACAGGTGCGACAATCAAGGTCTGGCCGGGCCCCCCACCAAGGATCAAGCTGATTACCTGTAAGGTCTTGCCCAGGCCCATGTCATCAGCCAGAATACCGCCAGAGGCCAGTCGTGGCGCCTCTTTAACGGCGAATCTAGACCCAACGTTGACAAAGCGACCCTGGGCATCACGCTTCCACAGCTGGACGGTGTCCGGAGAACCAGGGGCCGGAAATGTGGGATTCTCCTTGGCGGTCAGCCATGCCAGGCCCTGGAGTTGGTAAGGGAGCAATGTGGCGCTCAGCGACTTCGGCTGTTCCGCCATGGGCATCTGGGAGAGCTTGTCTTCGTCCATGGCAATGCTGTTCACGAAGTCTTCTCCGTTTCGGAACTGGACCGTCTCGCTTCCTTGTGCCAGCTGCTCCAATGACACTTCGGGCTGGGGCTCAGGTTCAACAAGGCCATTAGTGGTGCCCAGGCCAGCGCTCGATCGGCCGCTCTTAAGACCCATAGTGCGCTGAGCATCGCTCTCTGCTCGCGTCTGCTTGAGTTGGGTTGCCTTCAGCAGCTTGTCTGCCTTGAGCCTTTCTTCCAGCTCCAGTCGCCTAGTTCGATCGCTGGTGCCGTATATGAAGATGCGAGTTGGAACATCGTAAAACCCTTTGTCGGCGGTGAGTTGGGCTTCGATAGCAATCTCACCCCTATCCTAATGAGCTGTTTCAGTCTAGCTCTATCGTTGCCGTCCTCTCCGTGCTTACCATGTAAGGCGCTAGCTTTGCAGCAATGGTCCGTGGAATATGACCAACTTGCCTACCCAGGACGTTGTCCACCCGGATTGCATTGCGATCATACTAATCGCAACCCATTAGCTTCCAATTACCTCGCACAAAGGGCACAATAACATACTTGATTGTGCGGTTCGCGAGTGCAAACAACCACCTCACCAGCACTGACAAGGCCATTGTAATACCTGATACCTACAACTTTGCCCTCTACCGCATTTTGTCAGTAGTCGTCCCGTCAGGCTGAACACTTGTATCAGAAAGCATACCTAAGCTTCCATAAAGCTCAAGAGCCGGACCATCGTCGGCCTGCGTAAGGTCAATTTGTTCAGGTTCATCCTCTTGGTAAGATACGGCGAGGGATCGTTGACTTGAAGGTTGGTAAGATACGGCGAGGGACCGTTGACTTGAAGGTTGGTAAGATACGGCGAGGGACCGTTGACTTGAAGGTTGGTAAGATACGGCGAGGGACCGTTGACTTGAAGGTTGGTAGGATACGGCGAGGGACCGTTGACTTGAAGGTTGGTAGGATACGGCGAGGGACCGTTGACTTGATGGTTGGGAAGAAAACGACGACGACGGTTGACTTGCTTGCTGCGAAGCAGATGCTTGGCTAGAAGACGGCCCACTGACACGACGATTCTTGGACTGAGGCGCGGACAATTTGTTGTCGGCAGTAAGGTCAATAACCTCAGCCCCTCCATTGGGCTGCTTCCGCTTTCTTGGAGGCATCTTTGCCGCCGCTGGCGAATATGACCAAGCGTCGGGTCCCTATTCGTGCATTTACACGGTCGTTGAGTGGGACAGTGTCTTAGTGGTGCCGGTTACATTGAAGATACGCGACAAACGGTCGCGGGTGAGACGCGACTGGTGCGGTAAACGTGCCAAGCCAGAAACAGAACGCGTTCCCACATCAGCCAGCAGAATATTACGTAACTTGGACCCTGGGCAGAAGCCCCTAACCCTACCTAGATAGTAAGCCTCAGATCTTACCAACTGCAAAGCTCCCCGTCCTCTGATGTAGATCGACCTTCCTGAACGGTGTTAGGCACATCAAGTACGAGCTCTGTCGCCCATGATAGATAGCGTACGAGAATCAAGGTCATAACTCAACCTTGCACATCAGCAGGACATGCCAAGTTACGTAGAGTGCGTGGAAGGAGCCGGCCGTAGCCGCCAAAACCGCATCCCGTGAGTGACCGAGAAGTCCCATTCAATAGTAGCTGGCTGTCGGGATGACGTAGACTCAGGTGTCGCCATACGCGGCTCGATCTAGCTAAGATTCATCCACACCTTCGAGAGTTTGGGTGTTGCAGAATGCACCCACTTGTCTTGTTTATAAGAAGTACTTCAAGCCCAGTACAAGGCATTATCTCTCGAAACTCTCCATACTTCAGGTTGACTCCAACAACTCTTCATCCACGACAACCATACTTTCCGAGACTTTCAAACCGACTATTACACTGTGCCTCTTCAAATCTAGTAAAAATGCCTACCTACATTGTATGCAAAACCACTTGCCCTCGCAGAGTTTCGAACGGTTAACTAACCACCATCTGTCCCCCAGGTTACCGCCAAGGATGATGCCACCGATGAGCAGGTTGCCGCGTAAGGCCTTTCCTCAATACCGAGTCTTTCAAGGACGACAATGTCTAAACTGCATATGTCCACAGGTTGAAGAAGCAAGCTGTCGACCAAGGCGGCAAGATCGGACACGAATACACCCTTATCAAGGGCTTTTCGTACGTTACACGTCTGGCGTACTACCTTGATGGCTCACAACTAACTCGGTTCCCACGTCGCAGTGTTGACTTCCCCGAGGACCAGATCAGCACTCTTCAGAGCCATGAGCATGTCAAGGCCGTCGAGAAGGACCAAGAAGTTAAGACTCAATAGGGGATGAACATGGAGGCCTGTGATGTCCTTCTTCCAGGTTGCGGGGTTGGGATCGGGACCGATGCCCCGCGTGTTTGGCTTGATCATTGCTTTGGCTTATCTTTTATCGTTATCTGTAATCGCACACGGGACAAGCACGGGTTCGGAGCTGTGACTGCTCCGAAGAACACCATATTTCATGAACATTAAATGAATGATCAGAACGTGGTTGAAACATTACATCCTTGTGCTTAATTCCTTGACCCCTACTGTTATGATGTTGAGCTGGGATGCTTATCGACCACCATGTCCAAGGGGCACCCGGAGGTCCTCGAGAGGTGGATACCTACCGGTAGCTCTGAGACGTCATTTGGTTGGAAGGGCCTCTGGTTAATCAAATGGTACGTACTGATAACGATCAAATGCATCTAATCAATGGCTGTCGCCTGGATAACCTCACCAGCACCATGTTGCTCATTTTGACATGCCGCCATGAGATGTGTATATTCGCTGGCAAGGCCTCTTAAGCCTCTGGCATACCCGCATTGGCAGCCTTCATGGCTCAGGAGCCGGAGAGCGTCCTCGACGCTCAAAGGCATGACAGATGCGGTAGCGCCCAGCACTTACCGCCGCCGTCGTGAACAAACCGACTTTGAGGCTGTCAACGACGATGTGCCGCGTCTTGCAAAGAAGCACCTCCATCCGTTGAGTCTGGCAGATCTTGTTAAGTAGGACCACCTTTCTCCTGCCATAAAGACGTAGCTAACGGCTTACTTTTCCTTGACTGTAGACATGGCCGACCACCGCTCTCTGCTGAAGCCCTCCTCTCGTCGGCACGCTTCACGCTCTCTCTCCTACCCATCCGCCTTGCCCATCGCATCCAAGCGCTGAGAAACCTCCCCTATATCGTGGTAGATAATCCCAACATCAACAAAATCTTTCACAACTATCAGCACTCCTATTCGACGCTTTTACCATGGAAAGAGCGCACAATCAGTAACCTTGAGGACGAAATCCGCTTCACCGAGGTTCTCGCCGAGTTGGTCAAAACTCATACGGACACGATACCTGTTCTGGCCAAGGGTTTCCTCGACATGCGAAAGTATATCGCGCCAGAAGAGGTCACCCGCTTCCTGGATGAACATCTGCGGGCGCGCATAGGAACGCGTCTGATCGCAGAGCAACATATCGCCTTGCACTTCAGCAGCACTCCACACTTCGACCCTGATGCTAGCCCTACGCCTTGCCCGGAACATCCGTCTTTTATCGGCGTGATCGACACCGCCTTGAAGCCGGCTGCGCTCATCAACAGATGTGGAGAGTTTGTGGCCGAGATATGCGAGCTGCAGTACGGTGTCCGACCAAAGTGGGAGATTGACGGGGAGCCCGACACTACCTTTGCCTATGTGCCTATGCACCTTGAGTATATCATCACTGAGCTTCTCAAGAATGCCTTCCGTGCCACCATCGAACACTGCGGTACTGGCAACCTCAAGCCAGTTGTAATCACCATTGCCCCGGAGCCGCCCACTCCGCACCCGCAGTCCGTTCAGGGTATGCACACAGAACATGTGCACTCGCCGGCTCGAGATGATCACCATCGCAGTCCTGGACGTTTGGAGGCAGATGCGGGTGGTGTACCAGGCGGACACGTTGAGCTAGGCCCACGAGAGGCATCCCGAGGGGCGTTCAGATCCGAAGATATCCAGCCACTCGACGACAACGCGCCTGGTGTCACCATCCGTATCCGGGACCGAGGCGGCGGTATCTCGCCAGACGTCCTACCCAATATCTGGTCATACTCCTTCACGACATTCAACGACGACCAGGATCTTCCGCCTGGCAGCAGTGACGGCAGCGACGATGCGTTGAACGTGATTTCCCAGGCAAGCAATGGAAGCAGCTCGATCGCAGGCCTGGGATATGGGTTGCCGCTAAGCAGAGCGTATGCTGAGTATTTCGGTGGTGGGATTGCGGTTCAGAGTCTGTTCGGCTGGGGAACAGATGTCTACCTGAGGCTGAAGGGAGTAGGCAAGATAGAGTGAGTAACTGCCTTCCTTCTGCTTGATCACAACTTTTCACTGATTCAGACCCGAAATAGAGATAAGCCAGCCGAAAAAGTCAGCTAAGAAGACAGCCGCTGCCGCTCCATGGATGTGAGTCGGTGTGCTGAAACATAGGGATTCATTGGTGTTCGGGCGTCTAGATCAATTCATCGGTTCGAATTTTGCAGTGCAGACAGATCACGACGAGGATTCAATAACGGTTGCAGTCCCTGATTCGGCCTTGTTCACCACAATTCCCATGTTAACTGTTTCACGAGATCAAGTCAGATATCGCGGTGAATCATACTGGGGATTTGGATCTGACTGAAGCATCGTATCACACTTGCGCTCATCTCCTGGCCTTAATTCCTGATTCCTTGAAAGCACGTTTCCGATGGTGGGACTTTTGTCTCATGAAGCATTGGGTCTGCAAGTTCGGGTATGTATTCCTGTGAGACCAATCCGTTTGATTCACTCGTGCCATTCTCACTTTTGAGCCACGCTATCTTGCCAAAATCAACTTCTTGACTTGAGCAAGAGAAAACCCCGTTGCCAAATCTTGATCAACACCTGGCAAACCGCTCCTCTTGACAACCTCATGTCGCAGATGGCTGAACACAAGAGAGACCTTGGCACAGCAGAGGTCTACTCGCTCACATTTCCTAGGCTTCGTTCTCCTCTACCCTCTTTTACTCTTGCGTTCTTCATGTCTCCTCCTTTTCGATGTTGGCTACTGTCTGCTCAGATTCGCCAACACCACGAATTGTTCTCGTCAACAGTTGAAGCCTCTTCGGATGTGGACACTGTTGACAGCGAGACGCTTGAGCGTTCCACAACTGAGACGTCATCTCAAAGTACCGAGGCTACACAAGTGATGAGCTTTGATGAAGTGGTTGCTTGGCACGAAGAACTCGATAGACGTGAACAACACAATAGGCTCACTAAATGGTTCCAGGCCTTGTCGTTGAATGACCTCATAGATTCCGGATTCACCGTTACAGATACCAAAGTGCTAGAAGTTATCTCCAACCTGGTCCTGACATCGGACAATCTCCCGTCTAACATGACGCCTTGGGTAAGTCTGACCAGTTTTCAAAACAGAAATCTGCTGATTACTTGTGCCTCAGAGAGCCGAAGTCAACCATGCTTTGGCGTATTACAATGTCGACCTCCGCAAGCTCCTACGGGATTGGGTAACGTGGGTTCTGTGGCGTCTTCCGTGCGCATAAGGTCCTACATATAGTACATGTTTTGATTGTTATTCTTTCGACAGGTTCCACCTGAGAAGAGGAGGGAAGTTGAGCTACTCACCCATGCTCCTTCCTTTGTCCATATACGACATCTATGATATTGGTCAACAACACTACTCTGGCGATGCAGCACTGAGGGAAGACTCCTTCCAAGCAATGTACGTCCTGGGTCGTCATTCGAGCTATTCGGGCGTCACAGACAGTTCTGCCTTCGACTTACGACAAGTCTACCTCCTTGTCGGGGTCGAACAGAGCACCATGTCTACGTGGAACCGCTTCAGACACCAAGCTGTCTCACAAGGACTCATATCAAACGCATGGCAATCTCATGACGTCGACCAGGTTTGGAAGTTTGTTAAGATGCGAGAGCATGAGCAGAAGGCGAAGGCGGACGCCGTGAGACAGGAAGGCAAGAAAGCTTTCCAGCTTCGACGTTTTGAGACTGCTTACCACGAGGTGCTGCATAGAATTTGTCTAATTGTCCATGCCGGAAAAGGGCTTGACAAACTGTGGAGGATGGCACTTGACTTGATAGGGGAGTCAGAGGACATCACTCCGCTACACGCGAAATTCATGTAGGACGCTTCCCCCCTTGACAGGAATATTATAAATGCTTACAGAGACGTGCAGGAAGATACAGCTCGATTGCGCAAGTGCGTTTTGGCACAAACATCATGCGGAGGTTGTAGACCCTTGCGGCAAGAAGGACGAAGACAAGGCCAACGTGTCTTATACCATGTATTGCGAGGTTAGGGACAGGGCCAACGCCCTTGGTCTGCAAGATGATCACCGCTGGATGCTGCACCTCGATTTCCATATCTCTTTCATCGAGATAAGATACTTGAAGGAGTTTGACAAAGCAAAGTTAGTCACACGGGAGTCTCCACGAAGAAGTGAACCGTTGAATAAGCTAACTGAAGAAATAGGACTCGGTTGGAGCGTATGATAAGAGCTACAGATGGTGACATACTTTGCGAAGTCCAGCTCATCCGAATCGCCCTGCTCTATAGCGACTGCTTGGCAGTTCTGGGCCAGCTTGACGGAGCTAATGTGTGGCGGAAGAAGAGCTTCAACATCTATTGCCGGCTGATGAAATGGGAGCTCTACGATCAGGAGAGAGCAAGCACGCTAGACGTGTTCACTTGGGACAATGTGGACAAGATTTTTCAGTATGACGCTTTGGACCCGTTAGACATGGAATACGGCGTGGTTGCTTCTGAATGAGGTTGTTGTGAACCGCCTCCCTTGACTGAACTACCCAAGATACTATCTACAAGAAATCAAAGCTCCATCTCCCCTCTGCCTTGCTTGGACAGCTGCCCTGCATCTGGCCTTGGGGCCCATCTTAGTTACACTGACCGAATGTCTTCTTACATCCGCAACCGCAGTGCAACTTCGTCGTACCACAGTGACCGGAGGCACTACAGCAACCTCCAAACTCGCTACCCTCACAAGTCTGCCCCGTAGTGCCGCCACATAGACCATCTTGGGAGATAACCAATGCAGCAGCGCCGCCCGTCGGAGCGGTAGGCTGAGCAGCTGCCTCCGTGGTCGCAGATACTGAAGGCTCAGCAGCAACCACACTGGGCGCCGCAACGCTGGGAGCAGCAACACTCGTAGCCACAACCACGGGCGTTGTCGAGCTCTGTACATCCACCGCCGGAGCAACAGTCTCCGCAGCCCCAGCACCGCCCTGAACCTCCGTTCCCTTCACCTCTGCAGCCCCAGGGATCGCCCCCGGAACAGCCGCCTCAACAGCCTTGAGCTCATACACCGGCGGGCCCTGGAAATTCTTGGCCGCACAAGCGTCCTGGATCCCCTTACACTTCGCCTCCCAGACCTTGCAATTCGCCGACCCGCTCGGCGGCGCGGAATCATAGCAGTTCGAGTTCTGATCCCAGCACTTCTGGCTGCTCGCCCAGCAGCCATCCTCATCAGTATAGCTGGGCACCTCGAAACCACACCAGTTCGCGTTCTTCAGGATGCAGTCAGACGGAATCGCCCCGGTGGTCTGCTTCGCCTGCACAACCTTCGCCTGGACGGGTGATTGTGGGAGGACGGGGTTGAACACCTCCGGGCCAGGGATGGCATATGGCAAAGCGAGGGGTTGGGTCCAGATGTTGAACGACACTGAGGGCTCACCCTTGCCAACATAACCCGGGATCGAAACCGAGTTATTAGCCGGCACATCCAGCGGTTCCTCGGTAGTCCCCGAGACAAAGACCTGCGCACAACCCGCATAAAACTGGGGATCACCCTTATCCGCGTTATGCAAGGCCAACAACTCCGGCCGAACGAGGAAATACCCCGTGGGCAAGGCGCTAGGCAAATTGACGGAGAGCAAGCCGTTGTTGTCGATGAGTTTCTCCGTGCACCATTTCCCGGCGGCCTCGTCGTAGCCCTCGTCCCAGATCTTGAACCAGCCGGCGCCGGCGGCGGGCGTGGTGGCCATGTCGGAGACCTGCTTGACGTAGACGGCGCAGGGACCCTTGTGGGAGGGGTCGATGGAGCCGGTGCCGTAGGCGAGATCGGCGTACTCGCGGAACTCAAAGGTGAGTTTGGAGCCGGCGTCGGCGGGACAGGTGAAGGCGACCGGGGTGGCGCCGTCACGACCGCAGGCCATGTCGGGGGAGGAGAGGTCTTCCAGCGGGTAGGTGCTGGTGCTGCCTTGCTTGGGCATGCGAACACAGGTGCCATCCCCCTGATTCTGGTCGTTGATGAAGAGGGTTGTGAAGACGGTGTGGGCGGAGGTTGAGCCCAGGAAGGCGGCTAAGCCAATGGTTGCTGTAGTGTAGCGCATGTTGATAGCTGTTATGTTGTTTGGTATCGATGTTTGGTGGTAGCTCTGCAATGTTGTTCTTATGGTGATCGATACTTATTCAAGAGAATGAGATTGTGATTCTTCACTGGAAGTAATGAATGTGGTGGCTCTCCTGGAGCAATTTATATGCAAGAGAACGTAGACTCGTGGAGGAGTCAATCCCGAGTGATGAAAGAAATCAAAACAATCAACGGAAGTGAAGCTGTGAAGGCCAAACACAAGAACAAGGAGCGCGTATAGTCTTCGGCCATTGTAGCAGCAACAAAGCTCTTATATGCAGTTCCTCACAACAGGCTTTGTACAACCCACAATGCCGTCCACCAGGGGAATGCTATCCACTTGAGGTCCCTTACAATGTGACGAATCCCTCATGGCAAAGAACAAGCTCCGTCACATAGCTTGTACAAGGACAATATGCTGACCATCAACAAGGAACAACCCCAAACCACAGACCATGCCGCTGGGCACAGTTACGGCCCGCAGGACGCTCATTCGACCAAGCTACCTCTACCCTGGAACTGACAGCCTTGGCAGGCCTTCATTTGCCCTGTTGGTATCAGCTAGCAGCCTCGGCCATCCGATCATCTTTGACGAGTCAGCAATGCTCAAGGGGTAATAGCTGGGCATTTGTGAAGATTGAGCGTGGTCGTAGATTCTTGGTGTTGATCCCTCATTAGCTAAGCAGGGGCTAGTGTTTCGAAACACTGCAGCTCGGGACCGTGTGGAGGATCAGCGGGACGGACCATTGGCATTGGATGGGGGATCCGGAATTGCAGAGAGGATCAGAGATCTCGAATATTCACTCAACTTGAAACGTCAGTGGTGATCGTTGGCCAGCAACATGGTTGGCTTACCAGCGGCGCAGGATACACCCAGTACCTCGGCTCAAGACGTGGGTACCTAGCCAGCCGCGCGCCTGCGAACGCTTCACACTTGTTGGCGTAGCAGCATCTAAGCGTGCAAGTTAAACCCAGACATCAGAGGTCCTGGACCATGACTTGAAATAGAACCTCCTTGCCAACAGGTCTCAATGCAGGAAACACGGCACACAGTTACACAGGAGGGGAGTATATTCCTTTCGACGCATAGATTCCGCCATCTCAACGAGACACCAATGCTCCCCAGGCACCAGCACAAATCCCCCATGCAGAATAAACATCGCCAAAAGCTCTCAATATATTATGCCGTTTATATCTTGATTTGTTGATACATCGTATGGTACATTTTTATGGGTATCGTTCATCTTCTCGTCCTTCTTTTTATTCCTGGATCTTGGCCAGAATCCTGTTGCGGCACGTCAGCAATGCTTGCCCACACTTCCTTCGCCCTGTTCAGAGATAATAACTTACTCGGCATCCCGGAAGAGATGGTACTCCTCATCGCCAACCTTGACAGGCGAGCCACCATACTGAGGGATCAGCACGCGGTCGCCGGACTGGACACCCATGGGCATGCGCTTGCCCTCCTTGTCGAGGAGACCGGGTCCGACGGCGAGGACCTTGCCCTCGTTCAGCTCCTTGACGCTGGACTCCGGGAGGAAGATGCCGCTGGCGGTCTTGGCCTCGGCCTTAACGCGCTGCACGAGGACGCGGTCCAGCAGGGGGACGAGGTTCTTGATCGATCGGAGAGTGGTAGACTGGAATTGGTAAGCTTGTCAGCTAATGTTCGTAAAGTTTCGCCGGTAGGAGTTGTTTCGCGACGTTGTAGTAGCTCGGCAAGGATTGCAAAGCAAGCTACGGGAGCTTGTCGCAATGCGCTGCCCTGAACTTGCAAGCTTGTTCGCAGTGTCCTGCACATAAGGGGAGCTTTACCATTTTGAAAGACTGGAAGCTGGGATAACGAGGGATCGTTCGGTGATGAATACGACAAACGGAGTGTGGACGGCGAGCTTGGAGATGCTTAGTGAGGTTTGAACAGAGCTTCGGTGAGGACGGAACACAAGTGCTTCTTTTTAGCCTTAAGCTTCGAACTGCATAGAGCCGCATCGAACCCAAACTTTTTCTGGGGCCGGAACCGAGGTTTTCCCGCCGTCCTTTGCGCCGAGCTAAGGCGTCTGATTGGACAATTAATACTTCACCCTGCCCGTGCAATGCCGTGGTGCTCCTTAAGGAGAGAGCCTGTGTCCATTCGCATCTCCTTCTCATTCTGTTACGGTATCTCATACTGAATTATCTACCTTCTCATTCACTATCTAGATGCAAATCTAACCAGCATATAGTCCTACTGTTCTGCTGCATCTCGCTTCATCCCAAATAAAAGTTGCAAACGCTGGTCAGTCCCCTTCCCTTTCCAAAAGCAAAACATGCCAGGTAAACATGGACAAAAAACATCGACTGGCCATCCACCCAGAGTAGCTTGCCACCACTCGACCTTGCGCCATACAAAGGGATCATAATGACATGGTGCAACATAACCTATCGTACAGCTTCTTGATTCCATCTCAGCCATTAACCAGCCGGACACCAGCTTGCGGGACCGGACTCAGATCGCTGCTCTTATTTTGCCGGCGCTCCGGTGTATTCTGCGGGCGGTTTCAGGATATGGGTGTGATCGTCCGCGTTGATGACGACTCCGGGCGCCTCTTGTCGGCAGATGACTGTGTTGGCTACCCATTCGTCTGCCAGGATCTCATCCATCTTGGCGCGTTTCTTGGGGTTGATAACGAGCATTCGGCTGATTACATGCCGGCTCTCTCTTGGGAGCAGTCGAAGTATCCTCCACGGGCCGCGAATCTGCTCCTTCTTCTCCCCTGTGTTTGTGCTAGTCGTAGACTTGCTGCCGTCGGTAGTGGTAGAGGCTGATTGCTTCGAGCTGGCTTCGGACTTTGTTTTATCTTGCTTTTCTGACCTCGCCGCTGTTGATTGTCTGCGCTCTTCCTCAAAGTCGATATCTCTTGCGGGTATACTGCTCAAGTCATTCGTCGACTTGGAGACTGGCATTATCAGTTTTGCAGGATCGTGACCAGGTGAAGGATCCGCGGCAAACAGCTTGTAGGAGTTGTCGGTGAGTCGGGGCTGCTTCCACGGAAACCTCCTCAGGGTCATGCAGCAGAAGATGATGGCCAGTGACCAGATATCCACGGCCGTAGCGTCATATTTGGCGGCATCATACACCTCCGGCGCCAGGTATGGATCAGATCCGACTATGCCTACACGGCGGCTTATTAGCGTTGCTGCCTTTGACTGGATAATCATGGTTAAAACTTACCAGAAGCCAAGACCATTCCCGATTCAAAAGGATACCTAAAAACATGCGCACTTCCAAAGTCAATGAGCTTCAGGATGCCCCGGTCACTAACGACAACATTGTCCAGCTTCAAATCCCGATGCGCCAACCCCATAGAATGCAGGTATGTGACGCCGTTGAGCATCTGGAGGAAGCAACAGCTGATTTCTTCGCGCGACATCTTGCCCGTCATGACAATGGCGAAAAGGTCGTACGGTGCGTACTCCATGACCTCGTACCACTTGCCCTTTTCCTGCACGATATCGAGCGTCTCGATCACATTCCCATGATGGAGGGAGGATCCGATGCAGTACTCTGCAGTTAGCTTCTTGACGTACTCCCGCTCTGTTTCATATTGGTGACGAGCCCGGAATTCCTTGGCAGCAAACACCACACCGTCACTTCTCTTCATCAGTCGTACTGCGCCGCCGGCTCCAGACCCTAACACCTTGCCGAATTTACCGTATTTCGATACCATGCCATGATCGTCTCCAAAGGGAATCTGTCCTGAGCTTCTGGTGCCTGTTGAGCCCGTCGAACCTGGAGGGGTTCTCGTGCCTGAGTGTACGGATGCAGCCGGGGATGCCGTTCGCTTGATCTTGTCCTTGTTGTGGTCCTTCCCAAATCGCAAGAACCGCTTGAGTTCGGACATGGACCCGTGCTTGTTGTAGCCGTCGTCATGGTGCCCAGAAAAGAAGCCGGAGCGTTTGCTGTCTCCTGATGCCCGGTGCAGATTAGTACTGGATGAGCCGGGAGAACTATGCTTCCTGCGCTCCCGTGAGAAAACGAAGCGTGGCTCGATCTTGTTATGAGGAGCCCGCCTAGAGGCAGCATAGGGATCATTGACCTCGCCCGCTGGAGTGAGTGGTCGACTGTACAACTGGGATGCCGTAACGCGAGACGGACTAGACTCTCGTGATGGTGCAGCGGTGCTGGTAGGTGAACCGCCAGATGGGCCTACGGCGAACAATCCTCTCCTATGATCTGATGGTCCTGGTACGTCCTTTTCCGTATCGATTGAATGTCGTGCCGGTCTGTGTGCGAGTGCTCCATGTGCTGCGCCGCCTTCCTGGGTAGACTCTTGCGGAGTGATGATATCAGCTTGCCGCTGGCGACCTCTGCCCTCGCCCTCTGAGGACTGTTCTGCAAGCTTAGACTCGCCAGCAGTAGTGCCTGCCGGCGTGAGAGGCGGTGTCATGTCGACACCGCGTGGTGTTAGCTGTGGTGACTGGTGGGCCGAGCTCCGTGTTGCTTGCCTACTAGCGTCACTGGCTTCTTCGTTCGAGACGGTCTATAGCGTTACGTTAGAATCTCATGGTTCCTTGTAATCTCGCGTGGCGACTCGACAACAAGGCTACGTATTCTGAGTGACAGACTAAGAGCTCACGAAAAACGTGGCTGCTCCTGCAAGCATGGCTGCGCCAATGTGTGGACATTGAAGCGTCCAAGGCCACGCAGACAGGGATCGTTTGACATGACTTACCCTCGAAACTGGCAACGAATAGGCTTCGTATGAGAAGATGCTCATCCTTCGCTCCTGTAGCGGAAGTGACGACTTCAAGGACCGAGCAAGTGCCTTGACCTCCTCCGCGGTGTACTCCTCGGGGCCTTCAGAGGGTACATTGTCGTTAAGTGGTCGCTCAGTAGCTTCCGGGTGGGAGTGGCTCGACTCCGGCGCGAATTCCTGGACAGAAGAGTTGAAGCGAACGGAGGGATTGGCATGTGTCTCTATGTCTTCGTGTGAGGGTATACGTTCAAGAGGAGCAGCCGCAACGCGGTCTATGATCTTTTGTACCGGTCCTGGAGGCGAGGAGAAGAACCGTCAGCATCGCAGGCAGAAGGACGTCATGAGGGGCAGTTTTGGGCCAGGTGCACTTACCTCCGTCCGGCAAAGACGTCGGCGCATCTTCCGCCGTGTTGGACGCCATAATACTTTGTTGTGTACGTGATAGAGACAATTGCCAATTGAACTAAGAGGCGAAACAGGTCCACGGCAATTGCATATACGGTAGTATACCAAAATGAGAAAAATGAGGGATGAGGGTGTGGTGGAGTGCTCACTACGAGCGGTTGACGGCCCCGATGACAGCAACTCTGGAGTATCGTAGTGGGGCAGAAAAAACTCTCGGTCCCTCGGAGCAAGCGGATCGCCCTTTCCACAACTGTGATGGCGGGCCGGATAGGCTAGCCAGCTATTTCGAGTCTCCTGAGTGAAGACTTTTGTCGCACGAAGATATTTCACGGCGTGGCCAATCGGGCTGGCGCGCTGAACTTGACAAGGAAGGATGGAAGCCCCTTGTTGAAGGAGTTTGGCCCTGGTCTTGCAAGACGGCGCCGTCAGCGTCAGAATCTGGACTAACCTGACTCGGTGGATAGTCGAAGCTGTGGCGGACTGAGGGTTGACTTACACGACCCTTGCTCGGTAATTCAACGGGGTCGAGGACGCGGTTCTGGCGGACAAGCATGAAGCCTCCGCATTTGGCCCGCGGTTACGGGTCAACAGGAACCAGCACACGAGACACCTCTCGAGAATATCTCGGTTTGGGCGTTATCAAGAGCTCCGTTTCTTCATGCCTAACTCGGAAATAACCCAGCGAGCACACGTCTTTGTAGCCGAATCTCGGCCAAGACGCTGAAAACATCCGGGTCTCCTGCCCCGGCTGAGCCAAGATGGATTGTGGAGCGCCCATTCCAGATTCACGTGTCAAAATGCGAACGCAAGCGTCCTTGGTTACGTCAGGGGACTTACCAAACGAACTGTCAGGGGTCACGTTAGGAACATTTACCATTTACCACATCACGATACAAGCTTTTCGGCAGGCCATGTGGTTATGCTGGCGTTATCGTGGATTTCCAACTGGCTCTTCGTCCTAGCAACCATCCTAGCAACAGTTTGACCTTCGATGTACCGGCCTAGCCTCTACTCTTCAGTCATTTGGACACCTTCCCTCAAGCCCTCAATGACAAGCTCGGTACCAGTGGCCCGGTGATAGATATCCCTCACATCCTCAGTGGTCGACTCAAAGTGGCTGCTGGCGTCGTAACTCTTGGAAATGAAGATGTTGTCCTTGGTGCCGTCCTCCAACGGTTCATACAGAGGAATAGGCGGACCCTTTATGTGATGAGCGTGGTTAGCAGGGGTTCCTCGTGCAGAAGTAATGATACTGTCGCTTACCATGAATTGCTCCTCAATCTTGCCGAGACGCAAGAGACCAGGCTCGAGCTCCAAATGGTGGTTAGCAGATGTCTCGGCAATTGTCGAAACAATGGCGATATAGTAGCCCTTGGGGCAGACATTGTGTGCAGAGGAGACGCAGGCAATGTAAATGTCGTTCTTGCGGCCCACCTGGGACTGTGGGATAATGAGCTGGCAGGAGTCGGCATCATTGGTGTTGGCCAGTGGATGCTTGAGGATGCAGATGGCCCGCAGCACATGGCCGACAACCTTGACCTTGTCGGGGAAGTAGCTTGGGTCACCAATGATCATCTTGGCCTTGGTCTCAAACTCCATCACTGGGTCGACGCCGGTCATGGTGGCCTTGATGCCCACTGCCTTTCCACCTTCATACTGGATTTCATTGATCTTGGTGTTGAGCATGTATGTGCCACCGTAAATTGCGCTGAGGCGTGCGAAGCCTTGGGGAAGCTCGCCGAGTCCATAAAGCGGGTAGATGTAAGGCGACTTTCCGTACCTTGCCACACTGTTGCCGTACAGCTTGATGCGCTCGATCGCCTCGGGAGCGGCACCCTTGGTGTTCAGGTAGGAGTCGTCCTGGTACAAGGCCATGGCGTGTCCTATGAAGTCCTTGGTTGTGGCCTCGAGTCCAAACTTGTCGTACACTTCCTTCATGGTCACCTGGTTGATGTTCATACCTTTTCAGCGGTCAGCAACTGGTTTTCCTTTGGTTGTATTGGAACTAGAGGCAACCTACCCTTGTGCGTAGCCGGGTCCTTGGGGTTGAACTGTCCCACCCATTCAATGAATGACTTCATCCGGCGCTTCTCAAAGATGCCCATCAATGGTGATCGGAGGGCCTCGGAAGCATCTGAGGGGACTTTCGCGACTGTGGCCTTGGGACCGGAACCCTGCTGGACATAGCTGCCAGCGACCTGCTTGAACTCCAGGTATCTTGTAACGTCGGTGGAAACGAGGATGTTGGTAAGCTCGCCAGATGACATCAGGAATTTAGGCACCAGGTCGATGTTCCAGTCGTTCAATCGTCCATACTTCTTCCATGGCTCTTCTCCTTGCTGGTAGTTGCCGTACTTCTTGAAGAGCTATAGGAGCCCGTGTTAGACCTGATATGGCAGACGGGAAGAATCGCATCGCGTACCGTCTCGAGGTTTACTGAGGCAGCCTCACTGGAGAGAACAAATTAGCTTGAAATGTTAAACTAAGATAGGGGTAAGGACGGTGTAGACGTACCCTCCGTAGTGATCATTACGGTCAATGTGCAGAACCTTCTTGCCCTTCACGCTCAAAACACTGCCAAACAGTCAGTATACAAATTTCAGAATAGAAGATGTGGTATAGTCGGTTACCCAGAGAGAATACACTCGGTAAGGCCTGGGATAACCAGTTAGTGACCTCTTGGGCATTGATACGGTCAGGAGTTCCAATCCCACATGACGTGGGACTTTACTCACCGGTGCCCAGCACAACGACATCGTACTCCTTCGCAATCTCATCCATGATGTGTGATGACTGTTATAGAAAATCGTATAGAGCGCTTAGTCGAAACGATGTTGAAAGGGTTTGGTTCAGACCTGGAAATGAAGACGGGATATTAGGTTGAGATGGGAAGCTTCCCCAAACCTTTGGTGGGGTTAAGCACCTTGTCGGCATCATAGTGCCGGCCTGTGATTCGCTGCCCGAGATAAGCTGTATCAGCTGGTTTTAATGTCCATGCTCTTGAAGATTGCATTTCATGCAGCGAACAAATGCAGCCATGGCGTCACCTAGGCTCTGCAAAAGCTTAACTCTCTGGCAACATGCATAGCCATCACTAAGCTACGTATATATGGTAGTCAGCTTGTACAACGGTCTCTCTAGACTGGTGAAGTATCCAGCCCCGGTCCTTTGCCATGGTGGCTGCCTAAGAGTAAGTAGCTCGCCATTTACAGACTCACTATGGATCTGCATGACTATGGCAATCACATGCACTACGGTTGATAGGAGGTCAACTAGGTCATAATACCTGTTGTGTAGACGCCGGGACTCCGGGCGATATGGATAGACTCGAGTCTTGTTTGTATGCTTTCTCCAGACACCAGTTTTAGCGCTGTGTGTACCGATCTGTGCACCATTTACATACCTTACCTACCCATGGACCTTGGGTATTCAACCGACAAGTCAGTCGAGCCTGTTCAGAGGTATGATAACCTGGAAGCCAAGGTACTCCGTGTGAGGCTATTCTACTACGTATCGAAGAGATCTCTGGAATGGGCAGGCTCCTACATGGTCATCCTTCATCACTAGCATACTTCAATGCCGCCTCAGTCGCACTAGTGTCCACCTTATTAGGGGTTATTTATTACCTTGATGGCCACATCCCCCTATCAGTGTTGGTTGTTTGAAGCACCGAGGCTGCAGCTGGGTCTTCCCGATTTCAACCTGAATCATTGCCATGGATTCTTTCGCAGTGCTGATTTCGCCTTTCCAACAAGCCATGATTACTCGGCCACATCGAAGTCTCTCAAGAGGCGGGAAGATTTGCTGTGAATATCTAGCCTCAACCTCTTCGTCGGGGAGATCATTGTAGGGTTGACAGCCTGTCATGATCTCGTACATGCTGGAACCTAGGGCGAAAAGATCGGTCCTGACGGTAGATTCATCATCCATTGATCGTGGAAGACAGAACCTGGTGCCCTCAAAAGCCGAACCTGTCACGTTATCGAACGAAGAGCCCGAGAAATCAATGATCCTGAGCCGGTTGGACGAGTCAAGCAAGAAGTTCTCGGGTTTGACATCACAGTGAATAATGCCGTGAGAATGGAGAAGATGCAAGGCTTCTGCCGCATCGTGGGCCCACTGCAACCTCTGCGAGACGGTGATGGTCGTGGCTGCAGACTGGAGGTGCTCCCGCAAGTTGCCCCTAGGCATGTACTGGAGGAAAAGTCCATCCTCGGGAGAATATTTGATCATCTCCACCAAGCGATCATGCCGTGGAAGCCTTTGATAAACCTGAAACTCGCGTTCAAGATCCCGGAGGCTCTGCCTACGTGTATGAGCCTCGGGGTAGGCACATTTTCGAACATTTCCACAGGGCATGCGCTCCACAAGACCGGTACTCCCACCAGATAACACGTTCTATTTCCGTAGCATAGGTGGTTAGAACGAGCAACGTGCAGTTTACGTAGTAAAGGCATCATGACTTACTTTTCGATCGATCATGATAGCGAGAGTACGAAACGGCGAGGAAACATTGTGGAACTGCTGTACGATGGTGTGAACGACCGTGAACGGTCGGAGGTCACGAGGCGTAGCATGAAGAGTGACTACCTGAGGTACTTGAGACTGAACGATCTCTTCCGGGGGGCTAAGGGTAGTAAGATTTAACCTTAAGGGAAGCCCCACAGTTGGCGATGCTAGCGTTGGCAACAGGTGGATCACAACCTAATTCAGCAAGCGAAGACTTTGACTCGTCTAGATGTACCGCATTCCATGTTCTCATAAGACTTTGCTATTTAGATTATGGAAGAGGTCTTGCTTTTTTAGAAGCCAAAATATTGAGCTAATAAGCAGCTCACTTCTGCTTAGGCTTCTTTCTTCCTCTCTTCGCCTCAGGCCTAGCATTCTTGGCCCTCTTCTGCTCCATAATCTTCCTATCCTTGCGGATGTCGTCCGCGCTCTTGATCTCGTGCTTGCCCGCACCGTCCTTATAAATACCGATACGCTTCTCCTTGGCCTCAGCAACCCTCTTCTTGCGTACATGATAATCATCCCGGAACTTGTCGGCCTCCTTCGGCGCCTGTTCCTTCTTATGCTTGTACCTGGCACCGCCAGTTGGCGCACCCGCTTGTCTTGCAAGCTGAGACTTCTCAATCTCGCCGATGTGCGGCATATTGCCCAACCGGTTGGCTTGCCTCCACCTGTCGAAGCGGCCTGAGGAGAAGGATGCCGCAATCTTGACGCCTGACTCACCGCGGATCATCTTGGCTCCACGAGTGCCATCTTCATCGTTGTCACGAGATACGTACTTGTTGAGCTTCTTGTCCCAGCGCATCTTGGATCGTGTTGGCTCACCGAAAGCCTTGGCGCCCTCGTCGTTGGTCAAGTCCATAGTAACATCGCGTGCGGCGGTGATGAAGTTGGCTGTTGACCCTGAGTGCACTCCGTATCCACGTTCCTCGGCGGTGTTGAGCGTTCGTGGAGTGTACGACATGAAGACCTCCGAGTCTTGGAAGGACTCCTTGGTCTGTCCCTTCTTGGAGGTCGCTGTGTTGGACACGGTCACTTCTAGCTCCTCCTCCTCATCATCGTCCTCCATGCCATCCACCTCATCTCCGTCCTCATCCTCGTCTTCAAATATCTCATGGTTCTCGCCATCTTCTCCTTCACTGCCGCTTTCGCCGTTCTCCTCGGCCTTTTTCTTCTCCAGCTCCTCGGCTGTGATTCTACGAGGAGCCACCCTGGTCCTGAAACCACGTACCGCCTCGGCTGCCACATTCTTCGTGGATTTGCCTGATGGTCCAATCTCGAAAATAGTTTCTTGTGGCTTGAATCCGCTAATCTTGGCCAACATAGCTGCCCTTGCAGATTCCTTGTCGGCCAGTTCCTCGTTGAAAAGAGGATGTAACTCCGTCCAAGCAGCTGACTTGACCATATCTCGCGCGCGATGGGCACTCGAAGCCGATGCCGCATTCCTGGTCTTGATGTAGAGCTTCTCTGCCTTCACCGAAACTCGACGGAGCATGGCTAGGTCCTCGCTATCCTCCAAAACTCTGTTCACCCAGTCCACGTTCGGCTCGACTTCACTCCGCTGCAGACTACCCACAACCACCTCGTCGTTGAAGGATGGACTGTCGCTCTCCCTACCAACAACAAGTTTCCTGCCCAAGAAAAGCTGCAGATCCAGCAGGTACGGCGCATCTGAGTCCCGCACCAGGCTATAAGACCAACCCTTCTGTCCAGCACGAGCTGTACGACCCACGCGGTGGACGTACACTTTTGGTTGTGGTGGGAAGTCAAAATTGATGACATTTTGCAAAAGAGGCATATCGATACCGCGGGCTGCGACATCCGTAACCACCAAAATGTGAGTCCTGCCCCTCCTAAAGTTTTCAACTTGTATCCTTCGCGCCAGCTGATCGAGAGCACCATAAACGTAGGATACTGCGAATCCAGCATGCTGCAGGAGGTTAGCCAGATACTCAACATGATGCTTGGTAGCAGCAAATATGATGGTTGAGTGATCCGTAGGCTTTTCTCTTCCTGATCGTTCACCATCTCGCTTCCTTTTCTTCGACGGCTTCTCTTCGTAAAGCTCTGTGACACCTTCCGGCAGACCAGTGGGGATCTTGATGACATCGTGTAGAAGATGGAGCAACGCGCCCTCCTTTTCACCACCCTTGACTGAAAAAAAGGCACTTTGCAGGTCCGGGGACACCTTTGATTCGGCATCCAGACGAACTAGACTAGGCTCCTGTAAGCCTGCTCTGGCGAATTCGACAAGCGACGAAGGTAGTGTAGCGGAGAAAAGCAGTGTCTGTCTGTTTTGCGGCAGGGCGTGTAGAATTTCGGTAAGCTGCGCGGCAAAACCCATTTCGAAAAGACGATCGGCTTCATCAAACACGACATACCGGATCGACGAGAGATCGAGACGCATCTCAACCTTCAAATGCAGGAAACGACCGGGCGTGGCAATGATGATATCCGGATTCGAAGCCATGGACGCGAACTGCTCCTCCAGACTGTCACCTCCAACCAGCAAGACGCACTTCAGATCTGTGCCCTTTCCAAACTCCTTCACAACCTTGAGGGTCTGCAAAGCCAGTTCTCGTGACGGCGACAGAATAAGCGCCCTGGCACCGACACGCGCACTGTGTGCACGCAGCCGCTCAATCATGGGTATCACGAAAGCAGCCGTCTTTCCGGAACCTGTTCGAGCCATGCCCACCACATCTCGCTTGTCGAGAATCAGCGGAATAGCTTTGCGCTGGATAGGTGTTGGCACAGAGTAACCCTTGCGTGTGATGGCTCGGAGGAGGTTGGCGTTCAATCCCATGGCCTGGAAACCGCCGCCCTTCTTCACTGTTTTGCCCTTCAGGTTGGATGCCTTTCGAAAAGAAGCCGCCTGCTGCAGAGCGATGAAGGCCTCGTCGTCGCCATCTCCGTCGCCACCGTCAACCGCATCGCCGTTCAAAAAGCCGTCAAAGTCGAAGTCAGCAGGGGCTGCATCTTCCTGTTCGTTATCGGAGGCGTCGCTCGCTGTATTGGCGAAGAGCGAACCGGCAATGTCGACCTCGTGCTCGGACCGTGCCGGCGACGGCTGTCGTATTCTCTTTACACCCATAATGACGGATATCACACCTTGTAAAAGGCGACTGTTGGTAATCCGGAATGGTGTAGGGGCCTAGATTGGCCGTGCACATGAAGATTGGGGAAAGCGACCATTTTTTCCTGAAACCACTGTAACTTTTCGACGGGGCCACCTTATCTTATCTTATCGCACTGTTGTCGTTACACATTGAGCAGTCGCAACAGGAAGCAACCCTTCCCTTCCGTCGCAACTACTGCAACCACGCCAGTCACAGTATTGACAATACTTCAACCTACCGAAATTCCACTCGCAATCTACCTGGCTGCTTTGAAGCGGAAATCTCGCGAGGAAACAGTGCGTGGTCAAAGCCGATCATCATGGCCAGCAACGACGGCGACAAGGCGACCGAACCTCCAGCCGCCGACATCAAAGACGTCCTGGACGTGCTAGAGACCGAGGGGAAGGAATGGGAGAAGGATGCCGAGATCAATCGCATCTTGAACGCTTTCCGACTAGATGCGTAAGCCTGCCGCCATTATCTATCAATAACAACCAGCAGCTGCTAACCATAAACCACCATAGCTACGCAGTCCTGGGCCTCAAACCAGGCATTCCCGTCTCCGACCTCAAAAAGATATACTTCAAAAAGTCCCTCCTTATCCATCCCGACAAGACCAAAAACCCGCTAGCCCAAGACGCCTTCGACCGGATGAAGAAAGCCTACGACGAGCTCCTCGACGAGAAACACCGCGAGCGCCTAGACGAGGCTATAGCCGATGCACGCATGCTCCTCATCCGAGAGAACAAATGGACCGTCGACAGTCCCGAGTTGAAGACAGAGGAGTTCGAGAAGCAATGGGCGGAGAAGGCAAAGCACGTGCTTATCGAGAACGAACAGAGGAGGAGACGACAGTTGAAGGCGCAGATGCAGGAAGAGGGTAGGGAGCAGAAGAAGCAGGACGAGGAGCTGGAGGCGCGGAAGAGGAAGCGGCAGCACGAGGAGGATTGGGAAAAGACGCGGGACCAGAGGATTGATAGCTGGAGACAGTTTCAGAAGGGGAAGAGTGGCGGCGGGGGTGCAGATGGAGAAGGGAAGAAGAAAAAGAAGAAGCTGAAGCCTATTGGGTGAGAAGCTTCGACAGGGTGAAGGATGTCGTGAGATTATATTCTTTCGAGGATTATCTTCTTCAGGACTGATGGCGCTGCAGGAAACGGCTAGTTCAGTGAGACGCAGCAAGGTCACTCTCGGAACGGACCAGGACGGGAGATGTGACATGATCAGTCAGTGAGTTACATGCTATTAATGACACTGTTTTATGAACCTAACCAGCTTAGATCACTTTGATTGATATACCGCCTCTTGGCCAAGTCAGCCATTTGTTCAAGGTTCGTCTCAGGCCATCTTCGTGAAATGCTAACCATGCTATACACTTAACTGAACGCCAGGCTGCAGGCAAGTATGTCCCCTTCTTCAACACTGCTATACCTCCGATACTCTTTCCCTTATTTGGGCATATTTTTTCTCTTGTACCGCAGGAATCTATCCAGGTTCAACAGCGCTTCGTCCGCTCTATCTCTGAGCTCGCTGAACTGGCGCTTATCGATCGCCTTTACCATGGTCTTGACCTTGGGTCTAATTTCCTCCAAATGCTTGAGGAAGTTGTCCTTCCAGAATACCTCCTTGTCGCAGGCATAGCTCTCCTCGCTATAGATGTCGAAAAGCTGGTTTAGTGCTTCGACAACATCCGCAGCAGGAGTGACTGGGAGGCCAGAGAGAATGGTGAGGATAAAGACGCCGATGTCTCGGTTTAGCTCGACAGGTGCTGGATCCCGGGCTAGCTGGCCCAGAACACCGATGCACTTTACACCGAGACCCTGAAAGGGGTCTTGATCTCCGACCTCGCTAGCGCCGGATGCCCTCTCCTGCTCCTCTAGGCCCTTCGCCGCCTGGTAAAGCGTCATGAACCTTCTATGTTCATCGCCGTTGAGCGGCGTGCTTCCTCCGAGGCTCCGTGACGTCGCCCACGCCAGGCTGGTCACAGAAGTGGCCAGCTTCAAGTCGGCAGTATCCGATGCCAGGATTGGACCCACCACCTTAGACCAGATCTTCTTCGCTACCGGAGCCCAAGTCTGATAAACGCCTTGGTTCTCATCGTCAGAGAAGTCAAAACATGAAATGGTCCACGCGATGTTGTTCAACGCTGACAGTGCATGGCTTTGCACCGCAATCGCCTCGTCATTATCGAGGTTGACCTGCGACCACTTGATGCATTGTGGGGCTGCCTTCTGTATGAGCTCCCTCAGAGTTGGTAAATCATCGAGGCTCGAATCTTCGTCCATGGCGTCGTCGGCACCTGTAACCGCTTCCAGGTCTTCTAACATTGCGTCCTCGTCCATTTCATCATCCGACTCTTCCTCCTCTCCTTCTTCGTTCTCATCACCAGACTCGTCGGCCACGTTGTCGTCCATGGGCTCGTCCATATCCATTCGATCAGTGTTGTGGTCACCGTCCATCACTTGGGCATCAGCCTTTTTGGGCTTCTTTCCGCCCTGCTTATTCTCTTTCTCCAGTGCACTCTGGAAATCTGCACCAATGGAGGCCAGTACTTCGAAGGCGATCTGTAATATGTCGGCTGGGTTAGAGCCTTGGCGCAAGTCTGTCTGCTCTAACACCTTAGTAATCGCGGGCACCAGGAGTGCGTCGGTTGCATTTTCCAGCCCAGGGCTGTTGTCATGCCATTGCAGGGAGTTATACACGTTATGCAGAACCCCGCAAGCAAGCATTGCTTCGATACTGCCAGACTCCTTCAGCTTGAGAAGGTGAGTATAACAGTGGGTTTCTTGGTCGTCAACGAGGGCTTGGCCGAACTCCAAATTATCTTCCGAGAGTGACATCAGGGCGGACAGGACATCAGCCAGCAGCTCTGAGGGAGTAGAGGTGTATGTGACAAGGAAGAATAGGAGTCGAAGGATTGTTCGGTTGGCGACAACAGCGCGGACGATTTCATCGCGTGCCACACCCAGGATGCCTATCAAGGACGCCAAGGAAGCTGCCATTTCCCAAACGAGTTGCTGCTGCACTTTTGGAGTCTTTGCAAAAGGTATTTCGGTCGCGGTAAGAGTGGTAATGATCTAAACAGGTTCTGGTTAGCACAGGCAGTGAAAACTCGAGGTCGTCCGGAGCAGGCCACTAACATTCTTGCCAGCATGCTCAATAGCAGTAAGGATATCCAAGCGAAACAAGTGAACGCAGAAATCGCTTTCCTCCTCCTGGGCTAGCACTCTGAGAATATCCCAACCAGCAGCTCGACTCTCAATACTACTGTCGCTCAAGGTCTCGGTGAGGACGATATGGACAACCTGCTCCCGAAGGAGAAGCTTCCTGCATTTGGCATCTTGGACAATGTTGGCGATTGCCTTTGATGCTGCGGTACGTTGCTTCGTGTCTGGGTTCTGTAGGTCCTTGATGACGGGGAGAATCTTGGCCTCGCGAAGGGCAACCAGTTCAGGATCTGACAGTGGCTTAACCGGCTTCGCGATAGGATCTGCGCGAGCGCCTCCGTTGCGCTTTTGACGAGCCTTGCCCATGATTGTAGCTCTAGACGTACAAGAAGAACAATGTTCATGTATCCAAGGCTTATGGTTCAAGCTCAGAGTGAAAAAGAAAAGTCCAAAGGTCGATCAAGGCGATGTTTCAAGCTCCACTGCTTGCTGGACACGACAGAACTCGCCAAGACAAATCCCCCCAAGAAATTTTGTTGTTGTCGACGTGGGGTCCAACTTATCGTTATCCGCTACCTCTAGCGTTACCGCTAGTGTTATCAGCCGAGATCTGGGGTACAGGCTACAGCAGGGTCGATGTGCCGCAGCTTCCCAGAATGAGTTTAGCTGCCGTTACAGCGGATCTATCGACCCGCTGCAGGGCTGTGGACCACGTTGCTTTCCTTCGGCGAGCGCATTCCTAACAACTGAGGTCGCATGTCATCTTATCACGTTCAGCTCACTTTGTTTTCCCACCACTATCTGAGTATCTCGATTCTCGAATCAAATTCGGATGGGAAGTCAGTTGGCGCATGGTCTGTTAGGAGTTACTTTCCCGTAGGAGCGATGCGGCGGCTCTGGGGAAACGCAAGCTCCATGTTCCTCAGCGATGAGGAACTGGGGAAAAAGGACGATGATCACAGAGGGGCCAGACAAGCCACGAGACGTGGCCAAACTAGTTGGAATCCAGCCCGTCCCGCATCCAGGAGGACACTCAAGCGTCTGGTGCTCGCTTTGCTGGCCGTCTTTTGTGTATATTTCTTTATCCACAACATACCGACAGACGTGGGGATACGCGACCGCCGACGACCCGTGTATGAGCACCCGGACGACCTAACCTCACCGAGGACGAGACAGAGACCCCCGTCATCAACCCCGAAATATGGCGCTTCCAAGATCAACCGCAAGTCTGGCTCGAAAGACGCAACGGCGCAAACATACGATGGACCGGTTCACTTCCTGGAGCTGGGCCGATCCCTCCAGGCTGTAACAAATACAAGAGGAGCATTGTACAATAAGCACGTTCTGTTTTCGGCGGCCAGCCTGAAAAGTGCTGCAATATTGCTGCCTATCGCTTGCCAAATGGGCTCGGAGCTGAGAAGCTACGTACACTTTGCTCTGATGGGCAGGACCGAGACAGAGCTAGATGAGCTGCGTGCAGTTAATGGCGTGGATGAGGCCTGCAACATCATATTTCATGGTAATACCTCCTTGTAGGATATGTTGTCCAATCTCTTTCTATTCTCCGTGACACTAAACTGATGGGATCAAAACCTCGCATGCTAATGTACCATAGATGCTCGGCCGGATTACCCATCCACGTCGACACAACCTCGGATGAGGACTAGCGTTGCCCGCGCCATACGTAAGGACGTTTTACCCAGATCAATGTGGTTGCTGTGCTGATAGAGGCCCTAGATCATATCAATAACTATCTGCATCCCCAAGCTATTGTTGTGGATGCATCTTCGACCGAGGAGCCCTACTTCCTCGAAGCGTTAAGGACTAAAGCCAAAGAGATAAAAACTCCAGTTATAGACCTGCCGGCGAACTCACAGAAGCAGCTGGCGTATATGACGAAGCTTGACAGCTCATCTCTAAGTGGTAAGCACGAACCGAGTGTGGTGTTGTAGATCCGAGCTAATACCACACAGCCTGGAATAGCTTCCAGGTGGATATCCTCATACATGCTACTTCTGGTGCCTCCGGGAGCTTGACACGACTCTTAAAGTCACTCAGCGCTGCGGACTATACCTCAGCCTCTGTACCCCATCTTACAATAGAGCTACCTCATAATGTTGACTCCGCAACACAACGATTCCTCGAGACTTTTCAGTGGCCTCCGGCCCATGTTGACAACCCAACTAATGCCAAGCAATTGTCTATCCGCCGGCGCATTCCACGTTGGAGTTTGAAAGAGGAAGAAAGCTCCATTCGGTTCTTGGAGTCCTTCTGGCCGGCCAATCCCCGTGACTCCCATGCACTGGTACTTTCTCCTCAAGCCGAGCTATCACCACAGTTCTTTCATTGTAGGTACCTATTACGACCTGCGCACCAGCCAACTTCTAACACTGCAACAGATCTCAAATACACCGTGCTGGAGTACAGATACTCCACAGCCGCCCAAGTCCAAGCATGGGACAACCGGCTCCTAGGCATTTCCCTTGCCTTACCCTCAACCTACCTCTCGGGAGACTCCAACTTCATCCCACCAACGAAACGCGACGTCAAGCCGCAGACTGAGAAATACCCAGCCGACGGACCAACACCCTTCCTCTGGCAAGCCCCCAACAGCGATGCACTTCTCATCTTTGGCCAAAAATGGGTTGAGCTGCATGGTTTCGTCTCCCGTCTGTTTGACATCACTCACCGGCAACCCATCACCCCGGCAAGTTTCTTCTCTTCCAAGGAGGTAAGCAAATCCTACCCTTCCTGGCTGGAACATGCTCTACGTTTGTCGCGGGCAAGGGGTTACTGGACGCTGTATCCGGGCGAGAGCATCAAAGGTAACGTGGCAGTTGTGCACACTGAGCTGGCTTCACCGCCGGAGGAGTACTTCAATGAACAACCAAGCAAGGATACGGAGGCAAACGAGATGGAGCTGGCGAATGGAGCGGTGAGTGTGCTGGATGGACTGATACCCGGGAAAGACGGGTTCTTGCCGCCGTTCAAAGAGTTGCCTATTATGACGTGGAACGGCAAGGTCGTGGCTTTGCACGCTTTTGATGAGGCCGTCAATGACTATGCAAGCGAGTTCAGAGAGGCAGTTGGGGGTTGCGAAGACTTGGAGCCTGAGGATCTGGTGCCAAAGCGGAGTGCAGCAGATTTGTTCTGCGAGAAAGAGGAGTAGGCAGTAGGCGGGTGCTGAGTTGGCGTGGGTGTCTTTCGAAACATGAGCATGTACGTTTCCGATCAATTCGGGTATGTACCTATCCTTACCGCCGTGTCTGAACATGAATAAAGTGTTCTTTGGGGAAATGGTCCGTTGGCTCCCGGTGAGAGACGGGCTCCTACCGCAATCAGCCAGCTGTGTCTCACACTATCACCATCTTACATCATGCGTCACATCGTTGCCCGACTTTTGGCGCTGTTGAGACAGGACACTGGCTTCTGCTCTGGCGGTGGGGAACGGGTAAAGACCGACCTGCAGATCATGTCCAGCAGTCACCCATCTTGCCCTGCATTGGTGTGCAAGGTTATCCCCATCAGGCCGGTCAGTCGATGAAATGCTCGTCACCGTTGAAACGCTTTCTATATAAGACAACACAATGTCGTCTTAGCTTCTCCTCACCAACAACAACCAGCAGGTCCAGCTTGACCAGCCATTTTTTCTCTCTCTCTCTCTCTCTATATATATATATTACCTTGAAATCATTCGATAATTGTTTCCTACGTCTTCGTTTCTTACAGTTCTCATCGGACTTACCACCAATACCATGTGCTGCTACACCACCCTGCAGATCAACTTCACTAAGCGAGCTTCCGAGAGGATTTTTGCTTAAAGCAGCTTGTCCCCACGCTCAAGTTCTGCCCGGAGCATGTACGGCCTGGTGCGGTCGAGGGCTGTAACCAGCCGCGTACTGGCTGCCCCAAGTTCTGCCGGGAACATCTACCGCCTTCCGCGGTCGAGGGCTGTAACCAGCCGCGTACCGGCTGCCCCAAGTACTGCCGGGACCACCTACCGCCTGGCGCGGTCGGGGCTACCCTGTAATGGTGGCTCAGGTCAACACCTGGAGAGCATTAGAACCTCTGCCGAACCGGATGCAGCACCTTCATTACGGCACGACAGAAGCCCGGGGGCAAAATGGTTCTCACTTGGCGTCCAGGATGACTGGGTCGACGTGGCCAAGCATAAGCACGTCATCCAGGAGATAATTTGGCAGGAAGTCGGCCATTCAACGCATAGCGCTTTTGTTCAGGCACGTCAAAGAGTATACCAGAGGACCATCGCCGCGTCTTGCGCTACCTCGAGCCCATGTCGATACACCGCATGGATACTGTTCGTCCTATTCAGTTGGAGATTTACCGGAGTTGATAGTGCGGCCCTGGACTTCAGCTCTTACCAGGCCGTCGCAGAGCCCTAGATGAAACTGGAAGAGGACGGGCCAATGGCAGCCTTTGGTACCGTCATCGCCAACCTTGAACGCCGGTTTGGGATGACGATTGAGTCGCACTAGGCTGCGATGGCGGGCCTCCGGATGACGCGGGAGAGACTGATCACCGCGAGAGTGTCGCTGCATGGCGACGTCGTGTCCCAACCACACTGAGGACTGTCCCACTGTTACAGCGGCCACTATAGCCGACCGAGAACTTCCCGCGTTACGTAGCCTGGCCCCAGGTCTAGTAAGCGAGAATGGCCTCACCTTTATCATCTCGTTGTCCGCGTCTCTCAGACTGCGATGGAGTCTGATCCGAACCACTCCCGACGAGTATGCTATATGCAAACTCAAGTCTGCGTCCGGTTCTTGCCCCCAGATCTTCCATGTCGTGTCATTTACGGCGAAGGGGATATCCGCCAGCAAAGGGGACAAGATTCTAAGGATGATCGACGATGTTATCGAGGAAGTTAAAGCGAGGTGCCTCATCGCGAGTACCGCGGTTGACCGCCTCATCCGATCAGAAGAACTTATGAAGATTCGGCCGAGATGAGTTTACTTCACTTCAGGATGTTAAGGATGGCTTCATTTATGGCAACATGCTTGGTCTCCGGGAGACCCAAGGAATCTCGCAGTGGAGCGCGGTCGAGCTTTCCACGGAGGTTGAACAAGAGAGACTTCGAAGCGGTGAACAACTCTCACCTTGGGTGAGTCTTTGGTTTTTCTGACATGGCAGCTGTGCTTCCGCCTGTTTACTAACTCAATGACAATAAGAACATTTATCCAGCACTACCAGCCACGGAGACTATTGCAGCCTTGCAGACGAGTATCGTCTTTCTGCAGACTGGATTCTCCAGACATTTCTGCCATCCTATATATAGACCTCTTTATCACAATTTGCACCGTATGGCGGCCACCACTTAGTCGACACCCTTACTACCTCCTTCACCTCCTTCCTGTCGTTTTAGACAAGTCGACCCTCCTTGTCAAGAAAAATGGCGGCAATCGTCAGCGAAGCAGCGTCTGAAGACACCAATGGCTCTGCGAGCTATGAGTCCGTCCTTCCGGGCTGGTGCAGACCCACTGTCTCAGGCCAATGCTTTACAGCAGAGAAACGGGCATGAAGGAGGGTGTGTTGATTCTCAATACTGTTTCGCCCTTGTTCTGGGAGCATGTCATTGCACCTGACCCAGGCCGAGGCTGTTTGCACAGGAAGTGGTATGTTTGAACTTGTGTCAGTGGGACATCACATCCCGCCATTTGCTGTTATTGAAAGATCTGAGGGCTTGGTGGTGTTGTGAAGAGCAGGTACCAGCCCTCAGCACCAGCACTGTAGACGCCTAGCTCCCGTTACTCCAGGTCGATGTTTTGAGTTTCTAATGTGGATGTTGTTTGAGTATTGGTGATGGGAGATCCAAGCCTAAGTGGCCTAGAAGTGAGATGAGAGGTTGCTTGACAAGGAGAAGTTTGAGGGTTTACTCGGGCAACCAAGGGATAGAGGGAGGATGGTACTGGTCCAAGATGGGAGGGTGAGGTCAGGTTTTGGCGGTGGAATGTGGTCGAATCACTGACTGTGGGGGATGCTAAAGGGACCATGGGACTATTTGACAAGGCTTGTGATGAGTTCGTCGGACAGTGTACATTAACGTCAGGTATGAGTATAGCAGAGAACAGTCATGTAACAACTGACGATCCGAGAAGACCCTAGATGTTCTTGACGGGACGATGCAACGGAACCCCTAATGCAACACCCAGCAAACATGAGGTCTTCGGCTTGCCCAGGTCTGCAACCAAGAAACTCGTAAAATGTTATCAGAGTCTTTAATTCTGTCATTGGCCTGATAATGCAAGTTTTCTACGTTTGAGAGCCATATGTGACCTGTAGAGGTACACTTGTTGCATCTGGGGTGTGTTGCACGGTATTAAGAGCACAACACATTCTTGCTACCTTTCTCTTAACATGAGAGCCTACCCTTTCCTCGGTGACTCTGACACCACTCCAATCGATCACATAATTAATATACTATCAGCCGTGAATATCGCCATGGTGTAGAAGAGCTGCAAAAAGAGCAAAAAAGTAAATGTCGAATGCCCACTATCAGAATCGAACTGATGACCTTGTCATCACATGAGTGATTACTAGTGACACGCTCTACCACTGAGCCAAGCGGGCTTCTTGTTGTGTTGTGATATGCCCAAAGAACTTATATCTTGAATATTAAATCCAAACATCATTAGTGCACCTGTAAAGCAAAAGCTCATGTGTGCGTTTTGAAGGCTACGAGGCAGTTTGAATTACTGGAGGTTTTTCTGCTTGCCAAAAACAGTTCTCATGCATGCATCGGCTGAATGAAGGGATGCCGGATTGTCAATGATGTTGCGGAGTTACCCTACAAGTCACAGGAACCTCCAAGTGCCACCCGCCAGGTGCAAGAACACTCCTTGTCCTCCGAAGAGCTATGTAGTCGTGCTTGAAGACATTGATCAGTCGATAGCTCTTTTCTTTACGGACGCTGGATGAATGACCGTCGCGTTGTCTCTCACATTCCGTTTGCCTTTGCACGACATATCGTGATTCGAGTCAAAGATAACGAAACGTCTGTAGCAAACAACGTCATATCCCAGCTTGCGAAACACATTCATAGCAAGCGAGGTGTGCACTTTCATTTCCAGCAAAAAATAACGCCTGGTCTTGATTTCAATGGGTATCCCTCTCTCTTACAATAGCCTTCCTGCTTACACCTCAAGCATAGCCCAAGTATCATCATCCACCGTAGTGTACAGCACTCCTCCATCCATCAACCCCTCACACTCTCGCCTCACATCATCCACAGCCAGGCCCGTGTCCCTTGCCATGTCGAAGACCGTGACTCCCTCCCCGCCTCCTTGCGCGTTCAGCATATAGTTGTACACCATCTTCGTCCTAGGTGCCATCCCCGCCGTCCTGTCATTCGCGTTTCCATAGCCACCCTGCTGTCCAGCACCACCACCTCCGGCACCCGCACCTCCATCCACAAACATTCCATCCCCACCACCACCACCTTGCTGGCCCCCCATGCCCCCTTGTGTCGGTGCGCCCTTCGTGAGGTATAGATGCACATACGCCGCCTCCACCAGATGGTAATTCACCTCGTCAAACTCCTTCACCTCCCTCATGAAATGCGCGCCCACGTGTTTCTTCCCGTTGAAACTCTTCAACCTCCCCCAGACACGCACGTACATGTCCGGGTTGAAGCCTTCTGCGCCGTCATCGCCGGATTTCTCCGCGTCGACCCATTTCTTGACGTCGATGGTGCCCGTGCCGTCGTCGAGGGTGTAGGTGATGTTGGTTGCTTGGGGGTTGATCTTGCGGATCTGGCCGACGATGGTGAGCTGGGTGAGCGGGGAGCCGTCGATGATGGTGTCTTGGCCCGGGAAGGCTTCTGTCCAGTCGAGGAGTTGCTTGATGGTTACGGGCCGGAGGGATTCGTCGCCGTATGACTGGGAAGGAGAAAAGGTTAGGTCGGGTACAAACATTGAGATGGGGCAGAAGAGGGTAGATCATACCTTGCCACCACCACCACCCTGACTACCTTGCTGTTGTGACCCTCCCAGAAACCCGCCGCCGTCGCCGCCGCCTTGGGCGCCGTAGCTGGTTTGTTGGTAGCCGCCGTAGGATGCTATTTGTCAGAGTCTTTAGTAAGAATAGACACGAATGATGCCAAGCCAGACTCACTCATGGTGCTTTAAAGATTGACACGGCTGTATAGAATTGTTTGGGTATGGTTGTTGTCCTTGAAGGTTGATGTGGGGGAAGGAAGTTGGAGACGCGTTCTGAAGGTGGGATGACGCGACGGAGCACTTTAACTTTCTCCCAAAAGGCAGCGACGTGTTGCCCCACCCTCTTTTGTACACCTACCTTACACATTGGGGTTCGGGTTAGACCAGGCAGCCATAAGTTCCGAACATCAGTCAGGCATTCAAGCGCACTCGTAAAATTTTCAGTCAACAGCACCGGGAGGAAGACTAGTTGCTTCAGGTATATGCTACCTGCTGAAAGCCAAGTACCGTCTCTGCCTTTCTTGTCTGGTTGCTGCGGGCACTGCCGGTCAAAGAACCATTACCTGGAGCTGTCCGGGCCAAGTGCTACTTGCAAGTTACGGACAATACATGAGCTATATCAACTTCCTGTGCGCTGGGCGCCCAACACAGCTAGACCAGACCCAAGTACATTGTTGTCTCACCGCCAAATCTGCTTCGAAAGCGCTTTGACATGACCGAATTAGTCGCACAACACTAGGTATTATGTACTTCATCTTGATCGATGATCCGCTCACATCCGGTTGTGAACGAAGCAAGGTTTCTGACATCCTACCCGACAAGGCTGCGGCGGAACTTGCTACGACCGACGGAAGTGCCCCACGGGAGGACCAGGAGGAAGCGGCATATTGCGTCCGTCGAATGGAGGGAGCGGTCCAGGACCAAAATCAGGGCCAAGGCCACCCTGTGGAGGGAAGCCACCACCCATGTTTGGATGCGGAGGTCCCGGCATCATGAATCCGGGTGGGACTGGCGGACCGCCATTGTAAAGTCCCGGAGGCGGACCACGAAGTCCTACACCGGGTCCAGCGCCACCAGGGCCACCAGGGCCACCAGGGCCTCCCGGGCCACCCGGACCAGGACCGACAAGTCCATCCGGAAGTCCGTTCGGAAAACCGTTAGGACCAGGTGGGAACCCCCCAGGTCCAAAATTGGGCGGGAACATGCCTGGGCCTGAGCCTTGGCTGGGTCCAGGTCCAACGTTGGGGTTACGAGGGTCTCTGTTTAGAAGGCCCGGAGGTGGAGGAATCATGTGCTGACCTTGAGGAGGTATCGGGCCGGGGCCCAACTGCATCTGTGCGAAGCGCTGGTCCAGTCCCGGTGGAGGTTGCCGTTGCAGGATCTGAGTGGGTTGTTGTTGCTGCTGCTGCTGCTGCTGGCGATTGTCGTTCTCTGAAGGGCGGAAGGGTTGGTCAAAGAAGTCAGGTAGACCACTCGGTCGCATCTGCCGCTGAGACGGACCCCGCTCCCGCTCTCTTTGCTCCCGCTCACGATGCATATCCTGTTCATTGTTGCCGGGCATGCCGTTCATCGGGCGGCCTTGACTCATAGGCGGCATATTACCAGGCTGCTGGGACTGGGGATGGCCCCTCTGAGCCAGCAGCTGTTCGGTACGGAGAGCCTCTGGGGCGTCCACATGGCCTCCTATGAGTGACAGCAGAAAAGTCCGGTCTTTGTTCATCGGGGGCTGAGGGCTCTGCTCCATGCGACCGGGAGGCATGCCGCCAAGTCCTGGCTGTGCACGTCCGTGCAAGATATCATGTAAATTGATCTCGTGGCGCTGGGCTGGTGGCTCAGAAGGGGGCCGCATTGGTGGAGGAGACGTAAGCTCCTGGCCCCTTGGGGGCTGCGGTCCCCTGATACGGAGGTCTTCGCGTCGCTCCGCACCACCGCCGAACTGCTGCAGGGGCCCTGGAGATGAGACAGCGCTACCAGAGGGCTGGGAACCTCCTGCCATACTAGGGAAAAGCGACGCCAAACCGCCTGAGCCCAGCCCTGAGGAGTGCTCAGAAAAGCTCGGAGTAGCCCGTGTGACACCCGGCGGAGGCTGTGAACCTTGTGGTAGCGGATTGACGGATGGTTGTGCTGAAAGCATAAGTTTCGATAGGATATTGGCCTGGAATGCCTCTGACTCCCGCGCCTTGCTCTCCTCCTCGGTCAGCTCACGGGCTTCAAACGGGGGTGGTGCTGCAGGTGCCGGCGATGATTCCGCTGTGAGGCGTATGTCTGGTTGCTGAGCCGAGAAGAAGTTCGTAAATCTCGACTTCGACGCAGGCTTGGGCACGTTCCCAGAGCTTCTCGCGTCGGCTGAAGGACTGCCCATATCGAGAGCATTACCGCCGCCCACCGCCGCAAAGAACTTGTCAAAGGTCGGCTGTGCCTCTATGGCAGACACCGATACCATCTTTTTGGGAGTGTCGAGAGGGGCCGCTGTTCTTGACGGTGCTTCATCCGTGGAAGCCTGGTTCGGGTTGTTCATCGCCCTGTCCTTGGCTCGCATCTCTTCTCTGAACTTCTCAAAATCTTCCTTGCTATGACCACCAGATTTCTCCTTTCTAGGGACAAATTCCGTTTCGTCCTCCTCCAAAGGATTGTCCCACTCGGGGACCCTCTCATTACGATGGTGGTCTCTGTCGGAACGGCGGTCATAACCACGATCAAACTGTTTGTCGCCGTGCTTCTCGGCAGTCGCTGGAGCACGTTCTCTCCAGTTACTAGCACGGTCAATCCGGTCTCGCTGGGTAAGGGGAGCGCCTTCGCTATTCTCCTTGACACGAGGCTCACGCTCTGTCCTGGAGCGGTTGTTTAGCCCATGCCACCGAGAGCCTTCAGGATCCTCGCCGTCCCTGTCCCTCGGTTGCTGTTCAAAAGTACGATTGCGGCGATCTCCATTATCTCGGTCCCCGCCTTCTCGAGCATGTTTCCGATCTTCACGGGAGGTGAAACGCTCAAGCGCCCCGCCCATGCGGCCTTGAAAATGCTCAGCGCCTTCATGCCCAAAACTCTTGCGGGGCTTCACCGTACTCCACCCTTCGCTGTCTTGGTCGTTGTTGTCGCCTCGTCGGCGAAGAGCACTATTTTGATTCTTGCCATCCCTATAACGTTCGAAAACTTCCGTATCTGTCTTGTTGCGACTCATTCGGTCAGGCCGCTCTTGACGATCCTGACGGTCTGGGTCTTTGGAGAATCTGTCGAAATCGCCGGCTTTGATAGCCCTCGTGGAGGTGGAGGCGGAGGCGAAGGTGGTCCTTGGCGGTCCAAGAACCCGATCTTCAGGATCTGACACCAATAATTAGCATGGAGGTATATGTCATCTGATTTCAGGTTATACTGACTGGCACTGTTCCGTGATATTGTCCGGTCAAGAGTAGGTCGACGCTGTTCTGGAGAGGAGACGTCCGCTGCCGACTTGGTCCGTTCTCCCGTGGGTTTTGTCTGATTACGTTCGGGCGGTGGCCTGTGGCACGAGAGGTCAGGTTCCATCTCTTCATCTTGTACATCATCCGATGATGGGATTTGTGTATGCATAGAGCTAGTTTGAGGTACAAGACAAACTTACCCCATCCACTCCTCCGCTGGTGGGAGGTTCAAAGGTTTGACACATAATGGTGACGCACGCAAGAACAGCAATTCTTCTCTCGTGTATCCCGTCTGCACAACCGGAAGTCCAGATTCGGACATCCTTGATGCAGAGGCACGGCGCAATGCGCAGTGCAGTCGATAGCCAAGCAGTGTCTAGAGCAAAAGTGTCCAGCCAGTTGGTGTGCAGAACAGCAGCCCGCTCCAAGCTGCGAAGCAGAGGTTATCCTCTTTATGCGCTATTAACTATGATGTATGGTGTACTGTTTTGTTTCTGTTGCCAGTGGTGTTTTTTTTTTAATCTTTTGCTGGTTTGTTGTGGTATTGTTGTGTGGCCCTTGGTTGTAACTGTCCAGTTTCCCAACCAGCGATAGGCGGTGATAACACACCCTGGCCGTGCGCTCGTGCAGTTCGACTTTGGCTCAAGCGAGTCGACTCAATCGTCCGAAAGCTTGGTTTCTTGCTCAAACTTGATATGTGATGCTATCCCAAGCTCAAGTGTCGTGGTCAACGTAAAAGCTGTGTGGTTGGCTTTGAGGGCATTCAGGGATTGGTCTGATGATTCGCTGTTTCCGGTGTGTGGTTAAGGTTGAGCTGTGCCTTGGCCGAGAATGGTTTCGGGGGCCGCCAAGTGTGGGGTTATCAGCCCCCTCAACAGCAGGTACCATTGACCGCATTCTACCTAGCAAAAGCTACAATAGCTGTTTTGGCTCCAGTTTCCTTTCCTGCTTCGTATCCGGATAGGCAATGTACCCTATGACGAGCATCACCGCCTTCTTCCAAGCGTCCTGAACGACAGAGCAACCAACGTTACCCCTTCGTAGGTCAAAATTACTACTATCTCTCCAATAAAGGTATTGTCAATTGACTGTGAATCAATTACCAAGACAATGATCAAATCTTATAAAAATGAAGGCATTCGATACCACGAGTCCAACGGTTAAGAGAATGTGGAAGGAGACTCCACCAGATAAACAGTGCCAGGTCTTTGGGTTGTTGCATCAGTAATGTTTTTACATCTAATCTATGCACTTATATGTCTCCCCTATACAGCTCATTGAGACATTTGACTCGATAATGCTAGATATCCATTACCTCTGAGATTCCACCCCGACTCCAAGCGATCACTCTCTCCTTGTCAGCCGTTTCCAGGATTCTCTTCATCATGGCCCTATAAATCCATGCCTCGCCATCTCCAACCTCCTGTGCTTCCTTCTGCCGGCTTTCCAGCCAAGCCATGACTCCGAATCTTGTGATCAACGTGCCACTGCCGCCTTCGATACATGTGGCCCTGTACAAGACTCCCAAGATCTCCTTTCTCGGGTTTGTCCTCATGTAGGGGTTCCCCGCCAGGCTCATCAACCGCTCAAATACCCTCTTCCGATGAAACAAAGCCAGGTCAGTAGGAGTGCGTAGGCCATCAAGAAGGTACGGAATCAGAAAGGAGATTTCAGCATAGTATCCATCATCTTCAGCCGGTTCCTCTTGCAGAATCTCGTGCATGAGTGGAATCTTGTCGAGTTTCCATACCGGACCGGCGGTGAGGAAGGTGTTGATTTTAGCATATATGGTGTGCAAGGGGTTCTTGAGTATCTCCAGGGCGTGACTCGCGAAGGATATTATGGTTGATGGAAGAGGGTTGCGGTCGATGTTGCCCTTTGCTGTCTCTGCTAGTTCGGAAAGCAGGAGCCAACATTGTTCCTTCTCATCGTAGTCGGATTGCTGGATCTTGGCCGCCATTTTCAGGATGTTGATAAGAGCTTCTTTGCGGATTGATATCTCTTCGGACGCGAGCAGGGAGATGAGGGCCGTTGCATGCCCGTCGTCGATGATATCGTCCGCCGTCTTGTTGGTCCATTTGGACAAGGCGGAGTTGTCTAGTGTTGGTGAGACTGGGTGCGGGAAGAGCTCTTCCAGAGACTTTCCAGCGGCCGCAGTACTATCACTGGCAAAGCCCTGGAACTCTGATGGTTCATCCACGTCCATCATGGACTCGTCTGCTTGCGCCGTGTCATCATCGGCTTCAAGCTCAAAACCGCCTTTCCGAATGACACTGAGCAGGTCTGCTTGAATGTACTCAGGAAACTGTGCCTTGGCTTTGTCGAAAACGCTTTGCAGCAAGGCGAAATCCTCTCCAGCAGCGTAAGAGAACGCCATATAGAAGGATAAGAACTGTGCCACATGTGCTGTGGTCTCCTTATCGCTAGATTTGAGCACAAATGGCAATTGCTCCAGTACAGTCATGGTAAGAGGGCTGATGCGCGGTATGTCAGTCGTGTCGTTTGAACTGCCATCCAGGAGATCTAGCATCTGTTCCAAGTATTTGATCGGTGATGTCGTGCATCTTGTGACGCAGTTGTCGAGGAAGGTCCACACCGCCGCAATGGATGCATTTCCAGTAGGCTCTCCTGAGGACTGCAGCTTGCGCAGACCCTCCACTAGCGGTGCCAGGCCGCGACCAGAGCTCCTGGACATCACCAGCTGCTGTTCCTCGGCCACGAAGTTGACACTGTCCAGCAGCTTCTTCGAGGACAAACCTTGCTGCGTATCGACCACGAGCTGCAACAGCGTCATGAATGGAGATAATGTCAGCCCTTCTAGTTTGGCGAACCATCTCATGCCCGGTGAATGCCCGGCAATAACAAGGAGATGTTCAAGTTCTCGAAGACCCAGAGCCCTGTCGCGACTGTCGCTCTCCTCCGCCTCGTCTTCCCCGTCCTCCTGTTTTTCTTCGACGCTTTCCACCTCTCCTCTTAACCGCTTGACACTTGTGACGAGGAACGGCGACACATCAAATTTAGCTATCAAGGCTACCTGCGGTAGCACTTCGTAGTATCGAAGCAAAAGCCGACTGGCAGCCTCGCGGTGGAGCAGGTCATCGTCAGAGATGGAACGATATGAGTTGACGATATCCTTCATGGACGGACTTCTCTGACAAAACTCGTCAATCAGTCTGCGCGAGGCTTCTTTCCATAATGGCTTGTTCTCATTCGCTGCTTCTTGGTATAGGTGCAATGTTTTGCCCAGCTTCTCGATTGCCAGTACCAAAATCCTGGTCGCAAAAAATGATACCAGGTGCGACTTTTGAGTGAGACACTTGACCAGGACTTTCTGATTCAAGGCTGGAGGTAGAATGTTATCGAGGACAATGGAGGTTGGGGGCGGAAAGTGAGAGTAACCAGATGCATGGCCAAAATACTGAGGAATCTCGACAGAGACGGCGTTGAACATGAGGGCGGCGTATCCTATCCAAGTCGCCGAGAGCTTCGGCTCGAACGTGAATGTCTTCTTTTTCTGAAAGTAGTCGGCGATCAATTCCGGCGCAGAATTAAAGATGGCAAACAACAGCTCATTCTGCTTTGTGTTTGACCACGGTCTCAACCCCTGGATGAACTCCGAGAGGGTATAGTTCCGCACCGGAACCTCCTCCCTGAATTTGTTCATCCACACCACGTTCTCTAAACCCCCATCTTCTGTATTTCGTAAACGTAAAAGAGTCTCATCATCTTCCTCTGTCCCTTTCGGGTAGAACCCAGACTGTTGGCGGAGGACTCCCGCTGACGGCAATGTACATGCAATCTGGAGAAAAGCATGAGCAACGTCGTCAACCGACCGCCCGCCGGCTTGCACGTCATTTGCTGACTCATCGTAGTTGTAGAGTGAGGCGATTCGCGACAGTGTATTCGCATTTAGGAACCTCCCCTTGGCCTCCTTTGGTATCTTCTCGTCCAGCAGAACCTGCGCTTTTAATGTCTCCAATATCTCGTGCACGAGATACGGTGGATCGTCTCGTATTGACTTGGTCACTCCCGCACCAATGTCCTTTTGCGACAGTAGCTCCTTCTTAGCCTCCGCATGCAGAAACCTGAGTGCGCTCAAGAACAATCGAATCGCATTTGTTCTTGCAGAAGGTCGTTTCGGGTCTTCTCGTCCTTCTCCAAGGTATTTGATGCCCATGTTCCGTCCCAACGACTTGAACATGTAGTTCCTCGCCCGAAAAATGGGCTTCGCAACGGCTCCACCGTCAAATATAAGCGCCTCCCGTACCAGTCGTAGTGTGGGTGAGATAATGAACTCTTTCCCCTTGTCCGCCGAAAGATTTCGGGTTATCAACTCCTGTTGTCGCTTGAATAAGAGTGTCCGACATATTCCCAGCCCGTAAGGGACCTGCTCCAGGGACTGGGAGAGCAACCTCAGGAGGAGAGATAAAACCACTGGAACCGCTGATAGCACATTATCGTTATTCGTTTGCCCGGCCAGACTCCATGTTTCCATGATATCGGCAAGATAGACCGGTGTTTCTGCGTCTTCCCGGGGCTTGACCGATGCCAGATATTCATTGAGTATTGCGCGCTGCTCTGTATGATCGCCGTCGGTGGAGCTGAGACCGTCCAGGAAGACCTTGAACGATTGCAAGCCTATATTGATTAGCGAATGGACTGCCATGTGTACTAGTTTCCCAACATACCATGCCTGGCCTTTTTCAAGTCCTGGTCAAAGGCCAGAAGCCCCTTGAGCTGGCGGGTAGTGGTGATGGCTTCATGGGTAGGCGCCTCGTGTACGACCTTCAGTCGTTTCCTGGCCTTTCCACCGGCGTCAGGACCTTGAGAGGGCCTCTTCCCCATGATGAACACTGTTTGAAGCGGAAAGTACCGACTGAAAAATGTATGACGGCGCAATACGCTGTCTTCATGAGCTCCCAAAAATTTGGGCCGTCTGGCGATAATGCCGGCTGTCACCACACTTAAACCCCCCTGTCAACTTGGCATTCTGCTATCGATAACCTTATATTCCCGCTAAACCTTACGCCCCACAGTGCCCTCCTCCCAACTTCGACGGAGCTTCTGTAGATTTCTAGATCTAGACCACCATGCGACACTAGCTAGGTACGAAGACACTTTACGAACAACCTCAAATACTACAAACAACCACCCTTCGCACGCTTTCTCCAGACTTACCTGCGATTGTAACAAACATTCATCTTCATTCGCCATTATCCACACCTACACCATAAACACTCCACAATGGGTTCCGTCGTAATACCCCATCTCGTCTCCGGCTGGCACGTCGACCAAGCCATCCTTTCCGAAGACGAACGCTTAGTAGTCATCCGATTCGGCCGGGACGGCAACGAGGAGTGTATGCGACAAGACGAGGTCCTCGCGAAGATTCAAGAAAAGGTCCGCAACTTCGCCGTCATCTACCTATGCGACAACCATGAAGTGCCCGACTTCAACACCATGTACGAGTTATACGATCCGTGCACGATCATGTTCTTCTTCCGAAATAAACATATGATGGTGGATTTCGGAACGGGTAACAACAATAAGTTGAACTGGGTGCTAGAGGATAAGCAGGAGTTGATAGATATTATTGAGACGGTGTACAGGGGTGCTAAGAAGGGGAGAGGTTTGGTTGTTAGTCCTAAGGGTGAGTACCACACTTCCGGGTGACCAGGTAATAGAACAAGAAGCATGCTAACTCGTTGACAGACTACTCGACAAGATACCGATACTAGGCTACCGGTTGCGTGGCGTGAAGCGCTGTTTTGGGCGCTCCCTACGGACGACAGGGTTGGTGACATGGAGTTGCTGGTTGGGCAAACGGGAACAAGAGCATTAAGGGTTGGTCTCACTATCAATGAATATGCTTGTTTGGAATCCGAAGTTGCTAATGCTTTCTGAGAAGGCTTCCGTGACATGTGCCTAGGTACGCCACGTCCTCCTACTGACTACACAGGTGTCCCATTTGTGTCCTGTATTACATGCTGTAGATCTACGCCTATTCCAGAGCGTGTCTGAGTATGCTCTGGCCATCGTGGCCGGTTGGGAACATAGGTAAGATGGTGTAGGCTTGCCATGATAATCACGGGTGAGTATGATGTTGTGTAGCAAACTTTATCCGTATGATGTTGTGATATCGGGCGAAACGAATGTGAGAAGTAAACGTAAGGCTCCTTCAATAGAATCAGAGTCCAACCGTCGTGTACAGACAGTGCCGCATGTTGAATGCTCCCTCGTGGCTGGGATCAGCCAAGTCCTGCCTTGGCAAGTTGAGTTGCCCGTCCATCCCTCATATTGACAATCTTTACCAAGCTTCATCCAACAACCTCATGTCTCCCCAACCTTTCCGATTAAAAACATCTTTATCCCCTTGCCAAGCTCCTACCACTACAGCCACCAGTCCGCAACATCTTGATCGGGGCAGTCGCGCCAACAGCGTAAGTGACCACCTTACGAATGGGCTGCGGCTCACGAACCATGATGAACAACCTCACCGGCGTGGACCCGCGATCCAGAGAGATATCCCTCTTAACCTCAAACCCGAACTTGCGGTAATAGGCATTGTTTGCCTCGGTCGTGGATTCGAGGTAAACGGGGCGGTTCTCAATGTCAGCCTGGACAGTGTCACATCAGCATCTCTTGCCTTCCATTTCTTTTTCACCCACTCTGTCCCCTGCGTCTTATAAAGTGTGAGGTGAAAGATGCTTACTGACCCGCGAAATCATGTGCTCCAATAGTTTCCGTGCATACCCTCTACCCCGGGCACCAGGCTTCGTCCCCAGGTAGAGCAAATACCAAGCCTCGTCGTCCCTCTCACCCAGCACGGCAGCTTTCGTATCGTGAAGCACCGAGACCAGGTCGTCGTACCGTTTGTTCCCTTCGGGCGAAAGCTGAAACTTCAGACGCCAGAGGCCGCTGCGGAAGAACGTCCACCAGCCGTCTAGATTCTTCCGAGGAGGGAGCCTGTGGCGTCGAGCCTCCGACGAGGGCGGCCCTCATGTCAGTATATACATGGTTTTATGTATTACCACCGTCTTTCGTTCTCACGTTCATAGTTTAAGGAAAACTCACCAGAGTGCCACGCCCTCATAATCCGGCCCGATGGTAGTGGCAATTCCGTTGTAGCAAGTGGCGGCAACGATGTACGTCATGAGGTTGACGTGGAGCTTCCACTTGTCTTCAGCCGGGGCGGCGGTCATGTCCGCCGGATTGACGAGGTACTGAGCCAGATCATCGGCTGCAAAGGCGTGGGCTAGACTCAGACCAGCGGCTTTGCATTCGGATGACTGAAGGATACGCACCTCGTCCTCCCAGCGAGGAGGGATGAGGCTGGTCGAAGCAGGCTTCCTGATGGAGACGAGGGTTACGGAGGAGGAACTGGTCGCCATGACGGGCGGTGGTTCGCTCTATCTATGATCGAGACCTAGGTAGTATGAGCTTGATGTGACCTAGAGATGTGTTGCGAATGAGGATCAAGTACCGCTGGTATCTAGGTACGACTTCGTTTAATACTGATATTAGTACTACTACTTGATATATTCTGTATACTATCACCCGTATGGACCCGAGAGAGCTGGGTTCTCGAGACGGGCATGAACCTGGACGGATGACGCAGACAGTTGAGGGCGGTTCGGAGGTCAGCCGACATCAATACCGATGTTGTAAATGTGATATCGGGTTATGCGAAGGAGGATGGTTTCTGGAGAGGCAGACACTGGAGGTGTCGATTTTAACGACGTCTAAGTAGAAGGACTAGATAAAACGAGCCCAACGATGCTAATTCAAACAAGGTATGAGAAGTCACTTTGGTCTTGGACTGAGATGAGCTGAGAAGATGAGCAACGAGCAATGGGGATTAATAGTAATTGTCGGATTGAACGACCCCCGTTATGGGGGTTTTGGAAAAGGTTGAGCTGAACTTGCAATACTCAAATCAGGATCGCGTACTCTGGATTATGAGACTATCACGAGAGGCAGAGTAGACGAAGAGGATGTGGACGAGGCTTAAATAACCCAAGGATCTCAATGAGTACATCAAGTGACACGGTATGCGTCAGGGGAACAAGGGGGTTCCCCGGGACCAGGCCTGGAGTGTTGGGCTCGGCGTACTGTGTTACTGCATGCAGTGAGATCTGTTTGGAAGATAACAGCAGAACAGTGAGTGGGATGGACTGCAGAGCACCGTGTTAGGAAGCAGTGTACTGGAGAGCCGCATATTCGCACCCAACACGGCAGGGATCGGGATCAGCTTGACGTGGAACAAGTCAGATTCCTGGGAGGGCCAGACACTGATGTTGGGGTTACATGATACAATCCCCAGTGCCAGGTCGCCACCAGACTTCATCGCACAAACCGTCGCCATCCGTGCTGGCCGGGTTCCCGGTGGTCATAATGTGGACGTGCAAGTGTAGAGTCCGAGACCACGACAATAGGAGAACGTAAATAATGAGTAAAAGATTACGCCGCGAAGCAAGCCAAGGCACACGCCGGCCAACGGTAGGCCCAACTTGAACATGTGGTACTGTACTGCGTATGTCGACCACAGCCCAGATCCCATGTCCTTGGTCTTTGTGCTGTCTCAGTCGAGCATCGTCGTGGTATGAATTGAAAGCGTGCGCCAAGGGCCCACTTGGAGTTGCCTCTTGCCTCCAATCAGAGCCATGTAACAACACAACAACTTTTCTCCAACGAGACGGTGACCAGTCACAGCTTGCCGTGGCTTCAGCATGGATGCATAACCGTCAGGTGACGCCGCCATACATGGCTGGGTAAGCAGCGACCGAACCCATCGAGCCAAGGAGGTTGATCCGATACGGGATAAGGGAGGAACGGCTTACATGAGGTGACGCGGGCCTGCTTCATATCTGCATGTAGGCCGTCCATATCACATATGAGGCAGCATCGGCGGCGTGGGGGAGGAGGGTTACACGATGACGACAAAGAGAAGTGGTGAGATGAACGATGTGTTTCAACAAGGCCAGGCTTAGCCGTCCCTCCAACTCGTATGAGTGTACTGTACTTGGTTCCTGTGGTCCACCTGTCGTGCACCCTCCCCTGTCCTCCCGGGCCTTCCGTTCGCCTGCTACCAGACAATGACTGTGCAAAGCCGTCACGAACCGAACACAGGCACTTCCTAATCCAGTCCGGCTACGCCAGGAAACACGAAGGATACTTCCATTAGATGCAGCATAAGTGCCAAGCCGGCCCAGCACCAGCATTACCAGGTTTTAACTCCAAGTCCCTCGCAATGCATATACGCTCAAAATCATCCTCGAATCGGCGCTTATATTATGTAGTCGATCGTATCACGGCTTCCTTCACATACGGCGGATCTCCTGCTCGTTGGTGTACTTCTCCAGACCATTGTCCAGATGAGACCACCACTCGAAAAGCATGGATTCGCAGATGAGCTTGAACCATGGCGTGAACTTCAAAGTGTGATCCTTGAAAAGTTCCTTGAGACCGTCTTCGGAGACGTACTTCGTAGCTTGCACTTCGTTCTTGTTGATGTCAAGGTCAACGTTGGCCTTGATGAAAAGAATGTAGTCAACTGTGGTCAACTCGTCAGCAATCCCCGCCTTCGCTACTCATCCAGTCCAAGTATGTTTTGTCGACGTACTCTCATGCTCGCCCCATTGTCCGTTGCTTGGAGCCTTATAATGGATACGGGTCAGGAAGTGGAAATTCTCGATGGGGACCTGCTCCTTCTTGATACCCAGCTCGTGGTCAAGTTTGCGCTGAGCAGCTCGCTTGACGCCCATGATAGAGTCTGGTAGGTTAGAGCCGGTCTCGCTGGGCATGCTGAGCGGGTGTGAGCAGCAGGTGTTGGTCCACATATCGGGGAAGGTGATCTTCTCGCTGGCCCGTTGCTGGAGGAGCAACTCGTTCTTGTCGTTGAACAGAAAGACGGAGAAGGCGCGGTGAAGAAGACCCTTGTCGATGTTCGTCATCAGATGGCCTATGGGACGACAGTACGTTAGCCGGAGCTACAGCAACCAGGGCTATCTACATGCTCTGGTCATAAGTTGGCAGAAGGGCCACCTACAAATTTTCTTACTGGCAGTGCCTATTGGCATGTCGTTCTCGTCCAGCACAATGCAGACCTCGTCCATGAGCCGGATCTGCTCCTCATCCTGACCTTCGAGTGCATCGCCACTTGTATCGATGTCGGGGAAGAGGCGGAGGATGGTCTCAGCTGTGATGGGCTCGGCCCGGGTCTGCGTGGTGGTGGTCGACATAGTTGTGCTGGGTTGAGCTTTTTTAGGCGACGTGCTGTACGTCTCTGGAGACTAGGAGCTTGACGAGCGACTGTGCTGCTGCGAGGATAGGCAATTGTAAGGTTTGAGGTGCGCCCTAGGATAGAGGAAGGCGACGGGAAATTATGTTCGGCTTAGCGCACGTTCTCCGCCACCGGCTGGGCACAATCGCAATTGGCGTGGGGTCAATCGCTCGGTCCTCCTTGAAGGTCCCCTGAAAGCACAGACCATAGCCTTATTAGGTGTCCAAGGTTCACAATCCACCCACATCGGCTCCAAGTCCCCCGTCTGCTGCCTCAAAGTGGTGACTGTTCGTGTGCCAAAAATGATATTGGCATCGAAGTCAGGTAAAGAATCAAGATGCAGACTGCACTCAAGAATCAGCCTGACTGTCGAATCTGTTGACTATCAGTAGCGTAAGACTGGATCCCACGATACACAGGGCTATCGTCGCCATGACCTAAGCATCACGCAAGGAATCAGTACTTCTTCAGTTGCGTCATCCTGTGAAACAGGGAGGAGTTGGCGTGAGTGACTACTGACCGACTGTGTCTTCCACCCTGACTGTACAATAGCGGCCTTTCTACTGTACTTATTCACCGTGCCTAGATATAATGTAGTGGAGTCAGATGCTGGACTTTACAGTGGGATGTTGGGATGTAATGGCCATTTCTCACGCATGTAGTTGGCAAAGCCCACAAACAGACAAGCGACGGACAGAGCCCAGAAGATGGCACCCAAGGGTTTAGCCATGCGCAGCTCCGTCTGGGTCGGCTGGCGCTTGAGGTGAAACGAGAGAACAATTGCTACCGCGACAATGGCCATGTAAACCGAGAGTCTGAGGTAGGACAGAAACGCTGTGGTGACACGTCAGCTTACCGCGTCTAGATGGCTTTGAACTGGTAAGGAAAGTATTGGTATGCACTTCTCTCGTTTGCGCAGTGATCTCTCGCATCGCTAGTTTCATTCTCGAAGAGCAAGGGGCCAAAGATGGGCCATGTCCAGAATGCCGAATGCTCATCAAGATCACGTCGGTCGGAGCCATCTACAGGCACCGGCTTCGTAAGTCGGGCGATTGCGGGGATCGTAGTACAACATGCGATAGTGCCGTCTTCTTCATCCACCACATCCTGTCCCTGGGTGTCGGTCATTTTGTGTATTTCAATCCTCTGGCAAGAGCTCTTGTCTGCTCTTGAGCAGGCGCCGGATTAGCTGAGACAATTTGCACGAATCCGGGTTCGTAGGATTCAACCTTTGTTTCAGTGCTTCGCAAGGGTGACTGTTCATCTGGATTGGGATGGGATGAGCCCATATGACTTCATAAAAGCCGGCGACTGTATTTTGGCAGCGGATGTCGTGCTTTACCAGCCACCATTCGAACTTCAAAGACAGTTGTGAATATCTGGGGTATTACGGAGCATCATAGCGGGTCCTGCTCTCTTCCATGATTTACTAATTCTTGGCTTTTATCAATTGCATCCAAGACGCGCGGAAACAGAAAACTTGAGCATTAGGTCGTAGTGTTAGTACCTTAGCCACATACGCCCGCACCGTGCGTGCATCCAACAGCTGCCCTGGTTGACGGAATAAAGACCTATATCTTGCATCCGTAGTGGGACATAATGCTGCACCTGACGATGGGTCTTCATCCGCGCTTTTGGTCGCCTCACCGACCGGTCTAGTTCCAGGTTCCCAATGAGTTAGTTGCCTCTGCGCCAGAACTGGGATAGTGTGGACTTGGAGTGGGTTACCCATCTTACGTACTTTTTTCCCCTGTCCTAGCTCTAGTCACACTCTTGAGTAAACTTTGCGCAATGGATGATCGTACTTCTTGAACGATAGCTGCTGAGCTTCGCCATTAATGACTCGGTAGCCTCCAACTTCTTCTTGTTAGATGGTTAGGTAGTGGCGCTATCTTGCAGTCCTAGATCTCCTTCACTATCCCCTTATCTTGCACGCAGTTTCCCGGTATCTTTGCCCACCCTCAGTTTAGGTTGATATATACTTCAAATTTCATCCACGTTCGGTCTAAAAATGGATGGTGGCCGGGACATCCCCTCGCAGCATGTCACTAGCACAAGCCACCGTGACTTCGCCTCTTCTTTAGTCCGGTCGTTCACGGCTACGTCACCTTTGGCCCAGGAACTCGTCGCCAGGGACATTGCGGAATGCTCTTCGGATGAGGAGGACGACAGAACATCCCGAGGAAGGAGGGTTTCGCACGAAAATGCATTTGACTCGGAGGATGAGGATGATGAAGGAGCAAGGACGCCCACTCTGTACCGTCGGCTCAGTGGTGTCGCTTATGGAAGCTCTCGCCCAGCCATCGCAGTCCCGCCAGTATCCGAGCCAGTATTGACCCAGATAGAGAGACGGCGTTCCAGGGACGCTGAAAGGAGTCTATTGAGGGACAACCATATTCTCCCCCCCAAACACGCACTTGAGAAGGAACCAGGGTTCTTCTCTCGCGTCTATAAGCGGGTGTTCAGCACCAAGGTGCCCCTGCCTGAAACACCAGATGAGGAGAGCCGGGTGGCTGAGCGGCAGCCTCTGTTGACGCCAGTGCCGGAAGATGGTCCGACTGCGGACCCCTTGAATGAGGTCTGGGAGACGGCTGTTGCTGAGGGAAAGATCAAGACCACCTGGCAGAGAGAGGCACAGACCATTGCGGTGTACTCACGTTCTCTTATCGTGACGTTCATGTTGCAATACTCCATCAATGTTGCGAGTATCTTTGCCGTGGGCAGGATAGGAAAGCTAGAACTGGGTGCTGTGAGCCGTATGTCACCCCTTGACCTGCCGCAAGGACATGATGGCATAGCTAACAATGGAGGCAGTTGCTACGATGACGGCCAATATTACCTGTTATGCACCAATTCAAGGCCTAGCCACGAGTTTAGACACGTTATGCGCGCAAGCATTTGGAAGTGGCCACAAACATCTGGTCGGTCTGCAACTTCAGCGTATGACCTTCTTTCTCTGGCTTCTGCTCCTCCCAGTGGCAATAGTCTGGTTCCATGCCGAGGATATCCTAGCCACGATGATCCCCGAACGACGTTCGGCTGAGCTGGCCGGAATGTATCTGCGAATCGTCATTGCGGGAACTCCAGCCATGGTCGCGTTCGAGTGTGGGAAGAGGTTCGTCCAAGCACAGTAAGTTTACCTCTCCATCTCTGTCTCATCGATTAGCTACTGAGACACGTAACCAGGGGTCTGTTCCAGGCAACTACTTACGTCCTCATGATTGCTGCCCCGGTGAACATCATCTTGAACTATACGTTTGTCTGGCGTCTGGGTTGGGGCTTCATAGGTGCACCTATTGCGGTTGCTTGCACTCAGAACCTCCTTCCCATCATTTTGTTTCTCTACGTGCGGTTCGTGGATGGCTCCCAGTGCTGGGGAGGGTTGAGCAAACGAGCATTTTCCAACTGGGGTAGGTCTGCCTATTTCTTTTGTCCTGATATAATATTGATACCTGGGTATCCTAACAAGTGGCGTGCAGGACCGATGATTCGTCTAGCCTTACCAGGAATGATCATGGTGGCGGCCGAATGGTTCGCCTTTGAGATCCTCACCTTGGCCACAGGCCAGTTCGGCACATCGTATCTCGCCGCCCAGAGCATCATGGTCACGGTGTCCGCCACAACCTTCCAGATCCCATTTCCGCTGTCCATTGCCGGGTCTACTCGCGTTGCCAACTTGATCGGTGCCAAGCTTGTCGATGCGGCGAAGACATCTGCCAAGGTGACGTTCGTCGGAGGCCTTGTCACTGGACTGCTCAACATGGTTATAGTCTTCGCTTTCAGATACCAGATCCCCTTGTTGTTCACTCATGATCAGGAGGTTATTGAGATTGTGGCCTCCGTTATGCCCGTGCTTTCTGTGCTGCAGGTCTTCGACGGACTGGCGGCCGTATCACATGGCCTGTTGAGAGGTCTGGGTCGTCAGGAAATCGGTGGTTATGCTAACCTGGCATCATACTACATTGTTGCCCTCCCCATCTCGTTTGGGTTGGGCTTTGGGCTGGACTGGAAGCTGGCTGGCTTGTGGGCTGGTGTGACGGTTGGACTCCTAGTGTAAGCGCCTTCCTCCCCGCAACGAGGAAAATAAAAGCTGACTTGTAATGCAGTGTTTCGTGTATTGAATATTGGGTTATTTACACGGCTGATTGGGACAGGTCAGTCAAGGAAGCAGAGCACAGGAATGCCTCCGGCTGAACAAAGGCACGATCGACATGACTAGAACCCCGAGAAACGGGCTATACTCGGCACGCTGGGCACACAGTTCAAGTCTGGTACTAGGAGATATATTCGTCCTAGACCTACCTGTATGCAAAAGGTTCATGAGCTTAGTCTAGGTACTTCAGGCCCGTTGAATGATAATTGGCTCATTAAGCGAGCATGATGGGTGACATGGATGACACCTGCATCTGCCGTCGTACATTCTTTTCGGAAGTTTAAAAGATGCCGTAGAGGTACTGCAGCCTTACCCACAGGTAAATATTGCGTAGCCCTGTCGTACACTCGTGACCAAGGATAGATCAAGCTCCAATGAGACCAACAACCATGGATAGCACCAGACAGGAATCGCAAAGCGGAGCCGTGGCCTCCCAGTTCCTCGCTATATTGGTTTGGAGTGCCTGGGCGTGTAGTATCTCACACACCATTTGTTCATCTCAGCGGCTTAGACAATTGGACCCGTTACAGACATGCCCAGCACCCATTCCCAGTTGCGAATCCTCCCAACGCGTGACAAGCATGACCTCCAGGCTTTGGTTCTCTCAGTCGAATCAACCATTACTGCCGAAGCGGGTAAATTGGGTCGATTTCCCAGGTGGAAGGTTAGGTGTGGACGCCCCATTGGCCGACCATCCAGCACCCTCGTAACTTCCTCGCGAAACATGAAGTAAAGGCTCCCCCTGCTTTCCACCTCGCTCTTTCCAAAGGGAGACAACTCAGCCTTGCACCTCCGGGTATAAGTTCCAGGTTCTCAACGATTTTAACGCTCCTGCCTCACCCACTCACTACCTTCTTCCTTCTAAATCCCTTGCGTAACCTCAAACCTGCACGAAATGGAACCTGTCAAAGAGCCCATGGCCACTACCAATGGGCAAAGAATGCTAAAATGCCGGCCGTTCAGTACATTGAATGCCACAAAAGTCAAGAAACGCTACCGCACACAAAATTGAAACCTGGCCCAATGGCCTTGAACATCTCAAATCCCACAATACCGCCAACGCCCACCGTCGGGACAGAGGGTCGAACCCGGCGTCAACCATGACTTCCCGATACCATGCAGCACATCGTACACGTTCGCCACGCAAGATTAGCACAATGTTCGAAACCACAAGTGGAATGCCGCACATTACACTCCACCTGTCGTGCTAGAAAAAAAAAATGAAACCCCTTTCGCAGTATCTGCTACTGAAGCAAGAACCTCACACGACACCTTCAGCTCGAGAAATTGGAGGGCGGCCACGTTCGGTCCGAATTATTGGACTGGTCGATCAAACCCTCAATACCGACTCTACTGCGGGCATCACGCGGCGGACGAGCCGGTTCCACGGAATGGTACGACTGCTCCATAGCCCTGCTGGGTACTGGTGGTTGTTGGGGCAGTATTGGGGGAAGTTGAAAGGCTGAATTCGAATGCCGCCTTGCTGTCGCCGTGTCAATCGCCGAGTCGATCCTCGGGATGTGGTATGGAGCCTGCGAAGTCGAATACTCAGGTCGGGTCGGAGAAAGTGCCGACGGAAGTGAGGCACGAAACCCCGAACTATGATCTGCCATCTTAGGAGCCATGGCCACGTGCGGTTGTTGAACAGATCGTCCTGACGCATACCCAGCAGCGCTAGAGTCGTCCGCGCGCTGTTGTCTCAAGTCGAACGTGGCGGAAACCGGTGTAGGCTGCGGGTAGGGCTGGGGCACCGGCATGGACGTGGAGATCGGCTGATGAAAGGAAGAAGATGGACCAATGTCCCGCGGGTTGGCTGATGGTGTTAGTGGCGGAAACCCCCTCATCGCCATCCAAAGACGGACAACAACAAAGTATATGGAGTCCTGTTTCGCAAGACCGATGCGGACTGGATACACTCGCTGCTGGCCATCCTTTGTCATGAAGGTCAGGAAGTCTTCCTTATCCAGCGAATACCGACCAACTTCCTCCGAACTGAAGCTGAGCGCCTGAATCACCCTGTCCTCCTCCTGTTTGCCAAAGATGGGTGGCAGGTATGACGGATCCCTCCGCCGTTGCTCGTCATGCAGTTGCCGTTGGTGGTTGAGCACCTTTTCCCGATCATTATGTGCAACAACATCGATCAATTTCAGCCCTTGAACATGTCCTCTTGCCAAAGCCTCCATGAACGTGCTCGACGCCTTGGCTATGTCGAAGTCCATGGTTAAGAAAGCCGCTGGCTCGGGAGGTGGCTTGGTGTATATCGACAGGGGGGGGCCTGGCGCCGGGAAAATGTTTGCGTCCACACCCGATGCCCGCTCAAGGAACCTCGGTACAGTCTGCTCCGGAGGCTGTGACTTCAGAACTCGATATGACTGTGACTGGTGCCTGCGGATACCCTCGTCATAAGCAGCGCCTGCTGAACTCGGACCTGAGCTGTATCCGGACAGGGACATGGGCCTTCGCATGATGGGGGTATGGCCGTCTGTGAAGTTCCCAAACCTGGAATCAAACCTGGAATCTCGATCGTCTCTCAGCCGTGGCCTGCCGCGTTTCTTGTGCTGCACATCGACACAGGCATCTTCCTTGCCGTTACTGGTGCATCGTGAACACGGCCGTTGCGCTACAATCAGTCGTCGTTAACATCACTCGACAATCCAGGATGATGTCGCGTTGTCAGCACGGCCAAAAGATGAAATGGGCCGGTATCTCGTCGGTGCATCGTACCCGCCAGTGACCCAAAACAGGTGCAACCAATATGGAAAGTAAATGGTTACGACGACGCTATAGCGACGGGTGACTTAGCATCCACCTTGGGAGCGGCCCGTCAGCGACCACGGACAAGTCGACCTGGATTTCCTGACAGAGCACTTGCTCATCATTGGTGTGGGTTGGCTAAATCATATAGCCACCACACTTTGACAGTCTCTCCCGCTGATCGATTTGTGGGACCGCATCCCATCGTTCCTTTTTCGTGCACCACCGGGCCGACATGCCGGAAAATCGAGACAATCTTCACCTAACCTTGCGGACTATCGCCATAAACGACGATTGCTCTGGGTGTGTGAGAAATTCATCCCACTTGGGGCGCTCCAAAAACAGGATCACGGCCTGTGAAACTCGCTTGAGCCTTGCACAACAGCGTCAATCAGGCTGTAGCCAATGGACTTGGCAACGAATCCATCTGTATCGATCCAGTTCCTGCAGCTTGTTCACACAGTTCAGTCCGACGGCCAATCGGCACCAGGGGTTGATATTGTGTCTCAGGACAAGGGATCTCGATGTCGGCGGCTTTGTCAAGTCGCACAACCAACTCAGTGCCGAGCGTGGAGCATCCCAGTATCCCGGAGAAATTTGACAGTATGATGTCAATTAATGGCCAAACATAGGGGGGCTGCCGGCGCTGCACTCGCATATCCGTACCGGCATGATGCACCGAGTTTCCCCGTCTATTTATATCGGGAAAAGACTCGTCGGACTGGGTCGAACATAACCGTCAGAGGTGTGACAAAGTGGCGAGTACGTACCGTCGCATCTGTTTAAGCTGTCAGCTGAAGTCTCGGTAGTCAGGTGCGGATGTCAATACCAACCTGAGATGGGCTCTTTTACAAGGTACACATGCTGAAGCCACATGTCCCTTGGTCTTTCGCTGCAATTTAGGCGAAGATTGAGTCGGACCTTCTCGCTGCTCCAATGCTGCCCTGGGTGCCGGGGCGGAAGTCATCGTTCCCGACATCAAGCTGGGAATTGCTATAGAAGGAAGTGCTGATCCTGGACCACTGCCAATGCTAGGAGCTGGTGCTGGCTGGTTGGGCATCGGTTGGTATGGAGGATGTTGGTGGTGGGACTGATATAGTGTTTGATGGGCTGGAGCAAAGTGCTGGTTGTGGCTCTGACCCTGATATGGATTAGGCAGTGGTGGCCGTGGCAAACTGCTCTCGGGATGGGGGTTCGAGAAAGGGTACTGCACCCTGTCCTGAGGCCTGTCCTGTGTCTCGCCTAAATAAGAGGTTCTTCTTGACGATCCTGCGATAACCCCAGCCTGTTGTAGCCTTGGATCGGCCTGGAGTGCTGGGAAACTGTGGCGAACATTCTGGCTCGTTGTTGTCGATTCTTGCAAGCCCCCATGGCCTCCCTGACTGCGCTCTGCGAACTGAATGGGTGGTGCGTTGGGCGGAAGATGAGGCGACCCTGACATGGGCGGAGACGGGTAGCCTCTTGAGAGAGCAGCACTTCCCGAGTCTGCTCTTGGCCGGTCTGAAGTTGACTTTAGTGAAAAACGCGCCAGGTCTGGCTTGCCTCGGCGTTGCCCGAGTGAAGTAATGAAGTCGTGACGATGATCGTGTAGGACTTGCATGGAGCTGTTGTGACTTCGTCCAGGTTGCTACCACGTTCACGGCGTACACCGGACGTCGCCTTGTGAGCGACGAAGACGTGACTTCGAAAGCAAGAAAGTTTCTCCTCGACGAACGACCGCGACTTGACCTTGATACCTTGCTCTCCAGCGACATGCCCTGGCTTGTGTGGCTCTGAGACGTGAAGCCTTCGGATTGGTCGTCCTTCCTACCGTTTTCCCCCTGGAAACCTTCTTGATGGTAGATCAGCTCTACAGACGGTGCACCCTGTCTTATTTCATATGGCTTTTCGATGTCTGCCTTTGGATTATATCGACCTCGAACTCCAAGACCTCGTCCAATGGCTGGCGGTTCTCACTGTTGTGGTTCCTGGTTTCCCGGGCGAGTCTCCAACGTCGCTATCTTTGAAGCGAGTAATCCGTCCGTGGGAAAGCCTAACTTGGACGCGGGAAGTGACAAAGCCGCGGTACTGGGAAGCCTCTTGGTTGGAATCAGAGGCACACGACGATTTCGAGGTCAGGTGGGACAAGATGCTGCACGGTGATACTAGCTCCTAGTGAATCTTGGGGACCCTTTTGTGATACAGGGTGCAAGTGCAGGTGTTCTTCGGTCGCTAGACGTAACGGGCCACTGCAGGAAGCAGTTACAATGGGTTTCTGACTGACGGCCGCCTGGAACTTGAGGTCAATCAATGAATGGAAAGGCGACCCGGCCAACAGGAAGAGGGTTTCCAAGCTGGGTTCAACCCTGTCTGGTACCAAAACGGATAGTAGCTTAGACAGGGAGTTGCATCGGGAGCTGTCCAGCAGATACTGTCTTCGGCGTTCAAAGTAATTGCAGTGCGAGGGGTCCCGGTGAGCGATCCATCCTGCAGCTGAATGACAAGCAGATAGGGTCGCTCAAGAAAGATTTGGTGTTCACCAAAGGCAGCGAACCGGGAGGTCCTGTGCGACTTAAACGTAACGGCGCAATTGAGATGGAGCCAAGACTGGAGCGGCAAGGGTAGTAGTGTTCGAGTCGTTGCTGGGCTGGGATCCCTGTGACCGGGGGGTTCCTGGTCTCCTGGATTTCTGATGCATGGCCGCTAATCGAGGGTGGACGGCGGACAACAATGCCAGCAAAGACACCTTACCCACCCCTGTCCACCTTAATCTCATCATGAATCAACCCTGTCAACCACCCACCATCAGAGCTACCGGTACCTACCCTAATCAACTAGGAGCACAGACGAGCATCTGGTCTTCAGGAACAGCGCCTGGTCTCGCTGCCGTCCAGTTTCGTAGTGGAAAACTGAGATGACGAGATCTTGACGATCTGAGTACGGCGCTACACTCTGGATCTACCTACCACCTGGACCAACGCTAATAGCTTCGTGGATCACTTACAGTGGCTTGTTCAAACGGTATTACCCACAAACTCAGCTGCAAAGGAACGTGCCAAAACCAAATACCCATAGATCTCCTTACCTAGACACTTCCTATCCGCCAGCAGACCCTCAAACTTGCTTTCTTGTCTTCCACTTGAGGAAGTTGCCAGCACCATGCCTCAGGAACACACTAGTGGCCCACCGTCAAGTCACTTTTGATATCTCGTCCGAGCTTCCTGCACCCTCCCGTGGTGTGCTTACTGCGTATAGCTTCTATTCCCCGGTGTTTGACTGCCAATTCCGCGCGCCTGGCGTAGCATTCTGATCCCAGAGTCCCTGAATCCTCCAGAGACGTGACGTCTCACTGTTGGAGTCAGCGAGATGAAAGGGGTCCCAAAGGTGGAGAGGGTCTGAGCTAGAGTTGAAAAGGAGAGGGGGAACGCATATGCGGAGCTTACTGTCCTGCACCAAACTGGAGTCGTGCTGGGTAACCCGCCTTGCTTGGTCAGATCAGATACGGCTCAACGACGCTGCAGCATTCCAGCCTGTTTCGTCCCTGCAGCACAAGACCGTCTGCCCACAAGCGAGCTGCTTGTGCATCAGTTGAGGGCACCAGGGCTCTCTAGGGCCAATAGGACTTATATATTCTGGAGGTCTGAACCGCAAGATATCACTCGTCCCGACCATCTTGCAGAGCACCAAGCGGCTCGAGCCGATGACCAAAGCAACTCTCAAGCCACCTCTCTTACAAGCTCGGATGCTTGATTTGTCTCCCGTCTAGGAGTAGCCGCCAAGGTGACGCGCCATCGCAGCTCCTATGCGGTGCTTGGCCTCTCGGCGACTGTCACGGGTGACGTGTCAGACCGCGAACGGCGTTAAGCTATGCGTCTTTGATACCGCCCTACGAGCAACTCGCAACCCGCAGCGTCTGGACCCATGGACGTGATGTACTGATGTTCGACCAGTGCGCTCTTGTGTCAATGGTTCGATGGCCTAATGCACCCCGTTCAGCCCTTTATTGAACATGGTTGCATATGGGGCCCATGACACTCCAAAGAGTCATCTCGGAATGCTCTGGGTTAAGCTTGTCATTGTCATATGCGGACCGCGTTTCCTTGTCAACAAAGATCGTTCGGAATTACCGTTGCCGGAAATTTTTCCTTCGTTTATGACTGATTCATCATGACTGAGCGGACGGATACATTTTACGAGTACGTACCTCCACCTTCCCCTGAAGCTATCGTCACGAGGGGTGGGACCAGAGTGTCATCCCGGGAGGAGACTCTGGCACATGGCCACCGGCCGGTAGGGAATCTTGGTAATTTACCGTCGGAGTCGTTAGCGCCTCACAACAAGTTCTCGGACCGGGAGAGAAAACCACAACTCGTCGGTAATGACGCTCCCCACTTGTGTGGTCCGTCAAGCCCACTGTAACAAAAGTGTTACGCCTCCTGCCAAATCTGGATTACAACAAATGCCAACGCACGTATCATCTAGGTGTAAAGGAGCTAAACGGTCATGAAAAGCCGAGATTCCCCGGCAAGCGATGGGCCGCGTTTATTCCGTCGCCGGCTCCAGTCTTGTAATGTACCGCAGCTCGTCCTGAGCCTGGAATGCTAAAACCGCTTCTTGCCCGGGCCAGATTGAAACCCCGGAATACTTATGCCGCGTGTTATCGTAGCGTGGCAGCATTAATACCAGAGGCACTATGGCCCCGCTTGTACGATGAGCCCCTTGAGTGCAGCTCGTCTATCGGCGCTCGGTATAACTTATATCTGCCCGTCTATCTCTTGCTGAACCGATACTGTTCGGTGCGTTCTCACCATGATACTGTGTGGTGAAGAAACAAGGCAAACTGCAACAAGCCGGCGGCTGTCAGGGGCTCCAGGAATTAGAATCAAGATGGGAGGCCGCGATCGGCCAAGTCGGCATTGTGCTACACGGTACGTACTATTTAGCGGGAGTTGCCGTTTTTGACGTCCATGCTTGGCAAAGTCGGCTCCGAACATTACCCGATTGATACATCCACAGGCCCCATCAGCCCAACAGTAGTGGTACCAACCAACTAGCTCAGGCACAATCAGACAACTAAACAAGGGACGGATTTTATCTCCTGCATCAAGTCTCGCATCGTCCCTCCGAACTCTTTCAGAAGGCGAAACCCGCTTGACTTGGAGAAATGTTCGGGTATTAGCTCTCATCACAAGCTCTGTTTTGGGATGACACAGTTGATCTGAGTATTCCTACATGCGTACTTGCCGAAAGTCATACCATAATGCGCCGAATCGAGACTAAGCAACAGCTAAATGCTGACACGATCCATGACTGACAGGTCGATTGACATTCAACAAGGCGTCGGTGGGCCCGACAAGGTCCACAAGGGAAGGGCCAAGACTGTGTGAATTGGTGGGCTGCACGGGCTGCACGAGTTTTATGGCGCTCTCAGCCACCTGGTACTTGTCCGCATCCACAGCTAGTCTAGGGTTCTGTGTCAACCGTCAACCTAGAAACGAACGCCAACGATTTGCTCGGTTGCCCACGCGAGACACGCATGTCCCGCCCCAATCAAGAGACATGCTCACTGGTGACAGGCCAAAAGAAGAGTCTCAGCCGCAGCATCTAACTCGCCACCTACCGTTGGTGGTACCTTTGATGGGGGGTATCATGCATGCAGTTGTCCACCACTGGCAAGTATGCGTATGCTGGAAGTGAAAGATACGCCTCATGTCAACACGTGTGCGGCGTGCCATCTCAGATCTGACACGATCAAGGGCAACGGGCCATGCTTCTAATGGTCTGTTAAGATATCACAGGGTGGCAAAAATCCAACTACCGCAATTACCGGCTACCCTTGAACAGAAACGAGACTTCTACACTATTACGGCACAGCACGTCAGTACCTTATCGCACATATTTCAGCAGGATGGGGACTCATACAGGTTACGGCCAGTTGAAGCATTCATACGAGTCTTGTCACATCATATGAAGCATTTTTGCGCAGACTCGTGTACACGATTCCGCCGACTACGGACCACGCCCTTCGTACATGCCAATCCAGGAAGGGCGAACCAACCATATATTGAACTCGGTGCGTCCCCGGGCACCGGCACTTCGGAAGTCTTTCCTCGGAGGATTGGTGCTGTGGACTCTTCCCCCTTCCAGCTCCGCAAGGTTACCTGTTCCTACTGTGACAGCGGACGGTTCCCCTGAAACTTGCACCGGAAAGCCATTGTGCAAATGTGACATGTCATTGCGGTTCGTTCCCTTTCCCCCACCAGTTAATTGATGGTTGTTCAAATAAGTAAATACACGTATTGCTGATGCCGCTTTTCCACCCCTCAGTTGTTGCTTGCATCATCAGCAGGTACTACTGGTGCTGGCAGAGAAACTGTACGAAATACATGGCGAGCTGTTCCTTCCCTCCAAGAGCCCCACCTCCCTGTTTGAGTAATGATTTCAAGAAACAGCGTTACGTTCGGGGAGGATACTCCAATTACTTGATCGTACCCCACTAAAGGTCCCCTGGCAATCCATGGATGGCATGGAAAGCTGACAAGTCCCCATCCGCAAAGTGGTTGCACATCAACTGACAGTCCCCACAGGACCTGAGTTGACATAGGCCCATAAATAAATTGCGAAAGAACCTGACCTGATACTACGTATGGGCCGCTTCTGCCACAATCATAGCCACAGCCAGTATCGCTGCTCTGCCAGTATCGCTGCTCTGCCAGTATCGCTGCTCTGCCAGTATCGCTGCTCTGCCAGTATCGCTGCCAGTATCGCTGCCAGTATCGCATCGCTACCAGTATCGCTACTAGTATCGCTACTAGTATCGCTACTAGTATCGTATCGCTACTAGTATCGCTACTAGTATCGTATCGCTACTAGTATCGCTGCTAGTATCGCTGCTAGTATCGTTATCGTAGCCGTTATTCTTATCGTAGCGTTATCGTTATCGTAGCCACGGCCGTTATTACTAAGTACTTGATAACTTACCCTATACTTAGGTTAATATTAATTTAGTAAATATATTTTATTACTTATATAATATTTTTAAGAGTAATAAAAATTAGTAAAAAAGTCTACTTAAACTCTTACTTCTAAGTTATAAATTTATAAATAAAAATAGTTCTAAGTTTTAAATAATTTCTTTATAATAATAGAGAAATCTAAAAATACTTATAAATAATAAAGATAAAATCGATTAAGTATTAGAAATAGTTAAATATACTATCGATTTGAGTAAAGTTAGTATTATTCGAATCCTTAAAAAATAGTGGTTTTAACGGTATTACTCTCCCCTTTATATCTTTAATACTCGTGGCGATGCAACGTATTATATATATAGTACAACTGTGGCGTTGGTGCACGGCCCCTAGTATCAGCTTAGGTCCTATTTCTCACGTGCTATCACGTGGTGTGTCAACTCAGGTGCTGTGGGGACTGTCAGCTTACCTGCAACGTCTCCGGAAAGAACGCTTGGTCCATCGACTGGACCAACCACCGCTGTCCGCTGACCATCCCTCGGCAGATTCATCATCTCCCAGATGCAGATTTGGGCTGCAAGACAATTAAGCGCGGGATGAAACGCTAGATCTCATCACATTTGTGCGCATTTTCAAGTCGATCAGGAAGCAAAGCAGCATAGGCAATACAAATGAGGCCACGCCTTGTTGCCATCCCACACGTTGTGGCGCAAGTCAATGAGTTACTAGGTGGTCGTCCCATTCTTACCAACCTGGAAGATCCAGCCAAGGCAAGCATCTGGTCGATCACCTGGCCAGGGCTTCAACAGGTCGAGGGAGCCGTCCAGACCTTGCATCGGTTCCGCGCCGATTCTAGTCCGAGCAGCATAACATGCGACACGAACCACACGGGGTTTCCTCTCGGCTAGTGACGACTGGCTTCGGCTTGTTAAGTATCAAAATGCTAGATATGACAAGAGATCCATGCCATTGTGGACTTCTACAGACAGACTGGGAAGGTGCCAAGTCAAGGCTCCAGACAACCTGGAACCTTTTCATGAATCCGCCAGTGCACCAACTGGGAATAAGCTCGACGTTGCGAAGCAACCCACATTCGGCATGAACCAGGAGGGCACATGGCATAAGTTGGCTCAATGACAGCCCATCCAGCCTCCATTCGACAGTGGGGGGCCACAGGCGGAAGGAAGCCGCGTTGCTTCCAGTAGGATGATCCGTGTTTACGTGTATACTGCACGCCCGACGAGGGACAGACCACTATCACTACGCACATCAGACCTGCATCCACTGAGCTTTATACCCAACGCCCAACAACCGGGAACCCACGGTATCATGGCATGCTGAGGCAGAACATCTTTTAGTTCCTCGCCATGTTAGTCATGCTACAAAGAAGCGCTCTACAGCACACTAATGGTAAGTGAAGCCTTAGCCTGGAATCTTCGCAGTATTGGACGATGGCAATGGCATGCAGGCAAAGAAATGTTGCCAACTCCTCGGTGCATCAAGATTACCCGTTCTACTCTACACGCTGTGGCACAAGTTCAAACAGACGAGATGCGAAGATCACACGCAACAAGACGAAATGCAGGATGCGTAGCGTTAATGCCACCAATCTCGGTTGACTGACGCAGTGGCACGACCCCCAGAGACTGGTAGCGAACCGTCAACCGCTCCTCCCCCGGCTTTGGTTCCAGCTACTGACAACCCGGTCGATCCTCGTGCTTCCTACAGTGTTACCGGTTCTCTTGGAATGGTCTGTTATTGACGTCCTTGCTAGTAAGCTTCGGTGAGTGTTACAGTCCTCTGGTGGAGCATACACACTGGATCCTATTGTGTGACTATCTCGCCAGATACCATGCCACAACATAAAACGCTAGCATCCAAGGTGTCGCCAGTGTTTCAACTAAAGTTGCGTGGACGGGCTGACACACACAGCTGGCTTCTCATACCCGGCCCGCTATCGACGAACCTCAAAGCACCTCGGACAATCTCGTCGTCGATATTCAGCCAGCTCAAGAAGGCATGTGTTCATTCCTGGTCCCCCAGGGTCGGACGTCGCTTTTTGCCCCTGAAGAGACATGTGCGAGCGTAACAATTACCACGTCCAAGCGCGCATCACCTCTTGTCTGAGTGCCCCCGGGACCCCTGGTCTACGCTGAACAGCCGGAGCAATTAGCTTCCACCTCTGTCAAAAGTCCTTCATCTGCGCTCGTACCTTGAGCATGGCTACAATTCTCCGATGACATGACAGGCTGATTATGCCACGTCCCAAGCCTACATCACCTACCTCTTCCATGTGCAATCTGTACAGTTGGTCTATTTTGGCATGTATGCCCGCGCTGATGCGGTGTGCAAAGATGTTCAAACCGCTCAGACTACATGTAGACTGCAGGTCTGAACCGATCAGGTACGGTCGCCGGTAACACACCACGGCGTGCTCTGCGACTGTGGTTACAATCACGGATTCAATACCCGGGATGCCAGGATCATTGTGGTTTTTCCACGTATCACAAGTGTTGTCAGGACAGGCCTCGAAGAATGCAATACCAGTATCGTTCAACACCGCTTGCAAGTGCAAGGCGTGATACTAGGGGGGTGGTTGAAGTACACCCATGGTGGCTGGTGGCCGTACTATCACATGCTTCCTGATGTGGTGAGTAATTCAACCTTCGTTGTGCTCTTGTGACTTCAATACAACGGTACCATGGTCAAGCGACGAAGTATTAAAAAAAAAAAAAAAAGCTTTCGATGATCCCACCTACCTGTGATGGAATCATCTTTCCTTCGGCATTAAAGAGACTCCAGCATGCTAGCAAACGATGCGCACTGGTCTCAATGCAATCAGTCTCGAAACTTGCGACAACACGTTCAATCTGCCAAGTAGTACAAGGCGAATATCGTTTGCAGTATCCCGGCTAGCACCTTGAACAGACACTAACAACACCAAGACACCTAGTGGCTGTCAGGGACGCAGTAGTATACTCACCCAACTGCATGCGGTGTCTTGTCACTGGGAGGCGATGATAGGGCGTGGGGTGGACGAACACTGTATCTGAAACGCCCAATTTCCCTTAAGTGCTCCAACCCTCCGCAGCCAAGGGGAATGAGAACCCTAGGGACGGGAACGGCAGGATAATGCCGCTTCCGTAATATATCTCCCACGGGGAAGATCCCACGCCTTTCGGGGCAACTTTGAGCGAGGTGAACCTTTGAGGATCTGGATATTATTTCCGCACTGATGTCATTTACTCGCACCCTGGTATACATATTACTTGGTTCACGGACCCTCAGGATGATATGCCCGTGTCTCCGTCGAGCTGTCTGATCTTGCTATATCAGGAACGATATGGATGGACAGCGGCGAGGTTGTTTACTTGGGTCCGAGGGCATGACGGAATTCGTCTATTCTTGCCTTCCAAGCAAGCAGCAGCACCATGGCAGTTTATATTAACATGGCAAAGGCCGTCCTACCGTCGGCAAGGCGCACCGTCCGAACCTCCCGTCGCTACAGACTACCCGGTCAAACAGTGGCGGATATAACCGACAAGACACTGACATCAACAGGCCTCCAACGCGAAGACACGTCCCGTCAGCATCAATATGTCAAATGGACGGCCTCATAGAATTCAACAAGACTCACCCTTCGGAAAGCGTAACACGAAGCCCGCCACAGCCCACGGGAACCTCCCAAATGTCTGGCACTGAAACACGCACCACAAAATGTACGACCATGCGCGCCCGTTATACCACGCTGTCGGTAGAAGCTTGGTGAGACCACTTACCGATCGGGGATATTGGTTACGGCTGTCCCCCCCCCCCCCCTCCCGCCCCCCCCCCCCCCCCCCCCCCCCCCCCCACGTCTAACAAGAAATGGACCCTGAATCAGCAGCATCTGCCGTTTATCTTTTCGCTTTGCAAATTGGGTTGAACCAATAGCAAGACCGTCACGGTCGAAGTTCGGCACACTAAAAGTCTTGTGACGTCAATACGCAGGTACAGAGTCGCGGTCGCGGGCTTGCAGGCTTGCGGGCATCAGAACCCGTCCGAGGTGCTAATTATATCACTTCCTTACACGTTACGCACGTGTAAGAGTCGTGAGCAGCACGTAGATAATGTTTTGCCTCATAAAACCAGCTCTGCCACAGAGCATAGCCGGACACAACCAAGTCACGGCGTCCCAGCTCTCAAGGTGCTTACAGGCCGTTTGTACAGTACACGTCTATCTAGATGATCGGCTCCGATACACCGTGCAGATAAGAAACTTGGCGACCCAATCCGGCACTGTATCAACAAGAATGGTTGTGTTACCCCGAAGGATACACATCAGGGGATTAAGCCCAAAGCGTGGGTCGAGTCTCGCGCTCTACCGTTTGAGGCCACGAGCCGAGTACGCGAATGGTCGTTGACAGCGTATACGCGTGGTCTCAGGTGACTAGTGCGTAAGAACGGGATGGATTGCCTGCTCATGACGATACAACTACCACACTAAAGACGTGGAAAAGAATATGTACTCGCGCCGTCATGTCTCGTCTTCGCTACCACTTTCTCCATCTTCAACTGTAACGGCCTTGGCTTTCCCCTTTCCTTCACCGATACTGGTCGCCGGATCTGAGCCCGCATTATTGGCACGGACTTGCCCTTCTGGTGGATTAGACGAAGACTGCTGGCCCTGCTGATCCCCACTACTATCTGAGGCTGCAGTTCGACTAGATTTGGTGCTGAACAACTGAGCCGGCCCGCCCCAGTTGGGTAAACGGGTCGAAAGCGGGGCTGCGACATCAACATCTGGGTCCTGCTCTCCGCCTTGTATATCTGGTGCTACATTTCCTCCACGACCCCGCGATTCCTCTAGCGCCGAACTTCCGCTCGGCATACCGTTGTTGGCAGTACTTGTCGCTGTCTCCTGAGCGGCTAGTGCTGGATCGGCTGCGTCGGTAGGAGGCGGAGGTGGTGTGGAGGTCGATACAGGCGGCCTCGAGACGACACCGTCAAACCCGCGGCCTCTGCGAAGAGCGAACTCTCCGTACGTCTCCGGACCAGGCGCTCTCGTGGCTGACTGCGATCGTCCTGCCGTTCTTGGGGCTGCCGAAACTTGACCAGGAGGGGTGCCTCCGATTTGAGGTCCGAGACGGTTATCAAGGCGCTGCAGTGGAAGGAGAGACCATCCCTGAGGAATCACAACCCCCTCCGGTAAGTCCGGACTTCCCGCCGGTATTGCTGCTGACAAGGGCGCACCCCCATGTCTAGTAACGGCAGGCATACCATGTCTAGCAACCGGGAAAGCATTGAAAGGGGGTTGCGGATTGTATGGAAACAACTGCGGTGGCATGGGAGGTTGTGGCGGCGGATAGCTGTGTATGTGTGGGCGTGGAAGTTGTGTGACGTTTTCTTGTGCTACTCCTTGTGTCTGTTCAAGAGTTTCGGTTTGAGGTAGGACCTCTGGTATGGGTGCTTGAGGACCAGCCGTTGCTCCGTCTTGCTGTTGCTCCTCTCCTGGTTGTTCCGGTTGCGAAGGTGGTTGCGGCTGCATTTGAGGTGCACCCAGTTGTTGTAACTGGTTCAACCGTGTCATCTCCTGGAGTAATAGCGTCAGAGTGACAAGCTGAGCCTCTGCATCCCGTAACCCTCGTACATCTCGCTCCACACGTTCGGTCGCATTGATCACGCGTTGCCTAACATCAGAAAGCTGGGCCCTAATGTCCGCAAGAAGCGCAGGGGTGTCAGCATTCGGATCCCGGCCAGGAGCTGCTGCTGCGAGTCCAGGTACAGTGACGGCTGGCGGATTACGGCCATCAGGGGGAGGCAAGCCCAACTGCTGGACCGCGCCCTCAAGGTCCTGGACTCCGCCCTGAGCAAACACCAGCCGTATGGGACCAAGGTTGAGCCTGAAGCCACCACCATTACGGCCATTCCCTAGACCATTCTGCCCGTTGTGGCCATGGCCATTGACAGGGGGCGCCCCTTGAATACCACCGGCGGCCGGTGCATTGGCAGCCGCTTGCTGATTCTGTTGATTGTTGCCGTTCATGCCAAGCCTCAACAGCAGCGGATTGCGGTTCCTGGCTTGAGCAGGTCCGTCCATGACCACAGACCGACGACATGTCGGGCATACCTGCTGTCTCTCCAGCCAGCTTTTAAGACAACCGAAATGCAGAATGTGGCCACAGGGTAGCTTCTTGGGGCGAGACCGTTCCACTTGCCCTGGATTGGCCATGTCCCAGGGCTGCATTTCTTCTCGACAAATAATGCATGTGTCCTCGCGGCCAAGCTCCTCGGCCGTCGCATCAGGGTACCGGTTCATGTCCTTGAGGGCCTGCTGGTACCTGAGGAGCGCAGTCATTCGCTTGATGAACGAACGTAATGTCATGAAGAGATCCCTCATGATATGTATTGGTAACCCGTAGAAGGTCATGAGAATGCAGAAGAAGATCATGAGAATCGCCAGTTTCAAAAAGTCTGCACAGATCGCGTCAGTGTAGCTCCCGCTGTCTGGATCGCAGGTAAGCGATTCTTACCAGCTGTTAGGTCCAAGCCGAGGATCCACAGACCCTTCGCCTCCCAACCAGGAACCTCGATATCCATTTCGTCAATATCGTCCTCGCTGGGCAAAGGCTCGTTGGGGTCGGCATCGGCTTGGGTAATTCCTTCCGATTCTCTTTGTCTGAGAATCTCAGCACGCTGTTCACGGACCTCATCCCTACGGTTCTGGAGACGCTTCTCCGTCTGCTTCTTGATCGTCCGAGCCTCATATAAGGAGATTAGGTAGCGGGCAGCGGTGTGGAGGGATCCAACAGACAGAACTGCGAATTCGAACAGAAACATGACCATCAGGGTCGGTCTGGCCTGGCGATACACCGTATTGATTGCGTAGGTCAAGAGCCAGACGTCGTATACTATACTAAGGCACAGCGACAGGCTAAGTCTTGTGTGGAAGAGACGAGGGTTGGTTGGTGGTTGTTGTTCGAGAATCTCGACACGGCCGTCGCTGATCCAGCCCCATATCTTGCCGCTGACCAGTGCGGTGAACATGACAAGGAAGGAAGCGCCAACCTCTTCCCGGAAGACGGTCATGGCTAGACATGTCTCGGTAATAGCGTACCATGACTTCTCGTAAAGCTGCTCGATCTCGACCGGTCGCAGTGGGCCAAAACATAGTCGCTGAAGGCCGTAGAAGAACGAACCATACATGAGAAACGCAAGGTTGACCAAGATCTGTGAAAGGTGAAGAGAAAAATCATCAGTTCAGCTCACCAAGAGGGCCGAGAAACGACTAGGGGGGTGTGAGCTCCGATACTTCATGCAGCAACGTACCATAAGTGAGAGACTGCTCTGCGCCAGATGCACCATCGCGGAGTAGAAGTTCGCCCGCTGTTGAAAGGCACTTGCGACAACGCCCCCCGCCAGAGCCATCGAGGCCTGTGATGCAGTAGCAACGTGTTAGCACATGGTTTTCCGGATCGCAAAGTATTGCAGTCGTTCGGCGAAAGGGCAGCTTACTCCGGCGTACCAGGCCAAACGCCCTGGCATTGTGTGATGGTTCGAAGGCGAAATCAGTTGACTCAGTGAGGGTTTGGAAAAGTCGTGGATGTATCTAGGTGCCCATTCTCACACAAGGTAGATTAGTAGAAGGTGGCTCGAGACCTCATGATGACCTTGAGATCAACAAGTTGCCTGATGGAGATGGGATCTTTGGATAGGTAATCAGCAGCTGCGCCCGTGTTGATGCCACCGTGGACGTTCCAGAGCAGTGACGCACCGCGCTAAAGGAAGCTCTGGCCACTTTTGCACGCTGCGCCACGAATGACTCAGCTTAATCCTTGATGCTAGCTTACAGAACAACCTGGAAGGTACCTAGCTGTAATGCCAAGGTACTTGTAAATAAGAGGTACCGTAGACTCACAAGCCACGAAAAGAAACTGCTGACGTGGCTGATGCTTCTTGTCGCTTTTGACCGGGCCCTTCCCGTGCTCTCGGGACTGTATTGGAGCGAATACCTCGGAAGTTGAACCGAGCAATAGCATAGTTTCCCCGGGACAGTGGAGGCCGTTAATTATGTCGAGCGCGTGACGGGCCAGTGTATGGACGTCGGCCGAGACGGATGTCAGGCTTGCATCTCATCTCTTCTGTATTTCCGCGTGTTTACCCACGTCTGCTACATGATAGGGACGTTTAGTCCGCATGGGCATTATGGTACTACAATGAGGCGGACTTCCTGAACCTAGCGAGTGAACAAGAACAGCAGCGATGAACTCATTGCCCGGTTTTGTGACTCCGTCCCTGCTGGCTTCCATACGGAGACATCCCAACCTACCCAAGAATACGTGGTACTTCATAACGGCTACCACACTGTCGATGCTCAATCGACCAGATGAGATACCAAAAGTGTACAAGCACGCACTGGACCATGGTGGTGATTATTACGACGCCGCACCCAACGAAGCTGAACAGTTGAGAATATCTAGGCGGATAAGAGAGGCACTAGTCAAGGCGTCCGCAGTCGGTGGATTACCCAAGGTACTTGCCGTGTCTCCGGATAGTTAGTGTTGGAAACGAATGACTAACGGGGGGCGGATAGACCATTAATGCTCTTTCGGAGCTCAAGAAAGTCACACCTGCACATCTACTGGATGAGCCTGGTGGGCGGTCACCAACAGGACGATGCTGTGATGTCTACGACATATCCACGTCTCAGGTCCTACACCGGGGCCAGGCGTTCTTTGAGAAGCTCTACGGCAAGGTGTCCCGGCGAGTGATGGGACAATTGGAACGCTCAGGTACCGAGGATCTCGGCCTCGTGGCGAAGCTGATGTACGGATACGTCCTAAGTAACACGGGTGTCCTCTCAGCCGTGGAGACGTCTTACGTGCTCATTGCCGGGCTTATCCCTCAAGATGTGAGTGATACTGCGTTGGAGTTAGCATGCGCGGGCCGAGATTAACAGGTTAGCCAGGTCAACCCTCAACTCAAAGGTCATCTCAGAGGGGCCATCAACGGTGGAGCCACGGTGGATGAGGTCCGAGCCGTCAGAAGTGTGGTCATGGAAATATGTGAAGCCTCCGGAATGAAGATGTTGGAGGAAATCGTCCCTGCCGGTTGGGGATGGAGAGGCGAGGTTGCCACGGTCTGATCATTCCTACACTCTCAGTTGTTCCGCGGAGCGGGCTACCCATCGTGGTATTGCTTTGTACACAAATATTCGGAATGGTTCAGCCTCTTGGGTCAGGGTATTTGAGTTTGGGTTCCCAGGAAAAGGGACGAAGGCGAAACGACTCGGGGAGTAGTAGCATACGCAAATTGCATCTCGTGGCTACAGGCAGATACCCTTCGATGACTGCCTGTCTGTACCCTACACACGTAAGTTTCCGCCTGAGACCGATACCTGGCTTAGTTGAAAAGAACCCAGACAGGCTGGCAATCAGCTACCATCACCCTTTCCCTTTCCCGGCATGCTCTGTGCATGAATGACAAATACGACACACAGTGAACGAAGGGAACATTGCGGTTCTGGTTGTACTCCTTTGACTGAAACGCTGATACCATACCTGAACAAGCCTCTATAGAACAAAGGATATGCCGGGCTATACGAATTCGAACTTCACGATCTGCTCCAGAGTGACCAGCTTCAGCAGCGACCTCGTGTACCGCCGCATTGCATGCAGGAGCAAATGTAGCATCTACTCGAACCAGAATATGCCTCGCCAACAGCCATCACACTTGCCCACACCGGCTCCGGGGACACTGAACCCCCTTTTCCCTGGGCCCATGCTTACATCTGGCGGCAATGAGCCCAAAAGACAATGCCTTGATTCTCACGAACAAGCATACACCAGGGGTATTCCTACGGGTCATATTGGTGAATGAGGGCATATATGGTGACTGATGTGGTTGTGGATAGGGGTCAGGGAGCAGTTCGATCGCGCAGCGGAACAGATCACTGTAGGGTAGTCGATGCAAGGCACTAGAGACTAATTTGTCACTATAGCAGCCAGCTTGTTGCTGCCAGAGACGGTCTGCCTAAGTGTAGAATCTCCCGCCCCTAAACAAAACACAAGCGTGCTACCTTCTCAAACCCAAAGATCAACTTGATATGTAACTGCTCGGAGCCATAAATGATAACCGCTGACGACATGCTGTAGATCGATGAAATGGTGGCTTGGTTCGAGGACCACTGGCGTCTGGCAGGCTAGTACGGGTCAATGCGCACAGGGTACAAGACCGGGAGGGGTGTACATCACTTCGACAGACCGTTTGTAACGGTGATCATGTATGATTGGGCACGGGTCGAATAATGGAGATTCCAGGTCGCTTGCAGCGTACCCGTGGATAGAACGTGTTTCTGATTCTTGAGGCAAAGGCACAGAAGTCCAAGCGCAGGAATGAAGTGCGCGGTCCAGCCTCCTTCGCATGCCGCAGCGACTAGTCTAAGAGCATTCGAAATTCACGACCTTCTGGTATGCTGACCAAAGGTCTGTGAGTTCTAGACTTGAGCAATCACTGTGGTGGCGTTGGGGGTACTGAAAACGTGCTTGGCTCAGTTGACGCCGGCTGGGGAACTTCACGGTGCCGCAGTGAGACAGCGGGAAATGCTAGTCTGGTCTTGTTTCCACAAGCAGATTCTGCTCCAGGACTTTTGAAGTAGCTTGTGTGCTTGGAGCTCCAGCCGGGAACCCAGCGTGTATGCTTGTAAATGCTTGTGTTTCACCCAGCCCACCGTTAGGTTGGCGGGAAAGAATGTGATCGACTCGCATCCTGGCGAGTCCAGGCTGGAAAGCGCACATGGTCCTAAAGGACTTTTGGCATGTGGAGAGCTTGAACTCCCTATATGGCAAGCTACTTGATGGTATCTGCCAGGTACCAACAGCTACCATCGCCTGCATCCGAAGTCAGGCGTGGTGGGTTGTAGAGTAGGGGCTCGAGAGTGGCACACCAAAATTCAGGCAATCAGCATCCTGTCCCGCAGTCTGGTCACATTATTGCCCACGGACCCAACTTACCGGTGAAAAGATACGTAGTCCAACTGCTTAGCGTCAGAGAACATGACGGGACGGAGCTATTCCAGGGAACCCAGGTTGCAAAGCATGACTGGCTGGACCCGAGACCGTCGCATCGGGACCGGATGCGATCCCTGGTGAGTGCTGAACTGGGATATATCCTCCCATGAAGACACTCCCAATTACGCCCTCACTTACCACATTATGCGGAGGTATACATGTGGATAGGCATGCTATAGTCTACCACGTCTCTTATGCCTGTTTAAGTTAGGCAGTATTGCCATGGAAGTGTTGTTTTCGCTTCGTTCCGCGTCCCCACGTCCCTGTCAATATAATGCCAGTGACTGACGATATAAAAAGAATCAATTAATATGTTCTGGTGATGTGATAGGACCAACAGAGTGTCCTGTCTTGTTGATCGAAAGCCTGTCATGACTTTTTCAAGGCTGTCGTCCGACTTTGATTTGGCTACCAGGAAACCATGTGCAGGACCGGAGAGACAGCCAATATTCTGTCACCGTGGGCAACGTGTGCACAGGCGACTGAGATTCGAGAACACCCAGACTGCCTGGTCTATATAATTACGAAATAATCAAAAGTTTTGCATCAGTCAGCACCCAACTGGGTTGGCCCCCGTCCTCGATATGCAGCCCGGAAGAGACGCACAAAGGCCCGTTCCTGATGCTTCGCGGCGCGTTTGCCGACACCCAACCGTTTCAGGCCTTTTATTTCGTCGGAGAACTTGACGGCACAAAGCAAACACCGTACCCGTACGCTGTTGAAGCATGGTGCCAGCGTGCCACGTACAACGTCAACCCAAAAGGTCCTTGCAAATCCCGCTACGTATCGCCCTGGTCGTGAAGATGGTGTCGACGGCGGGCAAGACGAAACCAGGAATGTTACAGAAGCCATCATTTTGTCCCGTATCAAGCTGCCAGTGGCCGTGTTGCCAGGCTTTCGTTGGTTGCATGTCCACCACCCCTGGCCCATGGGCGCTTTTTGGGTCAAGGATTGCAATACCAGATGCATTACCATGACCCCTGAGATTGCGGCAGATGGCGATCAGGGCAGTCCCGCCCTACCAGAGACCCAGGCCAGCGGTCTGGGCCCTCGCAAATGAGGTAAGGAGAGACTGGCCTTGCGGCGCTGCCACTGTGGCACTGTCACTCTTTTGCCCTTCCTGCTCCGAGTAATAAGATCAACACCCAAGATGATGACCTTACGAGTCTGCTATCGGATGATGCATCTCGACAACACAGGATTTTCATGGGAGAAATCAGGAGACGATGCAAGCTACCATGGCCATGGATCTTAGCAAGGTCCCCCCTCAAGTATGGCCAAGGATCGGGGTGCATCCACCATGGTCATTTGTGTCACATTCAGATGAAGGAATGATGGGACAGAGGATTCGGCTGTCAATGACACGTCTCCTGCTGTTGGTGTTCGCCGGCTCTGGACACAGGCCGTCAGGGGCAAGCCCACTTGTGGCTTTGCCCTGGTCCACTAGCTGCAGCGTCAGATGTACGCTCCCGTAACAGGTATGCACGAGCATCATCCGGTACAACAACATATGACCCGGCGGGGCACAACAGAGTGCAGTGTTTTACACGAGTGAGGTCGAGGGGAGAGTATTTAGCAGGCACTGGGGTGATGGGTACGAAGAACAACAGGAGGCTCTGGGACTCGCTTGACAGGTGCGCGGCGAATCCGCGACCATCTGATGAAAGGATACGACAACTATTGATATGCGACCCGGGATTGATTGGACAGAAGGCAAAGGAGCCTCATACTGTGCTTCCCACTTGGTCATTTAATTCTGAGTAAACATGCGGTGTGGGAACTGGGGGTGGCATGCAATGCTTAGACCCAGCGTGGGATCTTGTCGGCGACCGATACTGTCAAATGACATGTCAATAGACAGTCCGCGTCCCCAAGCCAAGGAGATTTGACAGCGGAGCGGGCCACCGTCTACGGGGGGCTATCATAGCGACTAGCGGCGCGACGGAGAGGATCTCGTGGATCATGGGAATTGTCTGCTGGCCCCACGGAGCCACGATAACCGTGGTCGTCGAGGTCAGATGAAGATGGGTCAGTGCCCAACGGAAGTCATCCGGCCCATGATATGTGGCAAGTCATAGACTCGCGTTTGGTGGTCTTTACGCAGTATTACGCAGTATGCATCGTACAGCTGGCTTCGGGCAGCGCGCTAATGCCTAATTGGGACAGCATGCAGATCAAGTTGCGGAGTCGGTAGTGACTGGCTGGCAACGGAAGAGTCCCCGAGCCACTTACGTTTCTTCATTTTCTCCCCATCCGTGTCCACTACCATGGAGCGGAGGAGAAGAAGAATTCGCGTGTCGAACCATGAGGACCGGCTCTAGAACGTCGGCGGACAAAGGGATACCCGCCGTATTGCTGCGAAAGACGGGTTGTGGGGGCGCCTTCGAGAAACCTTGCGCGTACGCAGTGTGATCGTAGTATTCTGAAGCACGCAGTATGCGTAGGGGTTGGGTCTACTCGGTACTCTGGAGCTATGTTACGTACAGGTTGCACCAGGTTTGGACCACCGGGCGATCAATATTGTGAGATCTGACAGACGAGAATCCTTCATTTGTCCGATTGACGGGACTGGCCGTATACAGGTAATTTCAGCCAACAACCCATCATTTCTCAAGACCGTAAGGACGATCACGGAATGGGTACCTTGTTGTAAACGCGAAGCCCAAAAGCTTGGATGTCGGCAGAGATGACGACCGAGAAGGTCACGTAAACGCAAATCGTAACTGATTTCGGAGGTTGATCACTTCGCTTATTGGACCAGGCTAGTGCTGCGCTTCTTCGGAGATGGATACAGGGGTTGCCAAACTTAGTAACGTCCTTGCGTCCCAAGGAGGTACGAATAAGATGATCTTATACCGCCAAAGGTATGTGGTAAGGGTTCAAGGCTTGCTTGTCCTTGGCGATGTTCGTCGAGACAAGGAATGCACAGGCTCACGCTCGTGCATGTTATTAGTTCGTGCAACATATATTAACGTTTGATCTGCCACCGATGCATGTCTGAAAGCGCAGTCAGGCAAGCACTGATGCCCCCGGAAGGAGCTGTTTCGCGTCAACGAGCTAACATCGCGCTTGTGTGTTGTTCTGACGAGGGTCTTCAGAAAGAAGTCGGGAATTAGCCACACCGAGTTCGGTCATCAACAGGTCAAATGACATGATTATCTTGTAACCTTTCAGACCGTGACCAGTACCTAGAGGTACCTACTAGGTAAGCCGGTTTGCTGCTGTCAGCCTGCTGCCAGCGAGCCTGCTGCGCACCTCTAGCGCTAGTTGAACGCTAACATTCGGGGTGCCCGAGACAATACCAGGGTAGTATCGGATGTTACTTCTGTACGGATCTGATGCGCTAATCCCAAACAAACCGTGGCCCGAGGCTCGGAAATGTAGGATCACTCGAGGATCTTCCATCAATATTCATGGCTTGTCTCAGTCCGTGCAATGTGCTTGGTTCTAGTCTACCCATGTTACCCATTTATGATGCGAAACCAATAACTGGAGGCTCCGCTAAACCTACAGGCTACAGGTATGACGGTACCAAGTCCCGGTCTGGCAGAGGACGATCGCGGCGCAACATCTATCCGACTCTTCCTCCTCGCGGTCGATGCCCGAAATGGACAAGCGTGTGGGGGTAAGGTTCGTTTGGCTCGTACCTCACCGGGCACCCACTGATCGAGCAAAGCTACAGACGGATCTGGCGATTTCATTACTGTACATCCAGCCCTACGACAGTCCTCCGTGTGTGCTTCGGGAAGTTGCCCAGACAGATTATGGCATTTGGCGCCGGCGCTTCAGTCTGTGATGGTACGGAAAGCGGCGTTTGATGATCGTCGTTGGGTTGTGGTCTCAGTGATGACCGAGCATACAACGATCTGTCAGTCTATCACTTACCCGGGCCCTGTGTGTAATAAGTGCCACGCCCCATCGTGAGTGGAAGGTGTGTGCATGATCTTGTAGGCCATGGGCAGTACCTTTTCCCTTTTGGTTATGATCACCCTGGACCATGCCCCTGATGCAAAAGTAAAGGTACGGTGCAGCTCTTCGACCCCAAGCATGGCCCTTCCTTATCCCTTATTTACGTTTGTCGGTTTCAAGACCCTAGCAGGAAACTCATAGATGACCGCTGCATTCATATCTACATGACACAAGGGCCAAGGCTGGCCGGGAGGGGGCAAGAGTCCCCTTACACGTTCCTGAGCTCCTATGGACTGTACGACGTGCTCACTGGGACCTCGAGGCCATATTGGGATATGGTTTGCGTCCGTAACACCAGCTCTCCGTTGCATCTGTCAAAACAGCTTGTACCTGGACAGAAAGGAAAGCTGCAACCTCGCAGAGCCAGCAGGAGTAGGACAGCTAAAAACCCTACAGAAGGTCCATAGGGCTGAGTACCAGTTCCTTGGGATTCACAAAAACCCATGCCAAACCTGTTGTGACTTGTGAGTGGTTGCAAAATAAGGCAGCAGAAACGAGGAAAGCCAACGGGTGCGCCACAGATACGGGACTGCTGCAAACCTTCCTGTCTGCCTTGCTTATGTTGTGGTTCGTATATGAAGTGAGGTATAATATCATGCGCGCATCATCTGACAGGCAGGCCGTGTCTCGGCAACCGTCTTTCAAGCCTCCACTCATCGAGCAGCCGACGCGAATGCATGCAGCGCTTCAAATAAGCATGTGTGCAGTAGGATGGGGCGGTTGAAGCTTGCATGAGTATACCGAGACATTGTGCAAGGATGAAAGGCGTCATGGAAGCAACTTGGAAGCAAGACCGACTGTTCCGCCAAACTGAGAGACCGACAGAGACGGTACGGTGCAGGCATTCATGGTCTACCACCCGCATGGCATTCCATGCTCGAAGCAAATGATTCCTGGGAGCCTGCTGAGGGTAGCGGGTGGCAGTCGGTGATGCATGTTTTGCAGATACAGTTTCACAGACTGTCGCGACTTCAGTTCTTTTTTTAGCCTCCACTGTCGTCTACAGCCTGTAGACTACTACGACAGGTATCGTGAACGCAACTGGAAGGGGAGCTTTCCGCATCCATTGGCACGCATACCTTCTCCACTGTTGAAGAACGAACGCTAAGCCCCTCTTGGCGGAGGGGAGCGAAGCGGGGTGATCACAGCCCGATATGGGTTGTTGCTCTTCGTATATTGACAAATCAGATGCCCAGGTGGATTCCGAAACCCATTTGAAGCTTATTCTCCATCCACTCTGTTGTCAACTTGTCGTGGTAGAGGATTAGTGGCATTCCCCATTCTGGTCTCTACGAACATTGTAGGCACTTGTTTCTAGTATTGTACGCACGTAATACCAGTTCCGCGTCTGACCAGTGTCCAGAACATTGTAAACAGGGGAGCGACACAAAGGATAATTACGACCGTCGCAAACACGACGGCCACCCCTCTCGGTCATGGTAAGCCCTTGTCGACCAGAAGCTACGTATCCCGCTCCTGGATCGGCAATGCTGATACTATTGGAAAGAAAGGAGGGGAAAGGACAGGTTGTCGACCAATGCATCTCAGCATAACCCAAAGATTGACGGTATGTACGCACTGCTACGTAACTGTTCCGAGAGCCGGCACATTCTTTGAACTCGCTGGTGCTCCATCATCCAAGGTCTCTTTTGGAGTATGGCGGCCTCCAAGGCTCTCTTGGGAAGTACTGCGAATGTCCATCAAGTGCTATGGGTATTTACACGCCGAGACCTGGTCAGCAGGTTGGTACCAGTGCAAGGGTTCTTTTGTCCAGATCTAACGGTATTGTATGAACGACTCCAACGACTTCCGTTTCCTCGCGGTATGGACCACTCGGACGACATCAACAAGGGAAGGACGGGTCAGTCTTGCACAATCGGTCTTACTTCAAGTGATGAATCCATCCGTGTACGTGGAGGACTTGGACATACCAGGTAGTCATTACCTTATCTTGCCAGTGGTCTCCTTGGCAGGTATCCAAGGCAGATCGATATACACGAGGTAACCCAAACCCCGACGGTGATCATCCTCGTCCCCACTATCGCATACCGCAATGCCTGAGGAGAGATCTCGTCATAGCAATGTAAAACACCCCTTGCCATTGGGGTTATCCACTCCGCAGCCCGTGGATCTCTGTAAATGGACAGGATACGGTTCCGCGAAGCATTGGAAGCTTTCCATTCTTTGTAACTGTGTTCCATACATACCCCTCCAGGAATCTCGAGGCGTTTGGGTCAAGTCGCACAACACAACAAGCGTTTGCAGGGCCCAAGAAAAAGGCGAGGTCCGATCATACCTCTTGTCCGTCAAACCTGGCGGCTCATCAGCCATCCAGACGCGCTCAACATTCCGCATCGGGGCAATGCATTATGCAGTCAGAACCTACTGCAGAAGGCAGACCGAGCGAGTGGTTTGCTATGACTTGGCACACCCGAACAATACCCAATGCAGCATGCAAGCCAACAGGGGTGGAAGAACCACCTGGTAAGGCAAAGGGTACGCCGTACACGGCAGGCTCCTCATGTCCCTGCTTCCATGCCAAGCATGGGCACGCATGACTGCCTGCCGATTTTATAGAGCGAAAAGGCAACATGGTAAACGGAGAAAGGTGTCGTGGTCAGACCATTTTTATGCTTTGGAAGCACGACCACCCGAGACGTCTGAGATAACATGTCGGGTTCACGTCGAAAGAAACAGTGAAGAGCGTCTATATTCAGACTGACACAAGACCACACCGTGTATATTGGTTGCTGATGGTTGTCCAGAACAACGCCATCAAGGGTCCAGATCGTCCAAATGAGCGACGACGAGCGTCATGTTCACATATGCAGATGCCAATAGAGACATGCCCAGACTGCCAGACTGCCAGACGGCGTGCGAACATGGAGGGACGGGATATCCAATGGAGGTGCTTGGAACGATAGCGCGCGATGTGATGACTTGATACCTCAACTGAGAGCACTCCCCAAGAGACATATCATTCATGGGCCAGATTAATAGGCATCCAGATGGTCCTGCTAAACACGCACCCCCCTCGTGGACCCCTGTCGGTCCATCCAAGACCCAGCCCACCTCTTGTACCCTGGCACCCAATCGCGGAAAAGGCTGGCGGCCCACAGTCAAAATGAGGGCGCCGATGCCCACGGTCCGGCCTTGGTGGGACCCCCCTTGGCCATACTAGCGTAAGTCACCGAGGTATCTCTGGTACTCAGCCTGCACTAGCCCAGAAGTGTACTAGCCGCCTACTGTCCTCTGGATCATGTCTCCACCTCGCTCCTTTTCCCCTGCAAGACCCTACTTACACATAAGATCGGCCCCGGGGGAGAGAGAAGTCTAAATCTGCGATACATAAACACGGCCGAGGGCCTCCAGACCCAAATTTCACCCGCTACGAGTCATCTTGCTGTATCTTGTCGTCACTGAAAGCATCGTGTCCCTAGTCTCAGTCTTCCTTGAGCGCGGTTGACCAAGGTTACCAACACAACTACCATACCTCGGTTCCTGTTTTCTCTGTTTCGCCAATTCCCACGTCTAGTAGTTATAAGTGAGGCACGGGCAAAACTGTGCAGCGCAACCAACCTGCCAACACTGGCTTCAGAACACACGAGGTTGCTCACGACGTCGCGCAGCGCAGCACTCTCACCTCTCAAAATTATCCATTAGCTGGGCATGCAGCCTTAAAGCAAAACACGCACCAGGTAGGCGATGGACACTGCTCTTGGTGGAAGTAGACGAACTCGGACACTGACCCTGGATAGCTGCAGCGCTAGCAATCGCGTCGAGACATTGAGCTGGATAGGAAAGCGTCCCTTGTCGTACCTATCCAAGGACACCTAAATCGCCCTCCATAGACAATATGGTGTCAGTCGTCCGCCTAGACCACGAGCACGGAGATTACCACCACATCACGTACCAACAGGAAGCATCACAATCTGTGTTTCCCTCGCCACAGATGGATCCGGCTCTGGATGTGGACCTGTCACCAGCGTCGTTCGGAACCTACACGGCCCATGAAAGCTATCCCGCAACCACAGTGTACAATCATCCCACTCTATACGTGTCCGAGGCACAGTTCGCGTACGGCAACGGCCAACCGCTCTCGCCCGGCTTCTATGCAGACGACGGCGACACCAGACTGCCTTCCTCTGCTCTTGACACCGATTCTGCATCTTCCTCACTCACGGGCTCGCCTGTCGTGCCGCCCGTTCAACTTGCACAACTCCCACCATTTTCGACATCAATCGAGTGGGTGCCGATACAGCCTTTCGGTGTCAGCCCTGGCATTGTCGACCAGAGCGATTACTATCCCTCTGGCAGCGAGTACTACACACCTGGTCCGGACGGCTACAGCCAGCAGCACTTCGAACAATTCCAGCAGCAGCAGCAACAGCAACAGCAACAGCAGCAATCCAAGGGACCCGGCTTTGTTGGTGAGTTGCCGCAAGTTTCTCAATCCAGTCTACCGCCCCTTTGTTGCGATTCTTCTCCTTCTCCTGCTTCTTTTTCTTTGACCTACTACTTCCACCTCGAAGGCTTCAGGCCCGCCGCGGCCAAGATTCTCGAAGACTGGCCGTTCTCAGCGCGGGAACACCTTGTGTACCTGTGCCCGTGCCTGTGCCTGTGCCTGTACTTGTACCTGCGTCCAAGGCCCGGGTAGCACTGGCTCCCAGCTACCCAGCTTGCGCCCCGCTTGCGCGATCTGTAGTGTCTCTGTCCAAGTTGCCTCGTCCTTCAACTGCATCTTTGACACGGGCAGCAAGCGGCACCTCGGCTTCTTCGATTGGCTTTTCCATGTTTCCGCTTTTTCTGTTTTCCTCAATCGAACTGGATCAACCGTGCGTCTTATGAAGAAAAAACCGCAAGAGCTCCACGGAACCGGTCGCTTCATCTTGTTCCTCCTTTCTTTTCTCAGTCCAGTAACCAGTCCATAGCGCCACTTGGAGCTTCTTATCCGGTTTTATTCTGTCCAGTGTGGCCCAACAAATCGAAATCAGATGCAGAATTATTAACCAGATGTCCTCTCAAAGCAGACCCCGCCTTGATCAACCCACATGCCGATATGAACCGACAACCGATCGGGTTGCCCTTGGAGGCCCCTTTTCGACATCCACATTCGATATCACCGTATCCACGCTCGCCGGCCCTCTCCCCTTCGCCCCAGACAATGCGCAATGGCAGCCAGTCGCCGTTTCTGCACCAGGGCGGCTACTCCAGGTTCAGTCCTTATCCTCCTCCTTCGGCCGATCCTCGACAGCAACGGCAGCCAAGCCTCGTGTCGTTTCACTCGAACTACTCTGCAGATCAACAGTACAGCGGGGATGAGTCCAAGGAGAAGACGAGGTGTCCGCATCCCGAGTGCGGCCGAAGCTTCAAAGATTTGAAGGCACACATGCTGACGCACATGACGGAGAGGCCGGAGAAGTGTCCGATCGCAACCTGCGATTACCACATCAAGGGCTTCGCGCGAAAATACGACAAGAACCGGCACACCTTGACCCATTACAAGGGCACCATGGTGTGTGGATTCTGCCCGCATTCCGGGAGCGCGGCAGAGAAGTCCTTCAACAGGGCCGATGTCTTCAAGAGGCATCTGACCGCCGTGCACGGCGTGGAGCAGACTCCGCCCAATAGCCGGAAGAAGGTCGGAGGACCGGCAGCGGTCAAGAGGCCCGCCGCCCACGCCCCCGATGCCACAGGTAAATGCAGCGTCTGCTCGGCGACCTTCTCCAGCGCCCAGGACTTCTACGAGCATCTCGACGATTGCGTCCTTCGCATCGTCCAACAGGAGGACCCATCCGAGGCCATCAACGCTCACCATCTCGCCAAGGTCGAGAATGACCGGGACGTGCACGACACTCTGGAGAAGAACAACCTCCCCGTAACGACCATGGTGACGAGTATCGAGGCGGACGATGACGATGTCGACGAGGAGGAGGCGGAGCTAAAGGTCGCTGGTGTCAAACCCTCCGCCGCGGCGTCCAGCAAAAAGGCCAAGGGCAACCCAGCCAGCGGCGTGCAAAAGTCGCGTGGCCTGACACACTCTCGTGGCGGCGTTCCCCTGCCCACCATCCGGAGGGGACGCAAGAACAGACGGGACTACCCCTCCAGCTGGGGCTTTGATAAGAACCAAATGACCATGAAGAAGCGCGTCATGGCCGTTTTCGACGGTCCTCGGCGGCTGGCCAAGGATGACATGATGCTGTCGACGGAACACGAGGTTCGCATTCCCCTGGCGGACGGCAAGGCCTATGTTACCGATCTGGACGTGCAGACCATGAAGCGAGCACACGGTTTCCTGGATGCTACGGACGAGGAGAAGGGACCCTGGATCTCGGACGACCCAAACGACGAGCAGCTGCAGGAGATGGTCGAGGTTCAGCCATAAACCAACCAAGAACCGCCTTCAACCGAAGCCGGGTTCTTGTCATCTCTGGCAATGTAGCGATTATAAAAGTGGACGAAAGATCGGGGAGGAACGGGGCGCGTAAACAGGCGCTTGGCGGAGATTCTCTGCTTGTCCTATGTGGTTCCTAATGACACGATGATTTCGGGTCGAGTTCGAAGGCTCTTTCAAAACAAGAAAATAAGGCGCGGTTCTTGATCTTGTTTATTAGCATTGGCTTATTTTCTTTGGCGATACCCCATTCCTCAAGAGTTTTTTTTTTTTTTTGGATGAGATCTTTGTCTTCTGCCGTATTCCCTCTTACCAACATCGACCTGGGCGAGTGGAATATAATCATCGGTACATAGTAATACAAGCTGGCTGGGGGAATCCCTTCCGTCTACCAAGTATTCGCTTTGTTTCAACTGTGATTGGCAAATGGGTCAGACCCTCGCCGAAGTCGTTTGCCCAACTCCATCTCAGGTGCTGTTGATCTCGGTGCCGTTGCACTGAGTTTGTTGCTCGTTCGGGGTCTCACTTGATGGTCATGCCAGTTGTTATGGAAGGCTCACAAATACCTAATAGGGTTAAGCAGTGCGTATTCCATGGCCACGATGGTGTTGTATGTAAATGAAATGCCTTGCGCTGAAATGCTGATTGCTTAAAGTACCGACCATAACTCAAGCAGTTGACAAGTGTGCGCTATGCGGAAGACCAAGAATTCCCGAAACAAGACCAGGATCCGGCCGCGTCAGTGCCATATACCAGCCTTTTATACCCGCCCCGAAGGTCGCTTCTTCCTCCCTTGGAGCAAGTAGCATTCGACCGGCAATGATCCAGCCCATGGGCCCGGGTCGCGGGTATCAAAGGGGCTGACAGACGAAAGAGGAAGGTGTTAAGCAGCAGCCCTTCGATGCCAAGCCGACCTAGGAAAGCGGTCTGTCTTGGCAGGTAGAGGTAGGTTCAAGTGCATGTCACGATGGCATCCGCTCGGACTTGAGATGCATGGAATGTGTTACATAACCTCCACGAACGTCTGTGGTGTTTGCATTTGCCTTTTTTCCATATCCTTGTGGTCGAGTTTTGCAAGCGGCTTGATATCGGCTTCTGAATAAGGCAATTCAATTGCTGCCCCGAGCAAATATCTCCACCTATTTTCACTCCGTCCGGCCTGGCAATCTTATCCGCAACCCCTGAGACTGAGTCTGTCAAGGTAGATCTGTGGCTTGTCACCCTGTGCGATACTCCCCTCACATGGCCCTCACATCGAGGATCTCCTTGACCGGTCCACCAGAAGAGGGGCCCGAGGACTTTCTAGCCACGTCTTTGGGCGTCATCTATCCAGATGACGTGACCAACCAGCATGGTGACGCGGAACACGGGTTGCTGTACACATCTCCTCGTCTTCCTAAGCCTCTGCAGATCAGCCTGGCTGACCCGAAAGGGGACGAGGACCGGCGCCTGTTCGGTCACTACTTGTGGAATGCCTCGCTTCTCATGGCCGAGTTCGTCGAAGGCGGCACGCTGGGGCTGGATACATTAGACTCGGATCCACCAGTACTGCAATCCTTGTCCAGCTCTCAAAACGTCCATGACCGCTTGTATCCGCCATTGTCAACCTTCGACATCACGTCCAAGCACGTCCTCGAACTAGGGGCCGGAACCGCCCTCCCGTCACTTCTTTCCTCCTTACTAGGGGCCTCAAGGGTACAAGTGACAGACTACCCAGCCCCGGAAATCATCTCGAATCTCAAAAAGGTGGTCGAAATCAACGCCAACGCCGCCCACTCACCTCTGAGATCCGTTTCGCCCATCTCCGTCGCAGGACATGAATGGGGCAACCTGTCCACTCCCTTCGCGCTAGAGAACAGGGCCAAGTATGACAGGGTTTTCGTTTGCGACTGTCTATGGATGCCTTGGCAACATGAAAACCTGAGACAGTCGATAGCTTGGTTCTTGAAAGACGACGAGGATTCCAAGGCTTGGGTTGTCGCAGGGATGCATACCGGACGCGGCAAGATGAGGACATTCTTTGATGAAAATGAGTTGAGGAGTGTAGGTCTGGAGGTGGAGCGGATTTGGGAAAGGGACTGTGATGGGAGGGAGCGAACATGGGTTTGGGACAGGGGAATCGAGGATGTTAGCGAGCGGAAGAGGTGGTTGGTAGTTGCTATTCTCAGGCGGGTGAAGCCGATTGCCTGAACGGAACCTCGTCAGATATTCCCCGGCCTCGAGCTTGCATAGCACTGGAGTTCTTCCATGTCTTTGTCGTACGCCAGCTGTTGTTACATGACGGTCACCAGCTACCATAGCTCAGAGCTTGACATCACGTGTGGCTCTTCCCACGGAAACAGCAACGAAGTACGCCTACGTCGTATGCACCAGCACAGGGGTGGATGAGTCCAGACATCGTTATTTGACTTAACATCATTGGTTTTGAGCCCTGTGCCAAGGTACACTTCCTTTAACCCACAAGACGGTTCTTCAGAAGCACAGAGGCACCAAACCCATACGGCACTTTTCGGCTCGCTGACGCTATAGCTACGGCGAGTCCAAAACAGCGGTGTCCCGTTCATCCTGTTGTCAAACCGCAGGGCCAACCGCTCGAAGGGGTAAGAGATGGTACTGTAGACGGCTGACGACGAAACGCCGCGATACACTTGGGATCTGCCATAGACACCAAGGTGATCCCGGACACTGACGAGGCTGGCTCTACTTGAATCATGAAACCAATCCTCCCTCTCGGCCTTGGACGGGCACAACCAGAGACGACAGTCAGTGATGTAGCACGAGGACACACCGACACTGCACTTTAAGCTCACTTCTGGTAGACGAGTTACGTTTGACGGCGGCAGTCCAGTAGCACTGGCGATACGGAGTAGTTGATGACTTTCACACAGGTATAGTGCAAGTGAAGAACCAGGATAACAGCTTCATTCAGGACATTCTTTCAAGCTCTTGAAGCCAATGACCACAGACCAGGCTTGCAACCACCACCTCAGAGTGTTTTGGTGGTATCTCGTTTTACGTACTATCCACAGCAATGCAAATGCAGACCAAACAAGCTACAGTGACCGAGTAACGCCAAGTACGCCTGCCATCGAACAAAAACAGCCTTTCCTAACACCGGACCCTAGAGGAAGAACAGCGCGAATGATGCGGGGAATCAGTACACAGTACAGTCTCCTTATTTGGGACCAGGCATGTAGATAGCCGACACCATGGCGTGATCACGCTCGTAAGGCTCTGCAAAAAGGTTAGAACAAAAACAGGCGGACGAAACAACGGGAGTAAGGGGCACGTACCGAGAGTAAGCTGCTCTGTAGGCTTGAACTTCTCCTCACGGAGCTTCTGAACTTCTGAGGCGAAGACTTTCTCGGCAGGCTGCGTGGAATCTATACAGTTGGCCTTGATGGAGATAAGCATACCGCCACCCTGCTTCAGGAACATCTTAGCGTTGAGAGCGACGATACGGGCCTGATCAGGCTGGGCAACATCGGCGAAGATGACGTCGACCATGGGCATGAGCATGCGGTACTTGAGGGGATGTCTGGCGTCCTCGACAATAGGAATGACGTTGGGGCGGCGAGTGGCCATGTTGATAAGATCACGGCCAGAACGGTGGGAGAACTCGACAGCGTAGACTGCGCCAGTGGGACCGACAATATCGGCAACGTGGGAAACTGACGTGCCAGAAGCAGCACCAAGATAAAGGACCTTGGAGCCGGGCTTCATGTAGATCGTCTCGAGGCCACCAAGGATACCAGCAGCCAACTTGGAGCGGAACGGGTTCCAGATGCGATATTCAGTTTTGGTGGTTGCGGTAGTGCCGTCTTCGTTCTTGCCACCGGGGCTCTCGACCGTGACACGCTTCTCACCATAAACAGACTCGCCGGGAGCGAGGTTGGCAGTAGCAAGGAGATCTTCCTTGCCGCCACGAGTAACAAAGACACCGGCATGGCGATGGGGTTCCTGCAGTAGTCAGCATTCTGCGCGAAAGCGTTATTGCATGTCAAACCACTTCTGAGATACTTACCACAATCATCTTCTTTCCACCAGCAGCGCCGCCGGCACCACCACCGCGGCCACCGCGAGCACCGCCACGACCTCCACGACCACCACGAGCAGGACCTCCACGGCCGCCACGAGCGCCGCCACGTCCGCCAGCACCTGAGTCGTTGCCGTCAGTAAAGTCCCAAAAACCATCAGTGTCGTAGAGAAAACCGATGAGCGCAATGAGGAGAAGGACGAGAAACATGAGGAAGATGAGGAAAGCTAGCTGCTGCAGAGCATTTGGCTGAAGCCAGATTCCCCAAGGAATCTGGTCTCGGTTGGTCATTGTGCTGGTTGTTCTCGGGAGGCTTTGTTGGAAGAGGTGTGTGTGTATTGCAGTGGTTGGATAATGGGAGCTGTTGGTGTCGTTGTCGTCGGGTGCCAAAGAAAAAGAGGTCCAGCAAGCGAGGTGCAGCTAATAGCTTGCGCAGCTCCTGCTCTGATAAACCCCTCCGCTGGCACCGTCGCGACAGTGTCAACCAGGCCGCGACCTGACCACAGGCCGCGATCTGACCACTCACACGGAAGCATAAAAATTCTCTCCATCACGTACCTCCACGGCCACCAAAGCCTCCGCGGCCTCCTCTGTCACCACCACCGAAACCTCCGCGTCCACCACGAGGGGCACCACGACCACCTCCACGTCCACCACGTTCGAAGCCCATCTTGACTATAAGGGATAAATTCGTTTGAATGTTGAGAGATGAGCAGGTGGTATATGAGCTTGGCTGCTGCGTTGTCCGATATAACGCAGGACAGATGCCGAAGGATAATGTCGTTGGCGTGTGTCGGCCCTTGTCTGAACAAAATTTCTGGAGGCTTTGAGCTTCAGCAAAAATTTTGGAGCCCCAAATTTTCCCTGGGCCTACAGCCTGCACGGACCCTTCGACAATGCCTCCACCTCATAGGCCGCCTCCTACTTGTCCTGCTTCGGTACCTTACCTTAGCCAAGACTCAGAGCGGTGGACTAAGATACCTTATCAAGTTATCGTGGAGGGCATTTGACGATAAGACCAGAGTCTACTTGCATGAGTCCGGCTGCGGCCATACAAAATTCCAGCGTGCTCTACCTTGTGCCAACCTCAATGCCTTACTGCTACCAACCAAGTACACGCTTACTTTAAAACTGATACAGCTGCTATTGCGTGTAGCCCATCCAATCAAGGTCCAAGAGTACGCTCCTCTAGAGCCTTCAGTCAGGCTGCATCAATGTCAGATTGCATAGGAACGGAGGTCCATGTAAACGAGAATATGTTTCTTGCATTTGTAGCTATCATGATATACAATAGTTTGCGTAGTATCTAGCCGTCCAAGGTGAAATTGTATTAAGTTTTGAGGTTAGGTGTGCAGACAAAGTAGAGTGAGGTGGTGACGGCAGAGGGGTTACGCTCTAGGGCTGATCAACCCTAAGCACAGTCTCAGCCTGGCAAAATAAGCCAATCCACTTCTGACCAGTCAGGCATCAGGACGCTGGGGCCAGAGCAAAAAGTTGAACACCGAATACCTCTCGCATCGCCAGACAACACCCACACGTCGAGTCCATCTCAACTAACCCCAACAGACAAGATGGTGAGTGCTGCCAAATTACTGCGAGGCCATTCGATTTATGCTGGAAATACGGGATGGCCATTTGTTTGGACGACCTGGAGACGATCTAGGAGTCCAAAGTCCTGCGACAATGAAAGCTGATAGTTTATCCTCAATTACCAGGTCCGATACGCTGCGACTGAGATCCAACCGGCCAAGTCGGCCCGCGCCCGCGGTGCCTACCTCCGTGTTTCTTTCAAGAACACCCGCGAGACTGCTCAGGCCATCAACGGCTGGAAGCTTCAGCGCGCGGTCAAGTTCCTCGAGAACGTCATGACCAAGTCCGAGGCCGTCCCCATGCGTCGGTACTGCGGATCCATCGGCCGCACCGCTCAAGGTACGACTTTTACATTTTTCGCGGGATCTGGGATCTGGGTCTGGGCAATGAGAGGCGGGTTACGGCACTGCGAAGCCGATAGAAACGTCGAAGAAGCGGGACATACACGACGCAGAGTTGCGACATCCACCAGACTCTCAATAGTCGTCCCAACAACCACGGCAAAAGAGAAGGGAAAATTCGAGCTGTTGGCCGAGAAACACGCGGTAGAAGGATGATTGCTGATCTGGTTTTCGAACAATAGGCAAGGCTTTCGGTGTTACCCGTGCCCGCTGGCCCGTCAAGTCGGCTGAGTTCCTCCTCGGCCTGCTCAAGAACGCCGAGTCCAACGCCGATGCCAAGGGTCTCGATACTGGCAACCTGGTTGTCAAGCACATCCAGGTCAACCAGGCCCCCAAGCAGCGCCGCCGCACATACCGCGCCCACGGTCGCGTAAGTCCCAACCTCGGCTATCTGTAAAAACCCGTATAGTCCTGGATACTGACAGTTCGTGACAGATCAACCCTTACATGTCCAACCCTTGCCACATTGAGTTGATCCTGACTGAGGGTGAGGAGGTTGTCCAGAAGTCCGAGGCTGTTGCTGGCCGTGAGCACCTCAGCTCTAGGCAGCGTGGCCGCCAGGTCCGCAAGGCTCTTACCGCGGCTTAGGTGGTGAACGGACTCTGCGTGGAAACGGGATGATGATGAGTGGCTTTGGCTTTTCTTACGGTTATGGTGTACGTGAGCATGGCATTTCAGGGATTTGGCCTGTGGTTCCTACAAGACGAGGAACCGGGTCAGGAATACTCAATTGATCATTGAGAACACCAAAACAGGGCTGGCGCAAGCTGTTTTTCTACATCCAAGCCGTGAACGCCTCAAAAGCCTAGAACACTTGCAAGGAGGTAGGGCCACCACACACTTGTGTGCCTGAAACCGTAATGAAGACGACCATCATCAACAGTTGCACCTGCTTCACTGTGATATCTCTCGAGTAGACAATGTTGTTGAGAGAGACCAAGGTATTAAACGCCAGCGTGCAGAACCCAACTCAAGTAGGTAGGTATATGGAGTTTTATCCCTTAGGTGGATCCCGTGGGTTCCTTACCAAGAGTACATCGCGAAGGAGTAGTGTTGTTGAAGTTGACCAACCAGTCATTTCAATTTTCCTGTAGTATTCATTTTGGTCTATGTGAGTAACGGATTGGCAGCAAGTTTCGGGAAACTGGTTGCAGAAAGGATCATCGATAAGGTAAGGTATGTTTGGGTGTTTTATGGCTTTAACCCGTTAATCGGGACATTCCCGGCCTGAAAGTACATCTGTCAAAATTTCACATATGAACAACTCGGACGATGTCTTGCTACAGTTATCAGAGGTTTGTGATAGGCACGTAGCAGAGGTAAGTTCTCAGTCTCTGCTGTGGTCGTTGGTGTGCTGGAACACACCTCGAGTCAGCTGTAGCTAGTTGCAGCGGGTGTGGCTCGTGCACCAACTGCCACACGCAAACTCGGTGCAGGAAAAATTTTGGAGCTTGTTGCCTCGAGAGTTTACAGAGCTTTTGAGTACGGGTTGGACCATTTTCAAGCGCGTCTCACTCCGGCAATCAGACGGAACCATCGCCAATCCTACATCGGTTTTGCGCGCAGGCCTGTATTGCAAAACAACTCACAATCACAAGATGTCCGTCGTCAAAGCAGGCGCTGAGGAGGACTTCTCCATCAAGCCTCAAGCCACCACACCGGCCCTCGACACCAGCAACTGGCCTCTCTTGCTGAAGAACTATGACAAACGTACGGCGCCCCGATCCTTCTGATTCCTACTCCATGTATCAGGCAGGAACGAGAATGACCGGCTGACCTTGCTGTTTTCTGCTTGCTTCTAGTCCTTGTCCGAACGGGCCACTTCACTCCCATCCCGAACGGCTCCTCCCCCCTGACCCGTGACATCAAGTCCTATATTTCCAGTGGTGTCATCAACCTCGACAAGCCTAGCAACCCTTCCAGTCACGAAGTTGTCGCTTGGGTCAAGCGCATCCTACGGTAAGCATATATCCGGATGCGCAATGGGCTTCAATTGGAACCGGAATACTGACCGGGGGCATGTTGTAGATGCGAGAAGACTGGTCACTCCGGCACCCTCGATCCCAAGGTCACCGGTTGTCTCATCGTCTGCATTGACCGCGCCACTCGTCTTGTCAAGTCGCAGCAGGGAGCTGGTAAAGAATACGTTGCTGTCATCCGCTTCCACGACAAGGTCCCAGGCGGTGAGGCTGCCTTTGCCAAGGCCCTGGAGACGCTTACCGGTGCTCTGTTCCAGCGTCCTCCTCTGATCTCCGCTGTCAAACGTCAGCTGCGTATCCGATCCATCTACGAGAGCAAGCTTATCGAGTTCGACAACGATCGTCATCTGGGCGTCTTCTGGGTCAGCTGCGAGGCCGGTACCTACATCCGTACCCTCTGTGTGCACCTGGGTCTTCTTCTCGGCGTTGGCGCTCACATGCAGGAGCTTCGTCGTGTGCGCAGTGGTGCCATGGACGAGACCAAGGGTTTGGTTACCCTGCACGACGTTTTGGACGCTCAGTGGCAAATGGACAACCAGAACGATGAAAAGTACCTTCGTCAGGTCATCTCTCCTTTGGAGACTCTTCTTGTTGGCTACAAGCGTCTGGTCGTTAAGGATAGCGCTGTGAATGCTGTCTGCTACGGTGCTAAGCTCATGCTTCCAGGTCTTCTCCGATATGGTATGTTTTCCCTGCCTATTTGACCTAACCGCAACACATCGAATCTCGGTTACTAATACTATGTTCACAGAGTCCGGAATTGAGCATCATGAGGAGGTTGTCCTTATGACCACCAAGGGTGAGGCTATTGCCCTTGGTATCGCCCAAATGTCCACAGTCGAGATGTCGACTTGCGACCATGGTGTGGTTGCCAAGGTCAAGCGCTGCATTATGGAGCGTGACCTCTACCCCAGGAGATGGGGCCTGGGTCCTGTTGCGCTCGAGAAGAAGAAGATGAAGGCCGACGGCAAGCTCGATAAGTTTGGCCGCCCCAACGAGGCCACTCCCTCCAAATGGACCGAGAGCTACCAGGACTACAATGCCGGCCAACAAGCGGAGCCTACCCCCGCAAACAATGCCCCGGCCTCCGACGCCATGGAGATAGAAAAGACCGATGAGACTCCCGCCCCTGCCAAGAGCAGCGAAGAAGCAGCTGGCGAGGACACCAAGCGCAAGAAGAAGCACGACGGCGAGACAGCTGAGGAGAAGGCGGAGCGTAAGCGGAGAAAGAAGGAGAAGAAGGAGAAGAAGGCCAAGAGCGGCAAGGCGGACGATTCGGATAGCGACTGATCGCCACCTGTGTACGTTTCTGCTCTTCTGCTTCTTTCCTACCATGGTATCGGGAGGCGTTCTGCTGTTTGTAAAACATGCTTTTTGCTATAGGTTTGGGAAAATCCAGGGGCGCTATGGCTTACATTTGTGTGCTTATTTTTGAATGGAGTTCATGCGAGTGCATGGCGAGTACTTTAGAGCAGGAATGGGATATCCTTTTCGAGGTTCTCTGATGTCGATCTCTCTCTCCAGCCGTATTCACTGTCTGTTAAGTAAGAGCCACTTGGATTTCCATGGCTGTCAGCCCTTTCTGCTCACCACTAACTGTTCAGGATGTTCGGCAAAGGTGCATGTTACGCTGCCCAGGACGATAAGTTTGTCATCTCCCTTTTGCCAAGACGGTTGCGACGGATGCCACACTCGTATACGACACTACAGTAGGCGTCATTCATCCAGGCATCGGCACAGTTCAAAGCTGACTGTATGATATTCAGCTACGGCATAATCCTGGGAATCAGATCGGCCGCCATGGGGCTATAAAAGACCATCGGTTCTCCTCAGTCGACAGGGCTGACGAGTCTGGGGTTTGATATGGCTTGGGGATTTTCGTGTAAAGAGTTCCCCGTGCCAAGGCAGCATCTTGAAAGCTTAATCGCTCGCATTCACCTTTTCCGGCTTTTGGACTGGCACTGTGAGCAGTGTCTGGCGGGAAATACATCCTTCTGGGGAGTCTGCTCCCAGAGTTCACTAGCCCCTTCCGACGTTGCTCTCTGCCAGGGTCGGTGAAGTCTTTGTCGTGTTAGCCGCCTATCGTCGAGTGGACAGTGACTATTCTCCATGATATGAAGTTCTCTCACTGTGTTCCGGTAATCCTGCTTAGAGGATTGGCCGACAACGAGACACCATGAGACCGTCGCTTCAAAGTACCACTCTTGGATACCTAACCATTTTTCTGCCATATTGCTGTTCGACTGCCGCTCTGCCACAGCTCCCCATTGCCCATCCCAGGAGCTACCCCGACCCGAACAATCAGAACTACCTAGCAAGACAGGAGAGCTTGAAGGAAGGCCACAGCGACGTTGATATCGAACTCCTGTCCAACGCGAAAGAGCAAACGCCAAGCGAGACTCTCTCTTCTTCGTCAACCGCAACGCGTGTGCCGGTCCTGCGACTCAACTTCCCTGACCCATCCGTACTCCAAGACGAAGACGGAACATGGTACGCCTTCGCCACGGCGGGGAATGGGAAACAAATCCAAGCTGCTACCGCACCATCCTCATCTGGCCCGTGGGCGTATGTTGATCGACATGTCCTACCAGACCCGGGCAGCTGGACAACGGGGCAGCATACCTGGGCACCCGATGTCAGCCGCCTTGGGCAAGGTCGATACGTAATGTACTATAGCGGACAGCAAAGGCCGACCGAAGATACGAATGGAAGTCCACGAAGCCCGCATTACTGCCTTGGCGTAGCCACCGCTTCCTCGGCATTAGGGCCTTATATACCAATGGAGAAACCGTGGTTCTGTGCAGAGGACAAAGGGGGCATAATAGATCCCTCCGGTTTCCACGATCCCCTCACCGGAAGGCGGTATGTTATTTACAAAATCGATGGAAACAGCATCGGACATGGAGGTAGCTGTGGGAATGGCGAGACACCACATGTTCCTACGCCCATCATGATAGTCGAAGTTGATTCGGAGGATGGCGTGACTATTTTAGGCGACCCCATTCAGATTCTAGACAGGGATGAAGCCGACGGCCCGTTGGTGGAGGCTCCCTCGCTAGCTTATCTGGAAGCCTCGGATGGGGAGGGCAGATATGTGCTTTTCTACTCCAGTCATTGTTGGTTTGAGGGGAGTTACGACATAAATTATGCCACGGCGAATAGTGTGGACGGGCCGTACAGAAAGAGTGGTTATAACCCTCTCATGGCAACGGGAGATCTTGGACTGACGGCGCCGGGCGGTGCAACGGTCGTCGAAGGGGAGGGGAGGTTGGTGTTTCATGCTAACTGCCGCGAAGGGAGGTGTATGTATGATGCCGAGTTCTGGGTGGATGGGACGGATGTGATCATCCGGGAACAAGAAGGGTGAGCGCGGCGGTTGGTCGCTTGGGCATAAGAGCGTGGTACTCTACCTAGACTGAATGTACAAATGTTTAATGTCTAAACACCTGTCATAGGCGTCACGATGCTGAACGATGGAACAGTCACATCATAGTTAATTCTATCTTCTCCCCATGCCACATAATAGTTGTTGTTGTCCTATTTTAGGGCTGGTGTTCGTTGGCTAACTTTCCGGCTCACTGCCAAGAGACATGTCACGGTGCAGACATTCGTCTGATAGTCCCTCTCTTCCGCGGTCTGCCGGAGGTTTTGTACACGGGTGTGAGGTAACCAGGCTGATTTTATCTTCCACGACAATACATCATAATCCTGGGTACACTAAATGACAGTATAGGGTAGGTAGAGCCGAGGAGAAGTAGAACAATCGTCAGGTCCCGTGCGGCCTGTTGTCCCGCGTCAGCTTGTGCACTTCTGTGACATCCTGGTCAACGCAGACTCCAGGAATGTTGATCCTATCCCTGCAATCCGATTCACATACCCCGAGGAACCCACGTTAGGCTTGTGATGTCCCACGTACCCAGACCAACAGTTGATCATAACAGCGGCTCCAGTGCACTGATAGAGTAAGAACTTTCAAACGATATCCAAGTGCTAGCCGTACCCATTTGACGGGGTTTATGCCCAGCAGACCGACTTCCGAGAATTTGATAGCGGAAGGTTAGACCAGAGTGGTGGAATACAACGCCAATTGCACCAGCATCCATTTTTACAAGCTCAGTCAACAGACCAGTGCGCACTGCCATCGATCCGACCCGCTTACATAGTAGGAAGAAGGAAGAAGGAAGTAAGGAAGAGACCACAGCAGACCATCGTCTTCCCAGTCCCGTCTCGCTTGTCATGTCTTATTGTCCGGCTTATTTCATCACTATACCTGTAGTCATCCCATGCCAGGTGGTTCGGACAGTGGAGGCAAGCGTACAGAGCCATGAACACGACAGCATGAGCCGGCAATAATCCTTGTGCAAGGACGAACATGCCCTCCGTGGCTGGGGTAGGAATTGCCCTTCTCGGAGACTGCTGGATGTCACCTCCTTCTGGCATAACAAGCCAATATGAAGTCCGCCAGTAACAGGGATACCTGAGACCCGCCCGCGCTGTGGAATGAAACAGCCACCGACAAGACACGGTCAGCTATCTGATCATCTAATCTCCCTTTTAATCTGATGTCTGTGGGTCATTTAAAATGCCCGGAAAGACTGATGAGAGCCGATTTGATTGATATGATTAGATTACTGCCGCCTACAGCCCCGTACAGTGTCCCGAATATATGGTTCATTCAACCGGCTTCGGATCAGACTGTAACCGGGGAACTACTTCATCAGCTGAAGAAAACCCAACAATTCAATCGCCTGCTGATCCGAAGGCATCCGCTGGAAAGCTCATGATTGACTGTTGCAAGCCTAACCAATCCGAGACACAGGGGGAAGTGGAAGTAGTAGTTTGGAATACCTCTTAAGGAGAAAGAAATCAAAAAGCACCTATGGCGTCATTGTGCGGTGGTCAGATAAAACTACCTATCCTACCAAGCCCGGTGTGAATGAATGCACACAAATCATACTCATGTGTGATAATTGGTTGGTGCTCTTCCAATCGTCGGAACTCGGAAGTCGGCTCACCTGCAGCACCATGATCTCCTGATGGAACAACAAACCCAAGAAGGCCACCAGTTTGGGGAGGGATTTGGCTTCCCCTTTCCTACCCCGGCCACACCCGGTTACTCATGTGTCAGCAGACACGGGCTGATTCAAGACACAAGTTACCTGTGGAGCACTTGCATAAGAGAGCCATCTCAACGACCTATATAATATAGACCATGGCTCAAGGTCTCGAAAAGGAACATACCACACACAAGTTAGGTAAGGGAACCGTAGGACAAAAAGTAGTGCCTTACAATGACGCTATCTGTAAGACTAAGCCCGCTGTACGGCGATGCAATCTATGATGCGCTCAGGTAGCGCTGCTTCATAGGCCACCGCTAAAAGCAGTATCATTGTGCGTCTGTTGTATCTTATACAGCTTGGAGACTCTGGGGATTGGACGGTGGCCCAACATGTTCCTTTCGAAGCGGCAGGTTCGATCGGCAGAATGGGCAAGCTCTGGAGATTCTGGTTTTACCGCACTGTGTACTTTCCCCATCTAAGGGTGACCCGGGCTCGAGACCCGCCTCGCCTCAACCCAAATGCGCTTCTTTGCTCAAGTAAAAAAGAGCCGAAAACATGCCACTTCCATCACTGAATGTTCCTTCACCTGTTTCTATGCCTATGCCAATTCTCAGTTCCCACAAGTCTTTCCACTAGTCAACTATTCACTTTGAGTGAATCAGAGAGAATACATCCCTAAACTACGGTTCTGTTTCCAGGCTGGCTTTCCATATTCCACGACAGTATCGACCTTTTCTAGCCCTACGATGCGCATTTAGTGTTCGCCCTCACCCTCTAGCCCAACCGCAACTTCCCTTCATCCGCTCGTTCACCTACAGCCACAACCCAGTTTGGACGAACAAACCTTTCAAATCCACAAGCACAATGCCGAATCCCAGTGACCAGCTCCTAGTCGAGCATGCTGTCGCAAGCATCCCCGAAGAGCCTCGGCAATCAGAATCCTCGGTACCACCATCATTGACATACTCGGAGTCGGCCGACAACAGCGAGCGAGAGACAGACGAATCTCAGCGGACCCCAGACATACGCCCACGACGGGCTTCCACCAGATTAGTCGCCCAGAGCGCTGCCGACATTCAGCGCATCACAGGAGAATCTGGCGAGGAATTGGTCCAGCGATGCTGTCGCGGCGGCGGCTGTTGTATGAATATTGGGAAGGGAAAGAGAGATGACATCAGCTACGACCACATCGAGTTCCCCGACAACGACGCATATCGATCACTTTTACTCAAGATCGATGGTATTCCAACCACCCTGACTGGTGTATGCGATATGCCAGAGCAGACGGTCTTCCTCAGCCCCATCAAATCGGCTCGCAAGACTTCTAACCCACCGTCACCCACGGACTCGGCCATCTCTCTTAGTAGCGGCACCGGTGCTGGCGGTTCGACAGCCGAGGTTGAGAAGGCATTGCAGTCCCTGACGTTGGAAGACCTCAATACCAAGATTCAGCCGCCATCTTTTGTGCAACCACACCCTCCACACCACGTCTTCCCCGCCCGCATCCACAATACACGCGAATTGACCAAGCCTGGTGCTGAGAAGAGGACATTCCACTTTGACCTCGATGTCACCGACTACCCGTCAGATGAAGGTGTCGACTTCAAAGTTGGCGGTGCCATCGGTGTGTCGGCCCCGAATGAGACATCGCTCGTGGACGAAGTCTTCGATCTTCTCGGTGTCCCTAGATCGCTGCGTGACAAACCAGTTCTCCTGAGGACTACCTCGGGTCGCTGGCCCACTGTCTGGGGCGATGACAAGCCCCGTGAGTTGGTTACCACTCGTCGGGATCTGTTGACGTGGTGCTCCGACATCCAGTCATACCCACCCACAAAACAGCTCCTGCGCATACTGGCCGAATATGCAGATGACGAGAATGAGAAGAAGATTCTGCTCTTCCTTTGCGCGGCCGAGGGCCAAGGTGTCTTCTGCGACTTCCGGACCGGGCCTCACATCACTGTTCCCCAGATGCTGCACGCCTTTCCCAGCTCCAAGCCGCCTCTAGACCTCCTCTTGAGCGTCTTGCAGCCCATTATGCCTCGTTTCTATTCTCTTTCCAACGACCCACACGATTCCTTCCAAAACCGGGACGGCAGACAGCACCGCCTCATCGAGATCGCAGTCACGGTCCACGAGTCTCACGACTGGCGTAGCGGTACTCGTGCCGGTGTCGGATCCGGCTTCTTCCAGCGACAAGCCCTCAAATTCATCGAGGCTCAGAAGAATGGTGACAAGTACCCGGAGTTCTACATCCCCATGTTCAAAGGTCTTATGGCCAACCCGCTAGCCAAGCAGTTCGTGTCTGACGGGCCAATGCTCTTGATTGGCGCAGGCGTCGGCATTGCTCCATTCCGTGGCTTCGTTCAGAGACGGCTGAAGACGGCCAACTGTGCCAACAAGGTGTGGGTTCTCCAGGGTATCCGGGACTCCCTCGTCGATGAGCTCTACAGTGGCGAGTGGGGTGTGCACGAAGACGAGGTGAAAAAGGTGGTTCAGAGTCGGAAGGGAGTGGGCCGCTATGTCCAGGAAGAGGTCAAGCACCAAGCTGACCTGGTCTGGTATATCATCAACTCAGTCGACGGTAGAGTTTTCGTCTGCGGCAGCACCCGAGGCATGGGCGAAGGTGTGGAGAAGGCCCTCATCGAGGTGGCCATGGAGAAGGGCAACCTCGAGCCCGATGAGGCCAAGAAGTTCTGGGAACTCAAGAAGGAGGTTGGTCAATACATTGCCGAAACTTGGTGAGGCATTTGGGCGCATTGCGGCGTGTCGCGCTCCTATACCTAGGTCTTACCTATAAACAATCTGTACAATCTGTGGGCGGCGTTTTGAGGTGGTTACTTGCAGCGATTCTTCCCTTTGACTTCTGGGTTAGACATAAAAAGACTTCGGAGATGTGGGCGCAAGCTTTAGGAAGAAATGGGATAAGGGACGATTGGTTTGGTCATGAACCATCTTCCCAATCGTATATGCTCGGGCATATGCTTGAAAAGAGATTCACGATATGGGCAAGCAAGGAGGTCATTGGGGTCCTTTCACTAACAACCGTGGCTACTCGGAATTCCCCGTTCTTCTACATCGATGCCATTCAGTGCCGAGATAAAATGTCCATATATAAACTATGCTTCCGTTCTACGTACATCGCATCCTCAAAAGACTTGCGCAGCACCTAGAGTATGTAAGGCCCGTAGATCTATATATAACAAGACACTTACCAAGCCTCTTCTCACGACATAGTAGTGCTCAAACCCGTGGATGATTTCTGTTGTGATTTGTTCTTGGACTCGTTATTCGCCAGTGTGTGCAAGCGCAAGTTGGGACGTACGATTAATTAGCGTGTTGTCATCGGAATTAGGGGTTATTCTCGTACGTGTAATGAGTGTCTGTGTTTGGGTCAGGTATTCGCATCTCTTCAAACACTCGCTAACCGGGCGTACCTGCCGAGTGGCATACGATGCGCAGGTATACATACCTAACTTTCGCTCAGGTGGCAAGCAGTCCAATTCGATGCCATCTGAAGCTGCTTGCGCTCTTGATTTAAAGTTCTGACGAGTACTCCCTGTTCAGGCACAACACAACTGTAATAGCTGCTGTGCTCCGCTCAGTCGGGTGGTGGGGTGCCGTCCATTTGAAGCTCTTCCTGGGACAGCCTTCAAGAAGCAAGTCAGTTTTTAGCCGGTCTCCGAGCTTCAACCGCGCGGCTCAGATGACAAATGCAGGGCCAACAACCCGCGCGGGTGCAGTAAACACTCCAAGTGCAGTTTGCAACACAACGTTGCAGGTGGCGGTCTTTCGCTGTTGATCTAGCCTACTTTGTCTCAATTATTAGAACATACTTTTTGCGTACCTGCACCTTCCTTAGGCATATCAAATATACAGCAAACGGTAATTTACTACGTTGTTCCATCGTGAATCCGTAGAGGTACCTAGGTAATACTTGTACACCTGTAGAGCTACGAAATCAAGATCGTTGACGAAAACGAGTAGCCACCCCACCGGCCGGTAGTGACCCCGCCACGCCCACGACCCCTGCAGCGGTTGGTCACGTCATGACGCGACCATGCCGAGACAAATGAATCTACTTGTAGCTTTGCAAGCATTTGGTCATCCTCCGGCGGGAAAAAGTCCCCATTTTTGTGAGTGGGTTGACAGGTGTCGATAACAAGAGAGACAAGAGCCGGCCCGGAAGATGGTACGGGAGCAATGCGGAAGGCCCCAATAGGGGGAAAGTCCCTGGACTTCTGTCCCTTTCTGTGCCCCGTTGCTACGGAATCACATCCCTTCCATGAAGACGGGGGGCCCACCACCCGTCAATGGAGCCGTACAACGGACGCAGAGGTTCTGTCGAGGCCCAAGTGAGAAGTCGAAAATACAGATAAAAGACCTTCACCTTCGCCCGTTCTACGATCATCCGTGCCCTTTCACCCAACAACCATATGACTCGATCAATAAGCAAACTAGCTCCCCATCTCTTTACCCTCACCACCCGAGTTGCTCCCAGACAACTACCTCTCTCATCTAGCATCCGAACAACACCCCGCACCTTTTCTACCACCGTCACCATGTCGTCCCAGAACACCCCCATCAACGCCGATGCCGTCCTGGACCTTGTCAAGGCTCGTCGCAGCCATTACGTTCTGAACAAGGACCTCTCCACCTGCAGTGCCGAGCGCGTCCAGGAGATCGTCAAGCAGGCTGTTCTTCACATCCCCAGCAGCTTCAACTCCCAGAGCAACCGTGTCGTCGTCCTCTTCGGCGCCGAGCACGAGAAGCTCTGGGACATGACCACCGAGGTTCTCAAGACTGTTGTTCCTCCCGAGAACTTTGAGCCCACCGCTCAAAAGATGGCGCTCTTCAAGGGGGCCGCCGGCACTGTAAGTACTCTCTCGAACACGGTGAGGTGTGGTACACTAGTAAGCTAATGCTTGTGCAGGTTCTCTTCTTCGAGGACCAGGAGGTCGTCGAGGGCATGCAGGCCAAGTTTGCCTTGTACGCCGACAAGTTCCCCATCTGGGCCACCCAGTCCGACGCTATGCTTCAGTTCACCGTTTGGACGGCTCTCGAGGCCGAGGGTCTCGGTGCCAACCTCCAGCACTACAACCCCATCATCGACAGCAAGGTGGCCGAGGCCTACAAGACTCCCTCCAACTGGCGCCTGAACGCTCAGCTCGTCTTCGGTGGCCGCACCAGCGAGGCTGGCCCCAAGGACTTCATGCCCATTGAGCAGCGCTTCAAGGTTTTCGGTGCTTAGTTGAAGAGTAACGATGTTGGGAACCCGGTATCTGTAACGTACACGAACCGGGCTCTGATTTCTTGGGCATTGCAAGGCGTTTATATATGAGATACCTGAACAGTGAACACTGAGCACTGTAATAGAACCTAACAATTGAACTTGTTCACAATGAGCAATGCTGGACTCGCTTAGTGGTCACAATTGTTGTTTCACATCGAAAGAACAAGCCCCTTTAGTCCGAAGTATCGAGTCGGCAACGTTGTAGTCAACCGATAGATGATGATTTCGACGCTGTCAAAGGTGTTGTGGTAGCATGGCAGAGTTGATGCATCTCTCAGGCCAAACTCTTCCGTCTTGCTTCTCCATCATGAGCCGCCCCTACACGATTACCAGGACAATCTCATGGCAGTATCTCGGATGACATCAACTTCATCCTCGAGACGGCCCCCTATCATAGTCAATCTGGTCCTTGCTCTGGCAAAAGAAGTCAGGCCTTCTCAAGAAACATCTGCCTTCATTTACGGAGGCTGGACACATCTCTGCCAGCCCATGCGAGGAGATCCGACACACCCAATCTTATGTACTAGTCAAGGATCGGGAGCTGACTGCGAGGAAATATCAGTGGCCGGAATATGTGACCAGGTTCATTTAGCTGATTTCACAGGCATAAAAGCCGGAGGACATACGCTCATCGAAAGCAGCAAGGAGAAAAAATGTCCGTGGGGATGGTGACTAGTAGCTCTGTCGAACCTTGTTGCTAACCTGTTCGGTAACTTCAGGGCCGAGACACAAGACTTCAATAGGTAGATTGGTGAGATGATGCTGAAGTCTCTGTGCCAACTGGAATGACAACACATCTCCGGAGGCTGTTGTACTAGCTAAGGGAGGAGTCCCTTGCTAGCAGGTTGGACCCAAGCCCCTGCACATAGGCAGGCCAGGCTAGACTTCGAGCTCCTCGAGCTGTCGATGGGCCATAAGCAACCAGAGAGAGAGGCAAAGCAAGCTGGGCACACATGATAGAAACCATCAGCCATGTCTTCGACAACTTCCTGCCTTGCTACATGATGAAATGTCTCCCAGCCTTTATATCCAACTTATGCAGGGAATGCAACAACCCTTACCCAACTCGGCTGCATTTAACGTGCTAGGGGGCCCAGTCGACGGCAATGACCCTACACCAACTGCGCACAAGGTTCTTCCGGTCGGATGTAGCGGGCTTTACACCCAATCGACATCTCAGCAGCGTTATACCTCAACAGTCGCACAGCAACAAGAGCATGGTGCGGTTCCAACACCTCCCATCGAGCCAAGTACGGGGAACAAACTCCTCGTCACTGAGTTCATAGCTTAGAACGACCGTGGTCCATCCCATCCCTTACCAAGCCTCATCCTCCCCAAGAGGATCTGTTTGGCATTTAACATGCGAGCAGCGGGTAATGTTGTCAACCAGCGACGCATCGAGACTTGCTCCAGCCACAGGGAGGTCAATCCGCTCGTCCGAGCCCTTTGAAGTTCTCAAGTCATCATAGTATGTGCCGTTTGACCTCATGTTACCACAGTCTTGTTTCAGATCACGGCCTAGCTACGAGGATTTGGACCATGACGACGATATTGGGAGAATGAGTCCCGTGGTCTGACATGGTTTCCTATCCATGCCCCGAACTGGAATGGGCGTGAGCCTACTCTCTCCAAGTCATTCCGTCTATCTAGGTGGACTTGGTGGGGATAGCCGCTGGTGAATACAACCACCATATTTGCATTGAGAAGTCACCAAGATAACTCCAATGGTGTCCAAATGAGTCCTCGATGGGGCCTGGACTCTTGACAGCGCTACTAAGGCACGGCTTCTAGGATATACTACCGCTACAAGAAGCGTGACAAGACCGTGAAGCCACTGGTTTGGTAGAACCGACCATGTGCAATGTGCACCACGCTTGAGAAGCTGGCAGGAGCTGGCAGGTGCGGATGGAGCTGGGCCACGCAATAGACTTGGCTCTGACCCGTTCGCGGCCCTGTGAATACTCGATTCAAGGTTGGGCCAGCTTCTAATAGACGTGAACAAGCCACCCGAGCATTGCCCAGTCTTAATACCTGCCCAGGACTCGGCCGAGAGTTGATGGCCTCAAAGCCACGCGCAACAACACAGCTGTGCATCTTAGAGGAAGAAAGACACAGGCCTATTGGGACTAGAGAAACCAGGGGACATTCCGCCATGCCAGTAGTTATACCACAAACGCAAAGTGGTTCTTGGGCAACACGGATCAAGGGAGTCATTGTCAAATACGGAACATGGCCCCCAAGACCACGTTGCGATTCAGTTGCCGTTGCATGGCCGCAGCCACGGGACGAATAAGAACAGTCCAGATTACAGACTTCAAATTCCCGAGGCATTGTGCGAGAGGCGAGCCAGTCGAACGGGCTCGCCTCCCGCTCTTTCTTATTGATCAGCCACAGATGCAGGACAAGAGGACATGATGGCGGGAAGGGGACCAATGATGGACAAGCGAACGATCTCCGAGATCTGGACCGATGCCATTCCCACTGTCCACAACTCTATCTGGACCCAGAACAACGGGTTGGCTGTTCCTAGTGCCGACACGAGTTTGCCATGCGCTCCACGCGCTAGACAAATTGCTTATTCGCCTCGAAGCAGATGATGAGACCCAATCTCGAGGGTCTACTACGTGTTGGAAACAGAAGAAGAGGAGAGATCCATGTCCGGGTAAGATGAAGGCGGCATATTGCCCCGATACGAGCAACCGATGCGGCGTGTGTTCTATGGGGAGTAGTTCCGAGGAGTAGTAACATGTGCTCTCAGGCGTAAGAGGCATGGACCGTAGTGGTGTAGTTGAGGGCTGCGTAACAGACAGTACGATGACAGATATTGCTGTCCTGCCTCTGTCTTTCCCCAACAAACATTCCGTTGCTCATGTAGCTCGTGAAGGATCATCGGCTAACCGGTACACCGTATTTGCAAGTAGCTTATACGGTAAATAAGAAGATGAGGCAAGAACACTGCGAACTAGAACGTGTCTTCTTTGAGTGCTTGCAGTCGGGGGGAGGGTGCTCTGTTGCGTAGGAGCAAATCAGACGGTCGTGACATGATTTATTCCTAGGCTTAGTAGGTCTTGTTATGAACTGAATACGACCCCGATTCGCTCCCCCTTCAGTCTATTGAGTTTAATAATATAGACAAAACAGGCGAGAAACCTTGGCAAACTTCAAGGTGCGACACTTTGACTGGCGTAAAGATGGTAGAACACGACTTGAAGGGGGTCAGATGTACATCAGTATGCTGAAGCCCACTTTCTGCTCCTGGTACATGCGCATATTCTATGCTCGGCTGTCGGGCCCCAGAATTCGTTGAGGTGTCCAATTCTTGTATGCCGTGTCCGTCAAAGCTCCTAACTCAGTCAATGACGAACAGGAGCCGAGTTGTTGGAGTTGTTCGCTGTCAAAGTGGCGGACGGTAGGTCATGGTCGTGATCATGGTTGGAGCCGCCATTGTGGGTGTGACGAAGGCAAATCTGCTCAAAGGTAGCAACTAGCAACAGTCCATATTGGATCACGACTATGTCATGATCGGCGTGGCTTACGTCGGATCAAAACCCGTGGGTGATGAACATATTGAAGACGAGACGTATTCATCCCTCAGGTATGGGGCCAACGCGATGTCCGCTCATTGTTGCATCATGGACTAGTTTACCGTGAGCATCATCTGCAACTCGTAAATCATGTTTGTAATCATTCAAGAACCTCTTGCTGCAGTTGTAGCATTGAAATGCCCGGTGCCGAGACGTGCAACCCCCACGCCATGTTAAGACTTGTGACCACCTGGTAGTAGCCTCCTCGCCCTGCAGGCTAGTAACCCTGGCACACACCTGATCACTTCTGAACTAATTAGTCAAAGCAAGCCGTATGCTGTAAGTTTGTTAGATGAATCAGTGACTAAGACGTAAGGCGGCTCTCGCGTACTCAAGTCGCTTAAAAATTGGCTTGATTATCTCCGCACCAAGGTGGATGGCGGCTTATCTGGAGGCTTATTTCGTAGGACAGACAGAAATGCCCGTTGCCGGTACTACTCGCGCTGTTGTGCCATTCTAGGAATAGATAACGGGCAGACCAGCCAGTCCGGAACGGTAGATGTGCCGAACCGGGGCGGATGAATCCATTCAAACCCTCCCAGACTGAGGCATTGTGTGGTAGAGATTGAACACAGGAGATGGAGGGGACGATGTTTGTGTTGCAAGGCCGCTATCCCTGGTCACACAAACTTGTGTGGCGCCTGTGATGGTTCTGACTGGTTTGCATACACCGGGGAAGCAGGGTGAATGTAGCCGGCACTTAGCGTGTGCGTCCCATCCCGGTTGCTGGACCCCATATGCTTCCCGTTATAGGTGCGGTACGGTACCAGGGATCTTGTGGATAACGATCGTGATCCAGTTTGCAGGACAGGGGGGGCGGCCCTCCGGTACGCGTACGGCGTAAGTGCGGAGTCTTCAAAGAGACGGGCCTCAACTTCTGAACAAGTGCAAAAGTTCGCATGAAGGAAGTAAGACTGAAAAGATGCCCTTGTATCTTGCTCTTAGTGTACGATCCTAGACAAGGGTAACGTTCGTGAGGGAACGAGTCAATTGCTTTAAGATGTGTCTGGGGACAAGGTACCACGAATGACCACCCCTGTAAACTAGGTGCCTTGGCACGTTCGACTTCCTTGTAATGCTGTTTGGGAAGGCTCCCGGCTGCAGTTAGGTCAGGGATGCCTTCTCCGTTCGTACTGCGTTGAGTGAGAGTGAAACTCGTGTCAATTTATGACCCTGGGTGCTACAAGCCCGACTCTCTGGAACCCAGGCAATTGTGATCTCCTGTCACACAAAGGTCGAGTGACGTTGAGTTGGAGAATGGGCCTCGTCATCGTCGAACGCACAGAAGTTGGAAGACGTTGATATGATGCTGTCTGCGCGTAGGAGAAGTCTGTCAGCTGTTATTGCCGCCATATTCAGTCACGAGTTGGGGCCGGGGGTCTGCTCATTTCTCACAATCAAAGCCACCGTAGCTGAAGTCCATCCACTACCGTACGTATGTGTAAAACCTCTTTTGGGAAAGAGATTCGTCCGAATGGAAGGACGGCTGCCCGTGTGCAAACGCGCCGCCCTCTGACGATGTGATTGATCATATAGCTACCAGAAGGTCGGCGGTCTGACGAGAACCGTGGAAGTCTCATGTGCTCCTCAAAGGTCGACCAATTGTTGGCGGGCGCGGGATGGTGTGTGACAAGCTAAAAGGAGATTATGTGACAGCCTTTGGGACCGTATCCGCCACGATCTTGGCCCGGAGATTGAGACTGGAGCATCGTGAGATGTGTATCATGTCAGAACTCAACTTTTGGACGGCAACTCCAGTAGGAGATGGTCAATGGTTGCTCCTATCATGGGGGGGCTGTAAGAATGTTTCTGATTGGTGAGGTTTTGGTTTTGAGAAGAGAACGTGGGACATTCTAGGCCCACAGCGGGGCACACCGAAACGAGGAGATCACCCAGCTCCAAGCCTCGCTGGAGCGGAACGATCCCCTAGCTCGTTCTTTCTCCACTACTTCGCATCTACCACCTGTGCTGTGCTGTATGTGCCATTGTCCAAGCATTCCAGTCGCATAACCTGGCACCCGACAAGAACTACAATCACTTTTACTTGTTGACTTTGGTTTTTACGTCGGCACCATACTGTGTGATGTACTGGATCATAATTTGGCCCTGGGCGAGTCTGGTCATATTCTTTACGCGCCCTACGAAGAAAGCATGCTACGTACGTAAAATGGCCCAGACGCCATGGCCGGACCGTGCCTTACCAATACACGGGTTCCCAGAGCGGATGCAAAAGCTGGTTGGGAAGTAGGCCTTTTCGCAGAACAACAACCTGGTGCTAATGCAGGGTATTGGCCTGTCGACTCGTAAGCCATACCCCTGGTGTCTTGATCCTTTCAGGCCCCATCCATGGTGACATCCGCTTGCACAAGGTGCCGCCAGGCTCTTCTGCGTCATCTCGTACTATATGATCTCGGTAACCCAGATTTGACGCTGACAAGACAAGATGCAATCCCCACCTTACGCAGGAGTCTGTCCTTCACCAACATGGGTAGCCGCACGGTGGTGGGCTTATTTAAACGTACCTCAGGAGACTACCGGTACAGTACGTGTATGTCGAACCGAGCACCTCCGTGTCGCCTTCTCAGGTTTCCTACTACATGTGCCATAATCGCGTTTTACGAAGCCATGTAGTCATGCTGATGCGGATGTGTCCGCCGTAAGTGCTAACACCCGTCCCGACCTGACAGATTGATTCAGAGTCATAGGTAAACAGGAACACCTAGCTTTTACACGCAATGCACATTATGCCCTCGAAAACGGGACCAGACCAGCATTGGCAGGGGCGGAGAAGCACCGGGGACCCCTGAGTATTCGACAGACCGACGCTAGAGGCGGTAAAACCATCCTACACCTGAACCCGCTACAGCTTCAACCCTCAAGGTACGTATGATTTATCCTAGGTATATCTCTAATTATGGCTCCCTAGCCAGACGATATCGAGTCGCAGTGACCAGTCATGATTGACCAGTTAGCTGTGGAGTAGCCACAATGCCATACTACCTTAGACAAGCTCTTCAGGGGGGTGCCGAACCACTGGCTAGGTGCTGCTGCAAGAGGTTGAGACACAAAGTGATTCTATACATGGAATCTGATGCACCTTCGTAGATCCACGACGTTACGACGTAACGACTGAGTCAAGATCTAGTATTTCACACTGGCCAGAGTGGCATCCTTCCACGCCGCAACATGGTCTCTTAAAGTTGGGCAAGTGTCTTGAGCCGAAACACGTGAGCCCAGAAAATCGCACACCAGAAACCAATGAATGCAGTGAAAGACAGCAAGGTTGTTGACACTTTTTCGCGCGGCCTCTGGTCACTTAGCAGCCAGTGTTTGGTAGATCTGTTGGTATGGGTCAGAAGCAGTTGCAGCATTATGGGGTCGAATGAGACCCGCCCTTTCCCCATAATGTACGAAGTACGCAGGTAGATTTTGAGATCTTCCAATGAGCAGCCCTTGTCAGCAACCAGACCCCCTACCTACTTCGTATGGATATGCTTGGTACATGATCGATTTGGGTACACCTAGCCTTGGGGCAAAAGAGAGTGCGAAAGACCGTGACGTATATGATCAGGATGTTGTTGGAAGCTCCGATGCCTCAGCTAACGGTCGTCGACTCAGCTCTGGTGTTGAGAAATTCACGGGATTGTCCGAAGTGTTGAGCGGAAGGATCATAGTAGAACCGACTAATTCAGTAAGCCTATGCGTAGACGCTAGGCCAGGACAAGGGACCTCCCAGGTCGAGGTTGGTACCTCTGCAGCCCCTGGCTGATGGCCGATGGGGACGATGTGGGAGTTGGGACGTGTGTCAAGCGGCAATGTGGGTGGAAACATCCCGGGGCCAAGCTTATCCTCCTCGGGCACTTACTTGCGTGGAAGCAAGCCATTGACCCTACAGCCACCCTTGCACTTGCCCCGTGCGTGCAACCACCATGTAGGGTAGATAGGTACCTAGTTACCTTGGTGGGCTATCATCTATCTTGGTTGAAATGGTACACTGCTCCTTCCTCCCCATTTTTTTTGCTTCCAGTTACTACTCACTCGGTCTTCATGATAACACACTATGGTTTAGAGACTGTACTGCAATAGTCATCTACCAGCTGTGTCCACGATTCCGCGAAGGTCCCGTCATGCGACAAAGCCACGAACGGCTTCTTCCCGTGCCTGTCTCACTTGCCAACCTCTGCCTTCATGAGATACACTCGAGCCAAAGATGACGGTCTTGAGTGACGAACCATTAAGAGATACTTTTTGGCGCACTTTGCCAAAAAACTGCACTCGGGAGCTTCAAAAACTTGTTTGCGTTTCGCTCTTCCTGATTGATTGTCCACCAGATAGAGCTGCATCACGCCCTCCTCCTCGATTTCCGGTGCACCTTTCACCCAAGTGGGGATGCATGAGCCCAACAACAACACACACAAGCGGATACCTACATGGTCTTGCCTCGCTGTGTGTGAGGTTGGCTGATCGATATTCTTGTCACTATGGAGATCAAGGTCGTTCTCTCGGGGAAGTGGTACTGCAATAGACTGCATTTGCGGATATGACCACCGGCCCCGTCAAGCCACACCCGAACAAATAACCTTCGCCCCATCCAGGTTGTTGCTGCTGCTCCAAAGTGGTCCCTGGTCTAGCTCTTTCAACAAACCCTGGTCACGAACCAGGCTCTCTTGATGGTGGTGGGGGTCTTGGGCATGTACTCAGGTATCCTCCGAGTCCATCAGACACATAAGTGTCAGAGTCTGTGGTTATATCTGGTAATGCATAGCCCAATGCTCTCGTTCTCTGCCTCGCTTTCCGTTCCTTCCTTCCTCGAACTACCTGTCCATGCCTGCGGGCAACAAAATATCATTACCATAGACCGGCGCTCCGTTCTATTCCCACCAGTCCGTCCTGGATTCTCAACCCCAACCACTTGCCAACTATATACCTTCATCCAGTTTGTGACGGCATTGCCCTAATCCAAATCCCTTGCACACTCTTTTGCACTTTTCTGTACACCTTTTCTCTTGGGCAAGACACATAGCTCATATCGGGTTCGCTGCAAGTCACAACAAGCTACCTTAAGGACACACTCACTTTTAGCGAATCACCACCATAAGGACCCTCAGCCATGACGAAGACGAAGACCGAAGGGAACCTGGGCTATCTCCCAACGCACTTCGACTCGCCGCCAGGAAAATCGCCAACAACCCATGAGCCTGTGATGCTCTCAGATTATCTCCCTAGCGCTACTGTGGCCGACTCAGACATGACCTATCCAGCTTATGGAACATCACTTCCACTGCTACCATGCAATCCTTACGCTTCTTCGCCTATCTGCATGACACTTCCAAACAAGCAGCCATCTCACGACAGACATACACCCCGGGTTCTGCCTTCGCCTGTTTACGAACATCATCCAGAGATCAACCAATCTCCCACTGCTATCAAGCAGATGCCCCAAGGACAGGAAGATGTTTCCGACCGGACCGAGACCACGCCTCAGAGATCCAGATTGGTGCCCAAGACCGTTCATCCCATTGTGTCGCTTGATTGGCCATCTCTACAAGCCAAGCCATACAGTCCTCTTGACCTTCTCATGCAAAAGATCCAGGCCAAACCGGACACCGAGGAGATTGTACGACAGAGGGAGGCGGCCATACTGGGAGAGGGGCAGCAGACATCACTTGCCGCCAAAGCAAAGAGAGAATCAGCCGGGTCCACGTCGAGGCGGACGAAACGACTTTGGCCTTGTGATTTCCCAGGATGTGGCAAAACCTTTCGGCAGAGATGTCAGCTCAAGATTCACAACGACACTCATACAGGTGTGCGGCGTTACGTGCGTTCTCTCCTTAAGCAGAAAAGACCGCCTACTCAGGTATTGCTCTTCTAACACTAAGCAGGTGTGCAACTGGCCCGGATGTGGCAGAACATCCTCGCAGCCTGGCAATTTAAAGGTGCGCTGGACTACGATCAGAATCCGTCCTCCCTTTCCACCTTCTACCTCTCGATATGTCTGATCGAAGCTGACGCAGGTTACTTAGGCACATATGAGACGCCACACCGGAGAGAAGCCATTCGTGTGCGACATCTGCGACAAGGCCTTCCCTGTCAAGGGCAATCTCAATTCGCACAAGAACACTCATCTCCAGGAGAAGCCGTTCGTGTGTAGAATGCCTGGCTGTGACGGCAACAAACGGTTTACACAACGAGGGAACTTGAAGGTGAGTCTCCACGTCTGACAGCACTGGTCGTGTCAATGGCAACTAATTTGCGAAACCAGAATCACCAGGACAAGTTTCACCGTGACTTCACAGAAGCGCTTGTGTTTGAGATCAGCCAAGTCCAGGACTGGGCTTCGGCCCCCAAAGAGTTACGTGCGTGGGCCGAGTATCTCGCACCGCTCTACAAGAACCTCAACAAGGGCATCAAAGGCCGAGGACGAGGCACGGCCGTTATGCCTCTGGCACTCCTACCCCGGTCGCCGCCTTCATCTCCTGAGGCCACCCCCTCTGTGTACGGCGCCTCACCCGGAAACCGTTTCCCCATCGTACCACAGCCGGGCCCTGCCGTAGGCGTAGTCAACCTTGTCGTTCCTCCCACCTATTCCGTTCCACAGCTTGGTCTGCCAGTGTCTGGTTCGTCCACCCCTTACGGCATGGAGCTTGGCAGCCCAGCTTCTACCACCTACGATGATGAACAGGCCTATGCCATGACCCGCACGAATATCAACCAGCGTTACTGGTTGACACACTAGTTTCCCTCTAGACAGGGGTTGAGCTCGGCGTGTGCTCTCAAGGCCATTCCGCGTCCTTCTATCGGGACAAACTTATGGTTTTCTTTACAAGACTGCTTCATTGGCTATTTGATTCTTTCGTTTTGTCTATGTCTCATTCTCATACCATGACCATTCGAGCTTTTTCCTCGGCCACGGTGCTCTCAAAGCGATGGACGGTTCTGAGAAGACCGTTTCTCAGGGTGCAGGCCGCTCGATACAGCTTTTGGGGGTAACTGCCGGCGAAATGGTTTGGTCGCTTGTTGTTGGACATTCAAGCATGTTACTTTCCTTTTTCTCTTCTTTCCATGTATACGACCGCTGCACACACGCACGGCCCGCAGAAGGAAGAAAGTGACCTTTCCTTCACAGGGCGGCAAGGACAGCTGGCCGGATGAGTTTCATGAGGTACGTATATTCTATGTCATGGGGGGAGGTCATCTGCAAAGGTTGTGGTGCCAGCATCATACACTCGACTACTAGGTCTGGAGCATATATGGTGTTTGGGACAAGAAAATGGGACATCCAAAATGGCTAAACTAGCCTTGAACGTGGAATCGAGGGCTTGTAGGAGTTAGCGCAGCCTATCAGAGCCCTGGGGCACTTGATTGGGGTCATTGGGGTTTGCCGGTGGTCGTTTGTGCAACTGAGACTTGGAGGATCAAAAGTACATGTAGGTTAGTGAGTGAGATTAAGCCTACATCGGAGGAATATGAATACATCCGCGCCTTGGGACGCAATCCCATCATTACAATCACTATTCCTCCCAAGCTACAATGAATGGCAGTACGCGTCTCTGAAGTACTTCTTATGGGCATATGACACAGGTACCTGCATCAAGTCCCTCAAAGGTTCACGGCCTGCAAGGCATGCTCTAGGGTAGCAACATATATCAATGATGTTATACGCGGTTGTTCCTTGATTTCAGCCAACTTGGATGTATGTGCATACACATGGTAGCTTGTAGCAGTTTGCCCAAGCCAGAAATCCCAGCTTCTCCTCATTACTGGTCACAAAAGTTGTTCGCAAGGCCGTATCCAGGCCTTCGTCATAAGTGCTACGGCCATTCATTGGGCGTGACCAGACTCCGCGCCTGCATCTGAGGTGGCTTTCACATAGAGAATACACCGGAGTAGACAGTCGCGGACAAGGATGGTATATGGTCAAAATGCCGGCCCATACTATGTATCGACGATGGCTCAATGATTAGTGATAGTTCCCGTTCAGAGTCAAGTCTTCGGATTCTCATGCTGCTCAAGCGCCGTCGTTCCCGCCTTGGAGCCGCACGGTTGATGAGACGACCGTTGACATGGCCTTCATGGCGGCCAATAGGGGCAGGTGTCGGTGTGGCTTTTTGCAGCGCCACCTAGCCTTGCGGGAAAAGGAGGGTCGTAGTTGTGTCACCCAAAGACTCCCCTGATATTTAAGTGCCTGGAATCGATGACTGTATGCTTGGTAAAGACAGCTGCAGCTCTAGGCCTTGATGGGTTTGCTGCATGGCGTTCCGTTGCATATTCATAGGTGACGATTGGAACACCTTTCGGGTCATCCTGCCTTTAGGCTTGACCGGTTTCTCTTCGCCGGATTCCAGAGGTATGTAGAAGTAGTACGCTTTTGTCAGCACTCATAAAAGTCCAATGAGAAGCTCTTGCGGTATGTCTCGGAGATGGACTTAATCTTGCCCGCACATTGACATCAGCTTGCCTAAAATCGATATCTGCACGATGCCTGCAACCATTGGCCGCAGCATCGACACTGCCTAGACCATTCCATAACTCATCACCTCTTCTCTGTATGGTAGCCAAGTGTGAGATCTCATTGGAGATTATCTTGTACAACTTGACCTAACGCACCCTTGGATGATCCCAGCATAGCTGACAAAACACACTCTCGGGATGTGGTCACGAAGAATTGCCCGCTGAACCCCTGCCCTTGCGACTACACATACACATAGTGCGCAAGCGTTGAAACAGCTGAAGATCGACAAGGAAATGTGGCCGTACGTCTGAGCCGCCCTAAGTACAACGTGCCGAAGGCGTTATGCAACCAGAAGCGTAGTGCAGAGGACTCCGGCCAGCCCCTGCCACGAAGAAGACGCGTTATCCCGACGAGCATCGTAGAGTGATATCCTTCCACGCCAACAGTCGACAGGGGTCGGTACTTAGAACCAGCTGCGCTATTTGACCAGTCTGAGTCAAATACCCGTCAGAACTGAAGTACCTGTCGAGAAGCGACGTCGCAATCACAACTTCCGAAAACGATTTCAGCTGCAATTGATCCCCAGTCGCGATCCGGACATTGATCCAAGACAGTATTGCACGAGCGGGAAACACCAGACCACTATTGTCTCGCGACTGAAACCGGAAGGGACACCCGCTGACCCGTTGTCCGGTCTGTATCATCGGGCGGCTGAAGGGCGTTTTCGGCGCCAACACTGACGCAACGACCTTATAACCTAACCACCGTGAAGCGTCGATACGAAGAGGATATTGTCACCGTTCTGGATCGCGTACTTCTCCTCACCCTCCAGCTCCCAATCAGCGTCGTTGATCAACACAAGGATGCCGGGACGTCTGTGATGCCCTGTCAGTACGTAGCAACCAGAAACCAGTGGTGGAAGGCGTGGCTCAGATGCACCTGATGAATGTGATCACGACCAGGAGACATACATCTGGCTATCCAAGACAAAAAGTTCCTTCCTGCTGTCCTTCATGACGTTCTTGCAGAGATACTCGATCAGATAGGCCACTGTGACAGGCTTCCCGTTCTCGTCCGTTGTTGGTATGGAGATGACATGGCGCTTTTGGTCCGAGAAGAGCATCTCCAAGCCGCCGCTGCGTCGTTGTTAGACCAATTCCTGCACTCCTGGAAGAGACTGACTTACGAAAACTCGACCACGACCCGGAGCTGGGCGTTCTCTGTCGCGGTAACCATTTTATGATGATATCGAAAAACTTAGGCTTTTGTTAGTAATGAGATGTGTGAACGCCCCCGCAAACTGCTGGTTCCTGAAATATAGTACCAATTGTGGTTGGGCCTTTGAGGTGAGCTGAGGCTGGTGGTGGGTTTGCCTAGGTGGGTGCAAGCCCGCAAAGACAGTGTTAGTGGAGCACGTTCGCTGCAGAAAATTTGACAGCACTGTGTGTTGAGGCTTGCACACTGAAATCCAACCAACCAGAAGGCATCCTGACTAGCAGGTCGCACTTACAACTCCCCATGAACATGAAACGAGATATTCGACCATGACCATGGAAGCTGCAAGTATAGAAGTCAGCTATCTATCGGCAGGTGCTAATCGGCAGACAAGTATCGCTGACTGGAATCGAGATGGCACCTTGGCCTTTGGTGCAGACAACAACGTCTGTCTATGGAGACCCACGGTAGCCAGCCTCACTCACCTGCCTTAACATCGATCTGATCTCTATGCTGACCTGAGAACTAGGACCCTGAGGCCCATGGTGTCACAGCCGTGTTGAGCGGTCATACAGAAACCGTCAAGGCTGTCAAATTCCTAACCTTGAGCCCAGATGGTCGTCACTCCTACATGGTCACGGGAGCAGACGATAAGACGTTGAAGCTTTGGTCCCTAAACCTTGCAACATCTGAATATACTTGCATTCAGACAATTAGGGAACACACGGCAGCCATCAACTGCATAGCCAGCCTACCGCAGCAGAGTGAGTCGTCCAGGTGTCTGTTCGTCTCAGGAGCAGCAGACGCAACCCTCAAGATATGGGAGCTCGCCTCTGAGACAATCAGTCTCGTGCAAACGATCAAAACAACTCCCAAGTTCTTCCCTCTAGCAGTGGCAGTACACGCTCTTGGTTCAAGCCAGGAAGGCTACGTGATAGCAGTTGGTGGCACCAGGGATATTATCCAGATCTTCACGGCGGACGCCACGGTTTCGGCTACCCTCGAGTTCAACCTACAAGCGACTCTTACTGGCCACGAGGGATGGATTAGATCCCTAGACTTTGCCTTGGAAAAGCCGGGAATTTCTACCAGTGATCTTCTGCTTGCGTCGGCTAGCCAGGACAAGTACATACGTCTGTGGCGCTTGCATCAAGGCAAATCTCTGCCTGCCGCCCTGGCAGCTGGTGCGGACCCATCACTCGGGGCTTACCTGCCTGGCAAGTCCCCATCTAACAAAGCCTACCGGTTCCAAACAGCTGGGGATGATTTCTCTGTAACCTTCGAAGCTCTGCTGCTGGGTCATGATGACTGGATTTACACCGCGAAGTGGCATTCTCAGGAGAACAGGCTTCAACTGCTGTCGGCATCGGCAGACAACTCGCTTTCCATATGGGAGGCAGATTCTACTTCAGGTATCTGGATCACCTCTGCCAGACTCGGCGAGATCAGCCGCGAGAAGGGTGCTACAACAGCCACAGGCAGTATCGGTGGATTTTGGACCGGCCTATGGTCACCAGAGGGCACTTCCGTCGCCACCCTGGGGAGAACAGGAAGCTGGCGACGCTGGGATTTAAAGGGTGACAGATGGGTTCCTGACTTGGCCATCTCGGGCCATACTCGTGCTATCACAGGCATTTCCTGGTCCCGCGAAGGAGACTACCTCCTGTCCACCAGCTCCGACCAGACAACCAGACAGCACGCGGAATGGGTCATGACTTCCGAAGGGCGACGTCAAACAATAACCTGGCACGAGATGTCCCGTCCCCAGATCCACGGCTACGATCTGAACTGCATCGATACTCTCTCCAACACAACCTTCGTATCTGGTGCCGACGAGAAGTTGATGCGCGTCTTCTCTGCCCCTAAGGCCGTCGTCCGTCTCGTGTCCCGCATCACTGGCCGGAAACAAGACGAGGAATCCCTCGAAGGTCTTCAGGCTGAAGCAGCCAGCATTCCTGTGCTTGGCCTGTCTAATAAAGCCGTTGTCGACGGCGATGGCCCGGACCAAGAAGATGCATCTATCACCCCTGAGACATCCACCAAGTTCTCACAGCTCGACACCCACCCGACTCGGCCACCACTAGAAGACCTCCTCTCTCGCGCCACCCTCTGGCCCGAAACGGAGAAGCTCTACGGCCACGGCTACGAGCTTTCATGTCTTGCCGCCTCGCATTCCGGACAACTCATCGCCAGTGCCTGTCGAGCGAGCAGCATCAACCACGCCGTCATCCGTATCTTCGAAACAGATAAGTGGACCGAACTGCGACCACCACTGCAAGCTCACTCTCTCACCGTCACTCGGCTCCGGTTCTCTTCCGACGACCAGTTTCTACTGTCTGTAGGACGCGACCGACAATGGGCTGTTTGGGAACGCATCACGGACGAGGCTGGAGAGGCCAACTACTCACTGTTCCAGAATGACCCCAAGGGCCACTCGAGGATGATTTTGGATGCTGCCTGGGCACCTACCACTTCCGATGGCCCTAGGGTGTTTGCCACGGCCGGTAGAGACAAGGCGGTTAAGATTTGGACGAGGCGAGGTGATGGGAAATTTTCCCTGGCTGGCAAAATAGCTCAGGAACATCCTGTCACCGCTATTGATTTCCTTGCCGAGCAAGGGCCTGATGGGGGCTTGATTCTGGCCTTGGGCACGGAGGTTGGGAAGTTGTCCGTTGTTACGCTCAAGGTCGGAGAAGAGAGTATTGATGTCGCTGGGACGTTGGTGGTTGAGGATAGGTCAGTGCTTCTGGGCAGAGGTTCTCGAGAAGATATGCTAACGTGAAAACTAGGTTGTGTCTACCAAAGGCAGTGCTGCAACTTGCTTGGAGGCCAGTCGACCGGGAGACAGTGGGGAAAGCCGTGTCTCATGAACTCGCCATTGCTGGAGAGGATAGCTCGTTGAGGATATACAGGGTGAAGGGCTTGTAGATGTCTTGTCGGGCCCAGTTGACAATGTATCAAGGAAACTGTAGGCGCATGATTGCATCAATGGCATTATTTTGATCCTCATTTAGAATTACATTACTTCGGTATCGCCATGTCTATCAGTGAACGCCCCATATCCCAAGCAGACACCATCCCAACTGAACGCCTTGGGCGAAAGGTCAGAGTTTCGATTTTGACCACTTCCTTGACCCGGGGAGTAAACCCACATATCCTCCTGCAACTCCATAACCCGCATGGCCGTCGGCACTTTCTCTTTCTCCCTTGGAGCTTCGCAGGCCGCTCCCAGCACAAGTACTCCGTCTCACAAGCATTATCAACTTGGCTTGCAATGCCCTTCTTTTTTGTCCTTTTGCTTCTCCCATCGGTATACCCGTGCTCCAAAATCTTTACGAGACCTCAGAGCTCCCGCACCACTCCGGCAGACGTCCTCGCCGCCTCAATCGCCGTAGCCGTGCCACTCCTGCCCACCTCCTTGACGACGTCAACAACCACCTCCTTCGTTACGGCCGATGCTTCGCCGTTGATATAGTACCACGCTCGTCCGACGATAAACATGATGTGTTGAGGAAGATAAAGCGCTGCGGCGAGAGACGTCAGGCTGATCAGGAGGAAGGCTACGGACCCTGTTGCATCGTTCGTCAGCATCAGTAGTAGCAAGGCGGAGGTGGAAGGACGGAGGACGCAATAATGACGTACAAAAGATGAACTTCTCCGCCGGCGTGAAGATGTAGACGCAAAACGACACTTCAATCTGGTAGATCTTGAGCTGGAGCCACTTGCTGAAGCGCTCGAGCAGGGTGGACAGGACGTTGGAGTCCTGCTGGGCTGTCTCTTGTTGTTGGTGCATGTTTGTTTTTGGGACTCCCGTGATCTCGATTGAAGCGTGAATAGGTCGCGACCGTAAATTGAAGAACGTGTCGTGGCTGTATGTTGAACCTCAAGTTAGTTGTGTGTTCTTAGCCCCCAAATTGTTCTCAAGGTTCCTATTCAGGGGACCGGCAGAATCGGGGGTTGTCTGATTGACATTTGATAGTGCAGCCGACGCCACCGAGCGCCATGTTTCATTGGTCAAAAATTTGAGCGGTAACTCCAACATTGGGAGCCACAGCTACCTGCAGCACAGCCGGGCCATGACATCGCCGAACGTCAACGCTGAATGCGCCCCCTGGGACCTGGCAATGGAAACTTTAGGAATAGACCGATAGCATGATACGCGCACTAGGCCTCTCTTTCGCACGGCCGCTTCTTCAATCAGTAAACCATGTTGCCCTAAAGCCCGCTGCTACAGCGGCTTTCACAGCTTGCGCCGCTCAGTTGAAGAAGGCAATGCCACCGCGGCCCAAGCCGCCGCCCGAGGAGGACATCGAGGAATACTTCATTCATGGAAGCGGGCCCGGCGGACAGAAAATTGTATGTGTCTTATTTCCCATTCGCTCCTTGGATCTGCCGAGTTTTTTTTCTTCTATGGCTAACGATCTCCTAACAGAACAAAACCGCCTCGGCAGTCCAGCTGAAACATATTCCAACTGGCATCGTGGTGAAGTCCCAAGCGACCCGCTCCCGAGAACAGAACCGCAAGATTGCCAGAGAGCTGCTGGCTGAGCGCCTGGATGTGCTCAACAACGGCGACAAGAGTCGGAAGGTCATCGTTGAGACGTTCAAGAAGAAGAGGGCGGACAGTTCGGCCAAGAAGAGCAGGAGGAAGTATCGGAAGCTGGAAGAGGAGAAGGCCAAGACTGCTACCACCGAGGCGCACTCCAAGTCTATAGATACTCCTGCCGATGCATTTACCCAAGAACAGAATGCCACGTCAAGTCAACCATATAGTCTTATTCATGTCTCTGATGCCAGGCTACGTAATGTATGTGATGGCGCGCATCAACAGGGCCATTCGTGGGCGTAGCAGAAGTGTAGAACTCTTGGATACGCACCATCCTTTATAAGCTGACCATGAACCCCAGTCCTTGCCCTACACACTTCACATCTATCCTCCTAGAAAAACAAACGTCATGATATTTTGCTATCGGAAGAAAGACGCCTTCCCTCCCCCAATTCGCGACCAGATCAAAAACTTTTCGCCAAATACGAGGAAGAGAAGTCATTACAAAGGCGTGGTTGCACCCGCCGTACCCATTGGTTGAGGCGCTTAGAAGCACTTGCGGTGAACGATCGAAGGACCGCTCTCGTCGTACTCCTGCTTTGAGATCCACATCTGCTGGAAGGTAGAGAGCGAGGCGAGAATGGAACCACCGATCCAGACGGAGTACTTGCGCTCGGGAGGAGCAATGATCTTGACCTTCATGGATGAAGGAGCAAGAGCAGTGATCTCCTTCTGCATACGGTCGGAGAGACCAGGGTACATGGTGGTACCACCAGACTGGGTTCGTGTTAGCAGGCCATGTTTCTTTCCCGTCAAGTGTAATAAGTGTTAGACATACCATGACAATGTTGCCGTAAAGATCCTTGCGGACATCGACATCGCACTTCATGATCGAGTTGAAAGTGGTGACGTGGATGCCGCCGCTCTCGAGACCAAGGACAGAAGGCTGGAAGAGAGCCTCAGGGCAGCGGAAGCGCTCGTTACCAATGGTGATAACCTGACCGTCGGGAAGCTCGTAGGACTTCTCCAAGCTGGAGCTCTGGGCGGCGGTCTGGATCTCCTGCTCGAAGTCGAGGGCAACGTAGCAGAGCTTCTCCTTGATGTCACGAACGATTTCGCGCTCGGCGGTGGTCGAGAAGCTGTAGCCACGCTCGGCGAGAATCTTCATGAGGTAATCGGTCAAGTCGCGACCAGCCATGTCGACACGGGAGATGGCGTGGGGAAGAGCGAAACCCTCGTAGATGGGGACGACGTGGGTGACACCATCACCGGAGTCGAGCACGATACCGGTGGTACGACCGGAAGCGTACAGGGAGAGCACGGCCTGGATGGAGACGTAGAAGGCAGGGGCGTTGAAGGTCTCAAAGACAATCTGGGTCATCTTCTCACGGTTGCTCTTGGGGTTGATGGGAGCCTCGGTCAAGAGGACGGGGTGCTCCTCAGGGGCAACACGAAGCTCGTTGTAGAAGGTGTGATGCCAGATCTTCTCCATGTCGTCCCAGTTGGTAACGACACCGTGTTCGATAGGATACCGAAGTGTGAGAATACCACGCTTCGACTGTGCCTCATCACCAACGTACGAGTCCTTCTGACCCATACCAATCATGATACTGAGGGAGGACTGTCAGTTCCGTTATCTTCCCAGGGCGCTTGATTCGCTGGCTATGATTGTACTAACCCATGATGACGGGGACGACCGACAATGGAAGCTGGATAGCGAAGCGTTAGCCATCGGTTGCAGCTAAATTTGCCATCCAGCAGCTTTTGGCTGTGGCTTGCAAAGGTGACGATATAGGACCTCACTTACGGAAAACAGCGCGGGGCGCATCATCACCGGCGAAACCGGCCTTGCACATACCCGAACTACATCGCTGTCAGTCTTGTCTTCCCACTCTATAATCCGCGCAAGCTTTTTGTTTTGTTTCTCATATAAGGCCTTCCGCGTGGAATGTCGCTGATGTGGCAGGTTCCAGCGTGAGGCGACTCCGCACTTCGGCCACGGCGGCGTTGGGCAAAGTCGGTGAGTGAGGGGAAGAGGGATATTTCTTACCCATTGTCGATGACGAGGGCGGCAACTTCTTCTGTAAAGAGTAGCTTGCGTTAGCAGACGTCTCTCTCGCGATCCGCATTGACCTGAGGTCAATTACGGATGGCCGGATGGATTGGAGGCTGTGGCTAGGGTTTGGATAGCAACTTACCCTCCATGGCTGCGGATTAAAGTGTGATTGACGAAAAGAAAGCAAGTAGCTGGCACAGAACAAAAAAACTGAAGAGTAGCTCGAAACCTGGATCGGAACGAGCGAAACTTGCAGAAGGGACTAAGCCTGGAGGTTGATCAGAGGTTGGTTTGGTGTTTTGATGATGAAGTGGAGTATGGAGAAAGGGGGGAGGTGAATTTAAGGTCGGTCAGAAATGAGTTGGCGTTGAGAAGGAAAGAGAGAGTGCAGCCACAGGAGTGGGCTGGGAAGCTGGCGGGGGTCGAATCCTGACGATGTCACAGGTGCTCAGTAAACCCGCGGGTCTAAGCTCATCTAGTAGGTACCTGTACCTTGAACGACACACGCACCTGCCTCTATCGTGCACTAACCGCAATTGAAATGCTTCATGTGGCAGGCTATCTATTGTATTGACACGTAACCATGTATCTTCAGCCTTCATTACATTGCAGGTATGTGTTCTTTTGCGCTTGTCTCTCCATCACAGTATCCAAGATCTATGTCCAAGAAAACAAGGGGTTGGGCATGGCCCGAAGCTTCGTCGCTAGTTGTGGCTGGGGCATCACCAAGCTTCGCGCTGATTACAGCGATTACGCGTATATGAAAAATGTTTTGACTACCTCAGCTAACATAGACCAGGCAGCGATAGTTATCATTTATCATTTGGAGGCTTGAACAAAACGAAGTCCGAACATGTTAGAGACTCACACGATCGAAATCAAAGATCTGACAGGTTCATCATAAGCCAGGGCAGCAAAACAGGCTCCACGGGACAAATCCCACTCCCCGCATATTTCCGCTCTCAAGCTGACGTAGACCAGGCACATCCAGCATTAAAAAGCCCTGCACTGCCAAGCAGGCAAATACTTCAGTCGTGTCTGACTCTACAAGCCGTTAAACACGGTATAGCCGCTTCGATTGATGCTTCAGTCAATTGGCCTAGCCTCTTCGGCATTGTCCTTGGAGGCCGACGGGTGGCGTATAGACGTATCTGGACGCCAAGAGATAGCTCTTATAACCGCCCTGAAGCTCCTCCCGTCTCATATCATGGGACTGGCTGGCTGCAAAGGACATTACTGGTATCAATACTGTAGCTCGCAGCTTGGCAAGAAATCACAGCTTCAAGACATGAAAGCTGACCTGGAGAGCCTCAAATACGAGTCGGAGTCGCAGTCGTGCTGGCCTGGCTGGCCGGAGCCTCACCGCCACAGCGGCGACGAGGAGGGGCAATGGCGGGGCAAATTCCTGCTGTCACAAGTAGTAGTGTGGAGGGGTTAGTCTACTTCGTTACACAGTAGTATCCAGAAAGGGTAAGGCCTACGGTCAGCGTGTCGGTGTATCGCGATAGTTTCATGCCTACAGGTACCTAGATATTTCAGCCGCTGGACCCTGTGAATTACGAGCTTCGTACACATACACATACACTCCTCGTACATAATTGGTTATTGGAAGAGTGACCGATTCTCGGCGGGGGATGGAAGGCACCATAGAGTAACAACTGGTGGACAGCGGGCTCACCTTGAAATATGTCAGCGTTGTACGTACCTTATCTGGCTCGATAAGCCTGCATGCTAGCCATTTCGGGAATGGAATTTTCTTGAAGTTTCCTGAATGGGCGGTCTTACAGAATTGCGAATTGCGATTATATTATCTGCAAGTAGATTTGGTATAGAACTTCAACACAAACACTACATGTATTCGCAGTGCAAGCATCTCTCGCTATACCAATTCACATGAACCACGGCTCTCTCGATATCCTACATAAGAAAGATTACAGCGATTTCCACAGTTGAGTCTGCATCTTGCGATTGAGTATAGACCGGACAAAGTCATCTACAACTTAGCACCAGCCAGTCCAACTGCAACACACACAAAAGAGCGAAACCGACATGGCATCGCAGAGGAACCTAAACGACCTACTAAAATGGTCCATTGAGCACACTACCCAGAATGAGGATGCACCAGCCCAGGACCCCAATGCGCCGCCACCGCGACAACTGGACCCAGCCATCATTGATGCCCTTCTAGGCGGTCCTTCCGACGCCGACCTGATGAAAGCCGCCATGGAGATCATAACCTCCCCAGACACCTCCATAAGTCACGAGAACCGAATGATCGCATTCGACAACTTCGAACAACTCATCGAGTCTCTTGACAACGCAAACAACATGTCCAAACTGGCTCTCTGGACTCCATTAGTGGAACTGTTGGAGCACGAGCACGAGGATTTCAGGAGGTACGCGGCTTGGTGTGTGGGCACGGCGGTGCAGAACAATGCGCCCAGCCAGGAGAGATTTCTGGCAGCGGGCGGTGTGCCTAAGTTGGTCTCGCTTGCGGCGGGGGACAGGGACGGGGAGGACGGTGCAGTTAGGAAGAAGGCGGTTTATGCGCTGAGCTCCGCAGTCAGGAATTTCCAGCCCGCGTTAGACGTCCTGGTAGACGATCTGAGGCAGAGGAAACATCTCGAAGGAGACCACAAGATTGACGCTACGGATATGGACGCTATAGATGAGATCATGGAGAGTTTGAGGGACAAGTTGAGGGCGGAGTCAACTTAAAGTGCATGACATGAATGACAAGGGGAACACCAAGTCTGGCTGACGAGTTAGTACAGTCTTTATACGCATCCATGGCTGGCGTTTGGAATAACGAGGACCGATTCGGATAACAAGGAGGGACTGGTATACGGCAGGGAATTCGGGTCCTACGGGTGGATAGAGCTTTTGCAAGATAGTCTAGACGGCACTCCAAGTAATTGATGTGAAATGGGTATCTTCCCTTCTGAATGTTTTACAATGTATACAGTGATAATGTACATCTCACACATCAACCGCTGCCCAGTACAGACTTCCGTCCTCTAGTTTCGCAGCTTGCCGTAGAACGGTATTCCCAAGGTACCAAACAGTAATCTCGCCTGCCTGTCGGACGTGGCCGTAGTCTTGACAAAGATTCTGCATCCAGGCATCATCTTCGCCGGGTACATCTGTAGCACCTCGTTAGTACCCAGTCTTCCCAGTCTCTCGGGTCTTTGAGCTTCAACGTCGCGAAGGATGACTCACATCAGTATTGACCTCGATTTCCGGGAAAAGCACCATGTCCTCCGGGTTGAAACCCCAACTCAAGTTACCCGCGCTATCACCCGTCGTGCCACTCAGTCCCTTCCACTCCTTGATCCTGGGAAACACAAACTGAATACATCGGTCAAGGAACTCGTATGCCGCGTCTCCCTTCAACGTGACCTTGACACCCGTCTTCTTGTCCTTGATCAGTCCCCATTGGACAACGCTGTGCTTACTCTTGGTGATCTCCGGCATCTGCCCCGAAATCGCCAGCAGCATTGTCCTTGCCACCAACAGCAAGTCCTCATCACGGATAGCCTGCGGTACGAAGGAGGAAATGGTGATTTCCTGGATGGCGGGGATATTGTTGAAGGTGATGTCTCGTTCAATGAGCGGGAGGTGGGAGTGACCTCTTGGGCCGCGCAAGGGACGGTTCTTGTGGTAGGGGGAGGAGTCGTCCCATTCCCGGAGACGTTGCGGGACAGGAGGTTTCTCGGTGCCAGGAGGCGTGTGAAGGTAGGTAAGGGTCATGATGTCGGAGGCAATGGTAGATTGGTAGGTGTGCTTGATTCGCGGTACGTTGAAGGGCCCAGGGACGAAGTCGCGGGCTATGGGGTCGGAGGAGGCTGGAGATTGAATGGGATGAAGCGGGCCTCGATTGAACTTGGGTGGGTGGTATTGATATCTGGAGGATGAGTTAGCTGGTAATGGTCGTGTCGTCTCTATCGCGCTGGTCTCGCTGGACAACCAGATCGGGCAGCAACTGACCTGCTACCAGGAAGGCCACGCTTCCTCTCCATTTGCCTCTTCCATGGCTTGAACCTTTCCTTGATTTCGGGAGTAGGTGCCGGCACGTTCAGACCAGAATCGAGTTCGAGTTCGGCCAATTCGGGGAGGGGAGCTTCCGCGGTGGCTGCTGAGGATGAGCTCCGTGACAAACGAAGCGATGCCTGTCGGGTTATCGGTGGCGCTCGGATGCTCCGAAGCGCCCGTGAGCTCTCTCGTATTGTGGCCATTCTAAGTGACCGTGTCGGGGCCTGCAATGGGTCGGCACGAACGCTGCAAACTGCTTGGCTTTCCGCAGGGCAGATGGGATAGGCTCTGTCGCGATGTTGAAGTGCCCGGTCCGGAAATTTTCTGGAGAACCTGCACGGGCCATGCATCACCACCCCTTGGAGCTGTAAAGGTGTGACACGCAGCGGGGGTTGAGTGACGGGTTAGGGTTGTGTAAGTTTGCAACCCGGTTACGGACATAGAAAGCATTTGGCAGCAAACCGTCAAGTGCAGTAGCATGAGAAGAAGTCTTAACTTGAGAGGGCATGGATGCTCCTATCTATCTTTTGACAACCATCTGGATGCGCAAATAGTACACAGTGCTCCGGGACTCAGGCCACGGAGCCTTGAAGAAGGGTCCTGAATTCTACAAGACCACGAAAACGAAATCCAGCAACATCAACACCGGTTCGCCTACAATGGCACAAGATCCAGACGCCTCGGTATTAATGAAAGAAACCAAACCCAGGAACACGCTCCAGCAACTCAAACAGTCCGTTATGTGCTCCATGTACTCCAACCCTGAAATTAGCACATCCACCCATCGTCACATCGTACTCAAACACGCGTCGCGCCAGGGCCTTTTTCCTGGTGAAACGTCACTTCAATTGCTGGCTGCCGCAGTACCGCCACCCCAGCGATGAAGGAGTCCGTTGGCCCACCGTTGGTAGAAGACTTCGCTCAGATGCTGGCAATGCTCAAGTCCGGGTGCGGCCGCCTGTCCCGGGTACTTGGCTTCGATGGTTCCGCTCTTTTCGCCTCCATTCTCGCCGCCTTCAAAGACGTTTCCATCTCTGTCTCTGGCGTTTGGTGTTGCCTGTCTCCGACGGTGGCTCTTCAAGTGTGGATTGGCATTACTAAGTACCAGTTTGGTAGGAGACGCATCGATAAGCTTCGGAGTGTGAGGTTTCAGTTCCGGAGCAGGTGTCTTCATCACCACAGTCCCAACGGGCGTCTCCGATGGTGTCTTGGTGATTGTCGCCGACTGCTGAGAGAGCAATGCGGGAGCGAGCTTGCGATCTTGACCCATTGTGTTGATAAGGGTTTGTAACAAGAAATAAGTGCCCTCGGGATCGACAGCGTCCAGGCGTCCAAACGCATCACTCAAGTTAGCCAAAGCTGCTCGTTTGTCGCTACCGGCTGTTTGAGCGTGCAGTTCGGCCAAAGTCGGTTCGATTGCTTTGCTGTACAGTCTCCGGCCAAGGGATGCCTCTTTCCCCGTGTGCTCAGGGAGAGAGCTGTGCTGCTTGGTGGGCGGACGGTTCTCATCCACATGGACTTCGGATCGTCCCGAGTTAGAACTGTCGGACGGGACACGACGAAAAAGACGCATGGTCGATCCCGTGTTGCCGAAGGACGTATCTGGCTGCAGAGGACGTTTCGGATTGTTGATCGACATGGAGGGTGGCCGTCGCACAGATGCCTTGGTAGGAGACGTGTTGTGGTCCTGGATCATGGAGGGTTGTCGCCGTACGGTGGCCTTGCGAACTGTGCCGGGGGTGGATGGCTGTAAGGGGCCGTCCTTGACGTCGAGCCTGCGCATTGCATCCTCTACTTGCACAACAGCCGCCGATGGCTTCCGTGACCGGACAGTACCGCGCTGCTTGGGTGCGACTGAGCGTACCGTGTCGAAGACCCATTCATCACCCTCGTCCTTAGGAGATATGTTCTGAAGAGTTTCTTGGTAGTAGACCGGGTGCTTAACCCGGTTCTGGTTCGCATCCCACATCTGTCTCTGCGCGATCAGCTCCTGGAGGGCTTCGACCTTGCCGGCCGAGCGGACAAACTTATGCTTAAGGAGTTCCTTGGCCGTAGGCCGGTGTTCGGGGTCCTTCACCAAGCACTTGGCTATAAAGTCCTTGAACTCCTTGCTGTAGTGACCCTCTAGCCGGGGTGGGTTCGTCTTGGGGATGTGGAAGAGCACCTTCATGGGGTGCATGTTGGCGTGTGGTGGCTCGCCCATTGCCAGCTCAATGGCAGTAATCCCCAGAGACCATATGTCTGCCTTAAAGTCATATCCGGCCTGCTGGATGACCTCGGGCGCCATCCAGAATGGCGTTCCGACGAAAGTGTTCCGTTGCGACTTGATGTTTGTGAGTTGGGCTGCCACGCCGAAATCTGCCAGCTTCACTTTGCCCGTCTCCGATAGCAAGACATTGGCAGCTTTGATGTCTCGGTGTATCTTTCCTTCAGCGTGTAGGTATTCCAGGCCTCGAAGCAGTTCGCGACATACGATAGCGATGTGACCTTCACTAAAGTTCCCTGGTTTCAGCTGGACGAGAGATCAGTAATTGTCCTTTTCTTATACAGGGGCGGATTTGGTTATTGGACACATACCAGGTCCAGGCATGAACCACCCCCTAGATACTCCATCACGATCCATAGCTTATGACCGCGCAAGAAGCTGGCTTTGTATTGTGTGACGTAGGGGCTCGCGCATGTGCTTAAGACGGAAATCTCCTGTTGGATCTCCTGTATGTCGTCTTCGCTTGACTCGAGGTCGATCTACGGCACTCCGTGTCAGTAGGGTGTCCAATCCACATTCATAAAGACAGACGGAATTGCAGTTACATGTTTAATGGCCACCGTCTCGCCTGTAGCTTTCTCAATCCCTTTGTAAACGACGCCGAAACTTCCACCTGTACAGAGCAGACGATTAGCAGCCATTGGGCAAGCGAGGCATGTAGCTACACTTACGGCCCAACTCCTCCAGCACCTGGTAGTGGCTTGCGACGCCAGAATCTGCCATTTTTATTGGTACTGTTCAATGGCAGTTCTTGCCTTAATCGCCTCCCCGTTCTGTTCTCGCTGTCGGTCTTGATTCGTTTGTGGTTGTGCAATTGACGATAGCTCAGCAACCTTGAGGGCGTGGTCTCTGCGAGCACTGTAAAAGACTAAGCGTGCTGATTGTACTGAAGATAGTTCAAATCCGGGGACCCTGGTGAATGATCTTGGGCAACAAGAATTAATCTGGTGGAGTGTTGTAGCGGTTGCTGGACGGCAAGCTCGGGCCTTTGTTTACTTTCGATGTCAGGGGTTTTAGCTTTGGGCTGAGGCAGGGTACCTGGAAGTGCAAGCAGAGTGGATCGTCAATCATTTGTATCGCAGCTCGCAAAGTGAAGTGAAGTGAAGCTTTTTTGTGAATATTCAGGGGCGCAAGAGAATCATGGTGTTGCGAGACGGTTCTGAGGAGGTTACCAAACGAAGATTAAGAACAGGTCGCATCCTTTTGACCTGTTGGTTGAGTGTACCTGGTTGTCCAGGTCGCTGGTCTAAATGGCATTCCAATCGAAGTGCTTGCATTGGTTCTTGCAGCACACCCGCCTGCACCTGGCACTAGTTTCAACGCTGCTGGTGTGGCAGGCAGGCCAAGTACCTCGAATGTTTGCACGTACTAGGATCAACCGTAGACTGCTTAGGCACAGGATCATATTACACATGCGCATTTACAGTGGAACAAAGTCACTGTCACTGCAGAAGACTAGAGAGCATTTAAGCGTACCGACCTCGTCCATGTGCTGGCGGTGGAAGGGAAAAAAAAAAATGCATCAAGACTATCGATGGCTGACCGATGCACTAGCAATTCTCAGCTCGAAAGTCGAGACTGTTTGGAAGTGAGGTACTTAGGTACCTTACCTTGGCCAATCTGAAACTTTGGTCATCAGGACCCTAAACCAACCTACTATATCCGGCAAGTGGGGAAGATCTCGGTTGCCATGCCAACAGATCTTACCCCAAGGGATACGCAAGCTGGGACCAGCATTTCAAACAACCTTGAAGTTGGGAGCCGGACCGGAAGCTCTCTTGCACCATGCTCGTTTGGTTCCTTGTCATTTCCCGACCACGCTGCCACACTGCCCTACGGTTTAATTTCCGTTCTCTTTGATCTCTCTCCACCGCTAACTTGGCTTAGCATCAGCTCTAGACGCCATTCATTACTCGGTTAGCATTGTTATCTTCGTCATTGTTGTTGTACTTGTGGTTGTGTTTGCGTTTGCGAAAGCGTTTGCGACCAGATCCAGTTCCGCACCCTTGGGCCTCCATGGTTTGAATGGCACTGCTCCTGGTCAATTCACGACACATTCCAACACAACTTGGGCAAATTCTGGTGGCCTAGAGTTCTCTTTGACGACACTCAAGTGTTCGAGCGTACGTACCGGTTTGCACGGCTTGCGACAACACGAGCGCATCTGGGTGGGGTTCAAGGTCCAGAGTAACCGCACAGTTGTTGCGTCTACAATCATCACAATGGTTTTGACGCCGCCACCTCTACCCTCACGGTTCCCGTGCTGGGTAAGGGCCGTGTACTCATGGGGAGGAGAGGTACGGCTACAGTTCCCTTGTTTGTGCTTCATGGTTATGCTGACGGACGCAATAGTCTAAACGAGACCTTGGATTCATTGAGGGTGACTTGATCGAATGTCTCAATGCTGGTGACGGATCGTGGTGGACTGGTCGACTATGGCGCGACAAGAGAATGATCGGCTTGTTCCCGTCCAACTTCGTGGAGGTGCTGCCAGAGAACTTCCGACCCATGAGTCGAACAACAAGCCCGATGACCAGCACCAACGCACCGAGTCCGAAGAGTGCTCCCCAGAAGTCGAAGACTTTTCGCAAGCCATTCGAAGCCTACGCTAAAGCTCCTCATTATACCACGGCCAAGACGGATGTGACATACAAGGAAGGGTACGACAAGAGTTCGGAGCCTGTGCCAGTGCGCCAGAGAAGTGCCGTGCGATCAAGAGAGAACTCGGCACAGTCCGTGAAGAGTAATTCACACAGCAGGACGATTCACGACGACATCCCTAGTGTCCCGACACCTCCAAGGATTCATGGCTACGGCTCACGAGCCGCGTCTCCTGCGCCTCCCATGTTTGACCACAGGGCTCAATCACCGGCTCCATTTGCAAACTACAGGGCACATTCGCCAGCGCCTCACTTCGTCCACCGAACACCGTCACCAGCCCCGTTCCTCGACCAGAACACTCCCTCTCCAGCCCCCCACTTCGTCCACCGGACACCTTCGCCCGTCCCTTCTTTTGAGAACCATCAGGCCCAGTTCACGCAGACCCATACGATACCGCAAGGAGACTCACCTCCACCGCCACCGCCACCTCCCCATCGCTCGTTTGCGGGGAGACATGGATCCACTACGTCCAATCTTTCCCATGAGAATCGGATCCCAGACCACGGCCATGGACGACATGCATCTCCAGCTCCGTACGGCAGCCACATGCCAGGCTACAACCATCAATACAGCCATAGTCAACCTGTCATTCCTCGCCACGGATCAAACCTATCCTATGACGGTCCAGTACCGTTATCGATGTCGTATGAGAACAATACCCCCCAGCATCTCTCAAGACAGCAGTCAAATGCGTCTTACTATGGCCTGGGCTCTCCACCAGCCTTAAGGACTCGAGCCAATACCTATGATGACCAGGGACTCACGGTCTCGCGTCAAAACTCCAACCTGTCCTACAACCGCCAACCAGGTGGATACCACACACCACAGAAGCCTTCTCCTTGCCCGCCGTCACCCAACATACAAGATGGTTTGACGCCACCGATGCTCCGTGAGGCCATGGACGATGTGATGGAACAACTCGACGCGCTGGGCATGGGCCGCGATGATGAAGGAGAATCGCCGGTACGAGAGCAAGATCCTTGGGCCCCAGAGTCCTTCGGCATGCTCCAGCCCAGCTCACCAAGCAGACGAGAGCCGCACCGGCCACAGACATCGATGGGTTTGTCGCAACATACGGACGAAGGTTACGGCTCGCACACGGGGAGCGGTGTTTCGTCAAGGGAAAATACTCTGCATTCTCAGAAGCCGCCAGATGTGTCCACCTATGTTGATCGAATGGAGAATAAGCTTCGGTCCATGTTGGATGTGGATGACGCCCCGCCGCCGCCCGTACCCAAAAAGAACACTCCGTTCGAGCGACCCAAGTCATCGATGGACACCCGAGAGTCCCCGAAGCTGCGTCGTAAAAAGTCGGCCTACGAGGTCGGGCGGTCAATGCTTAACAGGACGTTTACCACCAAGACCACGAGTACTAGCACGACCCAGAGTACGGATAGATCTCTCATGTCGGGTGTCAGCGCCGGCGGGATCAGCGCCACCAGTGCGGGCAGTCTCGCGAGGAAGAATGAGGCCAGGTTCAGGGCTCAGAGTGCATTTGGTATGAGGGAGGAGGATCGGCCCGAGACGCCCTTCACAGGCGTGACATATCACTCCAGCCATGCAAGCGATATCCGCCCGAAGAGCCAAATGGGTTACATCCCTGCGGTTGACGAGATCGGTGGTCTGGGCGGGCTCGTGTCGCCACGACCGAAGAAGCAGAATTTCATCAAGAGAATGCTTGAGAGCGCCAAGACTGGCGTTGCGAGTACGAGGGAAAGTGTCAAGACGGCTGGCTCGAGCAGTGTGGCAGCCTCGATTGTGAGGCCCTTAAGTCGTGGCGGAGGACTGAGTGCCGGTACTGGCATGCCTGGGATAAGTGGACCACCTCCCGAGCCGAAGGGCGACACGGCAAGGGAGATGGGACTTGGTGGTGGAGTAGACTGGGTTCAGGTACGGCGCGATGTGAATCGGTCAAATTCCCTAAGCAGGAACGAGAGGGTCGAACGACGAGACCGGTGTCTGATGATGGATTATCCGGCCATTGAGCCGGTCGAGGAACTCTACTCCAGCGTCGAGGGCGACGAAGGTGGTGACGGAAGACCGGTTGCTGAGCCCACGAACTACCAGAACATCAACTTCAGCATGGTCGACAAAAACTCAAGATTCGTGAACAATCTGCCGCCAACCACGACATCAATCAGTCTGGCAACAATGTATGTATGCCGACCCTATCGAAGCGATGTTCAGCGACTGCGAGCCATCTTCACGTGGGTGGCGGAGAAAATCTGCTGGGAAGAGGATTTCGAAGGCCAAGTTGACACGAGACGGGTCATCACATCAAAGCGAGGCTGTTCGGAGGAGTACGCCGTGCTGGTTCATGAAATGTGCGGTGCAGTCGGTCTACAGTGTGAGGTTGTGCGCGGCTACCTCAAGACCCCAGGGGAGATTCCAGAGACAAGCATCATGCCACGCTCAAACCATTGGTGGAACGCGGTCCTGGTAGACAACGAGTGGCGCATCATGGATACCAGTCTGGCCTCGCCGTCGAACCCGCGAAGAGGTCTGTACTCCTCGGCACCCAGCTCAGCAGCTGATTCCTGGTGGTTCCTGGCTCGTCCGACCGAGATCTGCTGGACACATATTCCGGAACATCACGCCCAGCAGCATATCTGTCCACCAGTGGCACACGAGATCCTGTTGAACCTACCGTGTGCCTGTCCACCTTTCTTTAAGAACGAATTGCAGGTGACCGACTACAACACCTCCTTGACCCGTATCGAGGATCTCGAGATGGTCCACATCAAATTTGCCGTCCCGGCAGATGTGGAATGTGCAGCAGAGGTGGAAACGCGGGCATTTGCTCGGGATCCAGATGGGGACCTCTTCGAGTCGGGAGATGTCGTCAAAAAACGCGCTCTGGCCCAGGCGGACTGGTCCGGCGGCATAAAGCGATATACCGTCAAGGCCCTGCTGCCTGGTGACGAAGGGACCGGCCTACTGAAGATCTATGCTGGCAAGAGGGGCTTGATGCATAGTATCAAGGACATCCCACACCCGCTAGCCTTTGCACTGCCCATCGTCCACAGCGGCGAGAATCCATCGTACGAGTTTGTCACCCGCCATCCGACGCCTCATGCTCAGAGACACGACATCTACGTGGTTCAGCCTCAATGCCAGCGCCTAGCCCTCAACAACACCTTTGTCTTTTGTGTCAGACAGCATCCATCTTCCCTGGAAGTTGGGTCAGTGATGACACCCGCCTCGAATCCGGTCACCAATGGCCGGGGACCGAGTCCCGTACCCTATGTCAGACCGGGCAGCAGCATGAGCGTGACGTCCAGTAGCGCAGGGTTGTCCACTACGTCCAGTTCTGGGGGCGCGAGTGGGAAGAAGCCGGCAAAGCTGGCGATTCAGACGCCAGGAGGCAAGATTCTGCGGTTGATGAGAAAGGAAGAACGAAGAGGCAGCGATCCCGAAACAGACGGCGGTACATGGGAGACCATCATCAAGTGCAGTGAGCGCGGTGTCTGGAGAGGCTTGGTCCTTGCTGATCGAACGGCCAGATGGTGTGTTTTCGCCGAGTGGGTCTGCGTCGGTTGAGTACAAAGTCTTGGAAAGGCAATACTTCTCTAGGAGATTAGGCTTCTGATGAGCCTCCTGTTTGGTAATAACAGGGTGTGCTCAGGTGAACGGAGACTCGACCTGGGCCGAGTGAGTCATGGACCGCAGAAAAATACAGGGGAGAAGGAGAAGCATACGTTGGAGTTAAAGGTGTACAAGTCCATTTGTGCTTGTTGTTGCTTTATGATGGGTTATTATGTCTTTGATTGCAAGAATTCTGTCCGGCATGTCGAGGGCGTCTTGATTTCAGTGTACATAGCATTGACATGGAACATACTAGTGTCCGATAGAGGACCTGATGAAATGTGTGAGTGCAGCTTTTGCATCGAGCGTTTCCGGTGCTTGTAGATGAACATGAACCTCCTACCGGTGATGATTCGCCTCGCAACCATGGCAAGGAAGTTCCAGAGGTGTCTGGTTCCAAGTAGCTTTCATTTCTCGGAGGTGCATAGAACAGGTCGGAGTTAGGGATGCTCCCGCATATCGTCCCAACGACACCTGCAGCAAACAGTCAAAAATAGTAAGTAATTCCATTCCGTGCTGTGTTCTAACTAAGTGTGTCGGATCTCAACCAACGCCATGTTAAATGCCGCCTTTGGGTATCATGTTAAACCACTGTTCCACCTCGCCGGGCCCGACTCAAGCCTGAGGGTAACCTATTTCGAACCCATGTTAAATGCCGCCAGTGGGTGTCATGTTAAACCCTTCCCTCATCTATCGACGTGTACCTGCCTGTCAATCTCCACGCCATGACATAATAAAATCTTGTTCTGTGCTCCCCTCATCACCCGCTTCTAGACCCTTGTCCATCTCCCTAGTCCCTCTTCTCTTCCAACTTTTTGATATCCTCTGCACCGTATCCTCCCAAGCCCGAGCCAAAGTTGTAGGTCTTCCCCTCCGGTCCGCGTTTGTTCTGACTCCGGGGTCCTCTAGCCACCAAATCCGCCCTCAGCCACTTGAGCACCAGCTCACTCAACCTAGAGTTGCCTGTGTTCTCCTTGTCCTTGATCCCCTCCAGCATCTTCTCCGCCGTGCCCCACTCCTTCACCGTGCCCATGTGCATGTGGACCAAGTGCGTCGGCCACCCAGCCAGATTGTCCAGGATATGCGTGGCGTAGACAATGGTGCAGTGCCTCTTCTCGGTCTCCTCTCGCAACCAGCCCAGGAAGTTTCCCCTCGACAAGACATCCAGATCGACGGTGATCTCGTCGAGGAACAACACAGTCCACGGCCTCACAAGCCCCATGGCCAACTGCACCCGTCTCCTCTCGCCGTCGCTGACCGCGTGCATCCGCCAGTTCGTGTCTATGTCCAAGACGGCAACTAACTCATCCCTCCTCTCAGGGAACGCATCACCGCCAACACTACGGAGCAACTCGTCCACACCAATGTCCGTCCGAACGATCTGGTTCAACACCCATTCCAGGCCGAGGTAGGTAACTCCTTCCAAGCCCTCTGTGAAGGGATCCCGCCCGGCGATGGCGATGGTGTTCTTTGGGGCCAGCCGTTTGCCGGCGAGCAGACGGAGGAGCGTGGTCTTGCCAGCTCCGTTGGCGCCGATCAGGAGAGTGCGGCTCTGAGGCGGAAGAGAAAGGGTTATGTCAGACACGCCGGTCGAGCGGTCGGGAAACTTGTAAGTCAGATTTTGAACTTCAATGTTGGGGCCTTGGGACGCCATTTTTGCGATGCTATGGTGGAGTTGCCCGGCGAGTGACTTAGATGGAGAGAGAGGTGATGAAGTGAGATGAATTGTGTAAAGACAGGGGATATATGTGGTCTGGCTGCGTGAGCGGATTCCTGAGGTTAGAATCACGCAAGTACACAGTAGTAGACCGTGACCCCCCGTTTTCGTATTCGTGATTCGCGATGCACTAGTGAAGGAATGACCACTTGAGTCTCATTCCGTTGCCCTGTGATTTTCAATCAAGCTTCTCCTAATCGAAGGAGGACTGGCTAACCGGGGAAGTGGAGCAGTCTTGTCGCCAGATTAAGCCACTGCAGGATGTGACCATGGAGAACCCTCCGACGTAAGCCGTCGGTAGTGTCACGCCTCGGCAGACAACATCTTGACGAAGAGCAAGAGAGATATCATGTCTAGAGATGAAGTTTAAGTCATATTGGTAATCTACCCGGGCATATCCATGACGTGTACAGCCACTGAAAGGACAATTGCTTGTATGTACCTATGTGTGTGTCAAAAAAGGTACCGAGTGCTTACTGTTGTAGGGTAGGTTTGGACTACCTGCAGCTCCGAAAAAAAGTTGGTCCTATCTTCAAGTGAAGACAGCATCAGGAATTGAGCCCGATGCGGGGGTCGAACCCGCAACCTTGAGATTAAGAGTCTCACGCTCTACCGATTGAGCTAACCGGGCTGCGAGCTATGCAGGTGAATGCTGGTGGAGGGCGAGCCGGGAAGAGTCTTCTTGAGTCATTCTAGCTTACGCAGTGGTGCTGCTTGACACTAACTCGCAAGCCCTGGTACCGACACGGATTTGGATATGAGCCATCATAGCTGTAGTGAACAAGGAAACGACTAGACGGCACCTACTACACACGTGGCTTATACGGACGAGAGGTATGCTAATGGACATGCAGTCTGTTCCGGGGCTATCTCTATGCAAGTACTAAGTCTTCAACACCATCCACCTAACCAACCCATATAGGCAAGTAGAACTTTACGTTCTCATATACCAAGAACGTAACCCACGTAGCCGGCAACACCCTGACAACTCCAGGCATGGTCCCCCTGTAAAAGCCTCTGAACCCTTCCTCTCTCCAGAGCTGTCGGACCACACCCCTTATGCCGCGTCCAAACCTTTCTTCGGCATGGTAATTCTGCAGCCGTGCCCGCAGTACCTGAAGTGGATAGGTCACGGTGCCAGCCACGAATTTGGACAATGTTGACAGTACGACCGTTGCGTCGTTCGTGATCTTGGCGTCTTTTGCGTCTGGTTGGAGTCCGGTGTCGCCGGTCCAGTCCCGTTTGCGCCGGAAATAGACGCGTTTGGCGGGTTCGTAGACGGCAAACTGTACTGCTCCGTGAGACACACCCATCAAGCCGACACCCAGTCCGCGATAGAAACCTCTCAAGCCCTCCGTCTGGATGATGTGCTTCACGCCGGCAATCATGCCAGGATAAGCACCTGCCGCATTCCGGTCCGAACTCACGATGCGAGTCTTGAGGACCCAGATAGGGTTGGTGATGCACTGTGTTGCGGCGCCTGCCGCAAGGGAGCTCAGGAAGAAATCCGTGGGCGTAAGAACCTTGCCTGGAACTGCATCGGAGCCACTCTTGAACGTGGTGATGGCAAGCTCGGCCCGCGACTTGAAGAAAAAGAATGACGCCCAGGATGAGGCGTTGCCCAACAGGTTGGGTGCGAGGCCACGGTACAGGGCGCGGATGGGATGGCCTGTTGCTAGCATGTCGCGAAGTAGTGAGATTGTTGTTAGCGACTTCGTGGGTGATGTAGTTGAGCGATGAACTGCTTCTGTCTCAGCATGCATGTGAGTACGGATGGTGTAAATGAGTTGGACTCACTTTGCATCCGTGTCTTGACAATATCAAGCGGATGGACGGTAAGCGTCGCTATTGAACCGGCCGATAGACCGGCCATGGTCTCGACCAAAGCGGGAGATATGCCCACATGTTTGGCATCGGGCATAGCTTTACATCCCAAATCGGCAAGAAAGGCGACCCGAGCTCTGGAGTGTAGATCGAGAGTTGTGGCCGTAAGGAAGTTTTGGGTTGGATGGTTTATGAATTTGAGGTGAGACTGGAGAGCATTGATATCATCGATAAGGTTCGACACTTATCGGTCTACAACCACCTAGGTACTTTCGGTAGGTAGGTATCGGCTCTAGTGAAATAGATCTCCTAACGCATTGCAAGGCACAAAACACGAAGAGTAGGGGTTTCCAATGTGCTGAAGGACTCTCATTAATGTACAGCGAAACAGCGCGGAAACCGTTCACTGCTTTTGAAGCCCAAAAAAGTAGTATTACAGCCGCAGCCCGAGGTTCATTAACAAGGCTCGGTCCTCCGGTTATCTCAAACCAAAGCCACTACTCTTTCCATCTATCCCTTCCATAGAGGACATCACAAAAGACGATAAACAGCCTCGAATGCCTTCCCTCTCTAACTCAGTATCCTAACATCGTACAGTACGTAACGCCGTTCGGTAGGAAGGTTCGTTTAACCGATAGGAGACAGGAGACTGTCATAATATGTTAGACTCTTGATCGACGAAAACATACTTCGTATGCTGATTCTATTCGCTTTGTTCTTGACATACCGGATAACGGGAGGACGTGGCTCGCTGCGTGTGTAGCCTGCAGAAGTATAAGTCAGCAAATGTCTCCTTTCCAGGATGACTAGTGGCGTGCTATGGCCGTACCTAAATAAAGGATGAAGGGGAGGTAGCCGCTGCAAGTAGTGTTAGCAAGTCCTATTCTTCTATCCATCCACGTCGTTAGAGACGACATACTAGTGAATGGCGACGCGAGAGATCTCAATGATCTTGGAGATGCGCTCCTGTTATGACATGTCAGCACACCTTGCTCGTTAATGGTCGGGGCCCAACAATTACCTTGGTCTCTTCTGAAAGGGCGAACATCTTGACTGTTGCGAAGACTGCCTGGACTGAATGCAAGGCTGGGAATGATGCGCACTTGGCCTCGACAATTGGCAACATCGACGTCCTCGAAGAATTTGGATGGAGCTGCGTCAAGGCGGCAGCGAGAAGGCTGTTCTGATTGGCTGGCGTTCTACGACGATGGGTACCGCGGTTCCCAGTAATTCCGTCGACGTTGCATTAGCGCCAGCCGAATCCCTGCTTCTACTCGTCGAGCTCCACGAAAATTGTAGCTTCGCCAGTGGCCAGCCTCGCAACGCGACAAACACATACAGAAGCAACTGTGAGTGCAGCTTATGCGATATCTTGTGGAAAGTGGTTTGGATACAACACGGAGGCCACAACTGAGACTGTACGTCAGTCGGATATTTTGCAATGTCTAAACATTGGTAAGCCATCCCCCTTACGCAACGCTTTCAATGCAAGGCTAGCATGCTAACTCCCTGGCAGGGAGCAGAACAAAGATGCCACTGTCTATGTGGGAAACATCGACGAACGGTTCAGCCAGGAGTTGCTGTCCGAACTGATGACGCAGGTCGGGCCAGTACGACAGGTGCATATGCCGCAGGACCGTGTATCCCAAACACATCAAGGGTACGGGTTCGTCGAGTTCGATACGGCAGAGAGCGCAGACTATGCCTCCAAGGTGCTCAACGGAATCAGGGTCTGGGGCAAGCCGATCCGAGTAAACAAGGCCAGCGCAGACAAGCAGAAAGCGGTGGACATCGGAGCCGAGCTGTTTATCAACAACCTGGACCCGCAAGTGGATGAGAAGATTCTTTACGATACCTTCAGCCAGTTTGGTCAGATCCTACGGCAGCCAAACATCATACGTGACGACAACAACATAAGCAAGGGCTATGGCTTCGTTAGTTTTGACAGTTTCGAGGCATCCGATGCGGCACGCGACAATATGAACGGACAATATCTTCTCAGCAAACAGATTACCGTCGAGTACGCATATAAGAAGGACGGCAAGGGTGAACGTCACGGTGACGAGGCAGAACGGAAACTCGCGGCAGAAGGAAAGAAACACAATATTGTCCCGGAACAGCAGCAATTACCGCCGGCTTTCCACATGTCGGCACCAGTTGGTACACCAGCAGCCCCGCCAGGACTGCCAGAAACACCAGCACTTGTTGCTCCTCCACCCGCGGCTGGAATGCCCCCTGTACCACCAGCAATATCACCTGTTGGGTATGGTGCTCCTGCAGGATTCGGTGCGCCTCCACCAACAGGGCCAGCCTTCCCTGGCCGGGGTGGTCCTCCGCCATACAACGCTCCAGCCGCTTATGGCAACGTACCGGCACCATATCCTGCCATGCCATCTCAATCAGCAATGAGCATGCGTCCTGGCCCGCCAGCTGTTGGCTTAGGTCTCCCGCCGGCCCCGACGGGCCTTCCCGCACGTCCGCCCCAAACACATGCTGGATATGGTGGCCCGGCGGATTTCCATCCAGGCGGCTTCCGTGCACCTCCTCCTACCGGACCAGCTGGCTCTCCTATTTACCCTGGCATACCGCCCCCAGGGCCCTCACCCACCGGCTTTCCACCCGTGAATGGCGTACCTGGCGGGTATGCACCACCACCTGGTTTCGGCCCGCCAGGAAGGGCTCCCCCGGTACCTGGACAGAACGGATACGTGCCTCATCGCTAGAGAAACGATGGGAGCAGATATCATGGCAGTTACCGTAACTAAGGCAAGCATAGTTCTTATGACGAATTTTGAAATATGGCGGGGCCGAGGCGAGGCGTTGGGGTTTAGGCTAAGCAGCAGAAACCTAGCAAGTCATTTTACGAGCTGGCTTGAGAACGGTGGGAAAAAACCACAATTGCCACAAGGTTTGCACTTAACCTTGGTATAAGGACAATGAGGCCAGCACGATAACAGCGGTCGCCCAAAGATCTTGAGAGGGAACGAGATCTTGGACCGTGACAAAACACCCCTACAACTGTGCTTTGTAGCCAGTCGGGAATTTACTAGGACTACGACTGGAAAGCAATGCTGCAGAGGAACTCTGAACATCAGCCATATGACAAGCGGGTCAACTGTCGACCGGAAGCATCGTCAGAAGGGCTCTCTGCGGTCCAGGCCCTCAGACAGCCCACAAGCCGCGCCATTTTGCTGGTTTCTGAACTCTGTAGATTTGCAAGGACGGGGTTGGGGATGGTTTGAGTCAGGTCCTGAAAGTTGTAAACAGGCAAGCAGGAGTAGAAAAGCATCAGTAGCTAGTCGGAAGCGTCTTTGGAGGGCGAGCTCGCCAACCGTCCGCAATATGAATAATATGATACCCATCCCCAGCTTGATTTCGTTCTGTGCTCGACTCTGGACCGCTGTTAGGGACCCGGTAGGCCCAGGATGCGGGAGGAACAGGCGTGAGGTGTGTGCGACTTGCTGTTACCACAGAGATCTCAGGTGAATACCTCCACCTGGGACTTTGAGGATTGGCTGGTTCAAGCAGGAAGAAATATGACTTATATGCTAGTACGCAAGGAGAGGCAATCGCAATTGCCCGAGCTAGTCTGCTTTTGAACCGCCTGGCTCCTAATGATACAGGTGTGAAGATACAGACCCTACCGACCAAAACACCCACTTCTAATTCTTGAGCGGCCTGCAACCCCTATTCCGCCTTTTGGCCCAAAAAAAAATCCTAAGCATATATCCACCCAGCATAACTAGACCCTTAGGAGGTCAGATATGCAGCTGAATTTGCGCAACGAAGCGAAAGTCGTTGATTATGGCGTTCCCTGCGGCAGTACTTCTCAGCAATTTTGAATCTTGCTCTATATCCATCATATGGAGCACCCAATACCACGAGAGCAGTTGTACCCAACCTATTCGATGATATCGAGACTCTCGTCGCCGTTCTTCTCTGGCTCAGCGTTCGGCTCCGCTGGAGCAGCGGCGAGTGCAGCCAAGGCCGCTTCTCTCTTTTTCCCGGCCTCTTGGACGAAGGCCTCCTCAATGGCAGCTCGGCGTCTGAAGACCCTCAACCATCTGGCGCCCCATCGCTTGACCAAGGCATCACGCTCACTCTTGCCGTCCCCATTGCCAAATTCACCCTCAATCATCTCATCTTTGCTGCCGTTCGCCCAGGGCACGAGTGCATCCTCCATGGCACGGAAGAGATCCCGCATGGCCTTGATCTCCGCCTCCTGGTCAGCATCAAATGAGCTGTCCATGACGGCGTCACTATCGCGGTCTTGAGCGGCAGGTGGTGCAGACACAGTGGCACGGACACGAGACGACACTTTGAGGACCGTGTTGAAAACGAGCTCGTAGATGTGTGTTTGGGCTAGGGCGTCACCGGCTGTCTTGCCGGCAGTGGTTGTCAAAGCCCAGCGAGTGACGGTTTGCGGGGCGAGGATGTTGTAGTTGAGCATCTTCTGCACGATGGTAATGGCTACACCGGGATGAGCTGCCCAGTAATCAATGGTAGATTGAAGGATCTGTTCTCGTGCTGCATCAGAGGCAGCGCCGACGTTGAGAAGACGGTCCTTGTTCCGTTCTATGGCGGCAAGGACGTGCGACAACGTCTTAGAACCCATGTGCAAGACAGCTGTGACGAAGACGTCCGTGCTAGTAACGAGGGGGTCGAGGTTACGATCTAGCGCATCGGCATGTATCTTCTCGATGATTGCCTGGATCTCGTCCTCTGCGCCTTTCTTGCGAAGGAGAGACGCGAGCTCGCGACCCTCGGCGGCAAAGGGGAAGTCTTTGAAAAGATTAGCGAAGCCTAACAGCGATCATCTCGTGAGTTTCAAACTTACCATCAGTGGCATACTTGAAATCCGGCACATCCTTTTCCTTGTCGGCAGAGATGAGCTGCTGGTATGGCTCAGGTAGGGTGTTCTTGATTCTCTGGGCGAAACTGAGCCTGATCTCCTTGTCAATAGCACCCATGATGAAGGCCTTGCTAGGGTCCAGATCGGGCAGTGACACATCCTCCACCCACTCAATCCACTTCCACGTAAAGCCAAAGTTGCTCAGATGGTGCGAGAACCAGTCCATGAAGCGGTACACAAGCTCCAGGTCCATGCGGGGACTGTTTCTGTACAGGAAGCGGATGGCACGTCCGAGACTAGGGGCAATGGCGGCGGGTGCTTGTTTGCAAGCCTCTGTAAGAACGGAGTGGTAATAGACCAGCTTATGCTCGGGACCGGGAAGTTGCAACAGCTGCGAAAACACGGCGTCAACAGCCACATCCTCCGGTTTCCAGGTCGACCGACCCAATTCGATATCCCTAAGTCGATCAAAGGGAGTCGCGCGAGCCGTGAATGTCTTGGCCGCAAAATAGCAGTCCACTTCGATGAGGTTCCTGGCGACAGCATTTCGGTTGAAGTCGAGAACGTTAATCCCGTCCAAGAGTGCGTCCCGTATCAGAGAGGCAGCAATATCAGTAGTGGGCGGCACAGACTCAACATCCTGGTCCGAGTACACTGAGAAGTAGACCTCTGGGAACAACGGTCGTGGTCCAGCCACAACGGCCTCGGGGACCTTGATGACTGGTAGCACATGCTTTTTGGCCTCATCCAGCCTCGACTGCAGCTCAATATCCTCATTAGGGAACGTCAGCGGTCGAGGGATGCATTTGAGCTCCCAGCCCTTGCCCGCTTCGTGTTGTAACTGTTTTTGGAGAAGACCAATCAAGCTGGAAGTCGAGCTCTCCTCGCCAGCGCCCGCGTGATACGGGTCGATAAGGGTCTGCAATGCATGTGGTTCGGACGCAATGATGTCGGTCTTGTCCATTAAGTCTGCAGCCTTCTGCGCCGCGTCTCCGGATGCAGTTGCCATGATATATGGGATTGTAAGCAGGATGATCTTGACAAGCTCGGTACCAATCGTCTAGAAAGCCTTGTCAGTACACCGTTGCCATAGTACTTGGTAAAGCAAACACTAACATCCTCAGAGCTGGCAGTCTGCAGATCGACGGCGCGAGCGAACAGCTCCTCCAGCACGGGAAACACACCGTCCCCCTCAAGACAAGACTGCAAGCAACCTAGGAGCTTGAGATAAAGCTTAACGTCGCGCCACTCTCCCTGCCCAATGCGTTCTTCGATGGCCTCAGTCAACCTCGACAGCAGCCTCTCAACTAGCTCTGACTTGTTGGTGTTGACGAGCAGCACCACGGCAGCAACAAACGGCGTCTTCAGCGGTTGCTCAAGAGCCACTTGAAGACACAAGTTGACAAAATTGTCGCGCAGCAGAGTGTCGTCGTAGTTGTCACACATCAGGCTGGCAATGCCTTGGACTTCCTCGTGCCACGGCCGCATGGGGTTCTCCGCGATGCCAATGAGCTGTCTGCGGACGCGCACATGAGGAGGAGGCTCGTTGAACCGACGGCGAGGGCCGCCGCGTCGATCGCCACGGTCTTGATCATCATCGTCTGCTTCAAGAAACAAGGTGTTAGCTTGTGCGTCATCCGAACGCGCGGAAATGTTGGCAACCGGGTTCTCACCTCTGTTGTAGCGACGCTTTCGTGAGTAGCCACCTCCACCACGGTCACCTCCTCGTCGATCGTAATCAGCCATTATGGAAGCCTGATATGACCAGCGATTGACGTTGGTATGTGATGGTAACAAGTGCTGCGGAAGAAGCAGCCTCGCAAGGTTGTCGGTGGTTTTGAAGCTACAACGTTGCAAGCGCGGCTCTAGCGTCGCTGCCAGGTACAGCACGGAAAGTGCCCCGTTCTTGCAGGGAGCTCAAGCGCAAAGCTCGCTTACCTAAGCCATGAGTGGTTGACAATAGCCTCGATAGGTAGTTCCAGTGGGTTAAGCCGCTGGAACAACCGCTATGACTGTCTGTAATTGGCGCTTATAAGCGCGATGTTTAACCAAGGCATTGTACCGGAATGCTTGGAAGCAGAACTTCAGTACAGCTCTTTCCCACGTTCGTTTGTTATTTTTTCCCCTTAACTGGAGCAGCGTATGGGATAGACACTATTTGGTCGCACAGAATGAGTTTTGCAATACGATAGCCAGGAACTGCCATGTCGAATCGCTATGGACAGTCGTACCGAGGCGGCAACGGGTACGGGAACTTAGGACAACCGGGAGGACAAGCTGGTGCACAGGAGGGGAGACGTGATGACGATTACGATCCTTTCGGCGAAGGCTATGGAAACGACAGGTATGGTAATCCGCGGCAACAGAGCGACTTGAGAGGTCCGCCGCCGGCACGTAGCCAAGGCGCACTACGACAACTGGCACAGCAGCAGGCGCAGCAACAGCAACAGCAACAGATACCGCCCCAACGAGGACCAGAGACCAGTGCAGAGCGCCAGATAGGCCAAGTGCTCGAGCTCATCAAGTCGGAATGGCCAGCCATGTGCGAGAACGACTGCGTTCCGGTGCAGCTCGCATTGCAACTCCTCGACACCAGCTCCGTCGGACGCGCCCACGAATACCGCAACTTCCAGAGGACGCACGCATACCTCCAAGACTCGCTCAAGAACATTGTCCACGACTATCATCAGGGTTTCAATAGTTCCATCGGAACATTCCACAAGATCCAGGGCAGCATTGCGGTGTCGCAAAAGAAGGTGCGCACTCTTAAAGACTCCTTGGTGGCCTCCAAGGTTGCCCTCAGCACCACCGATCCCGACTTGAAGAGGCTGCATGCGACCTCCAAGATGTACGACGGAGTGCTCGAGGCGCTGAGCGAGCTAGACGAACTGCGCGCAGTACCCGACCAGCTGGAAGCCAGGATATCCGAAAAGCGCTTTCTGACGGCAGTGGAAGTGCTACACAATGCCCTGCGCAAGCTCAGGAGGCCAGAACTGGACGATATAGGAGCGCTGGGCGAACTACGGACATACTTGGCCAACCAGGAGGACGCGTTGATGGATATACTGGTGGAGGAACTGCATGAACACCTGTATTTGAAGTCACCATATTGCCAGGAGAGGTGGCAGAGCTTAGCGAAGAGTCAGGGCGCCGGTGATGACGGTTACTTGGAGTCCATACCGCCTTTCTTCATGGTTCTAGACAGCATGGTCTTTGAAAAGTCAGCCGTCGAAGACCCAGCCAAAAATCCCGAGGCAGATACCTTCACCTACGTGAATCTGCTGGTCGAGGCGCTCAATAAGCTTGGGCGCCTGGAAACAGCTGTTGACACCCTCAAGCAGAGGCTGCCCGTCGAGCTATTCGGTATTGTGAATGAGACCATCAACGACATTGACCAGAAGCATCCTAGCTCGCTGAGAGGAGGATCATCGTCGTCGAATGGTCTGCACATGTACGGCCCAAGGGAGACACAGATGCGGAGCGATGTTATCTATGACTTGCTTTGGACACTGTACGGAAAGTTTGAAGCTATAGCCGAAGGGCATCGTGTGTTTCATGAGGCCATCAAGGCCTTGATACGGCGGGAGGGCGCAGGTAACAACAGCGCTTTGCTCGGCAGCTTCAAGGAGCTATGGAATCTCTACCAGAATGAGATTCGATCACTGCTTCACAACTACGTCACGACCGATGCTGATGTCTATCAGTTCAGCTCTACACCGAGGCCCGGTGGTATGGCGAATGGCAAGCCGGATACGGCGAGAGAAAACCTCTTCAAGCTGGCGGAAGCGGACCCGAAGTCAGTCGAGATTACAACGGAAATGGAGGCTCTGGATGGCATAATACGTGCCGCTGTCCCTGGCCTGACGACTAATGCACGGAAAGGCGCAACCGACAAAAGAGCGCCTCTCACAGGGCCTCGGTCTGAGACAAGACGGGGTGTTGGGCATGCGCATCAGGACAATGTGCCTCAGAAGTCCCTGGTCGAACCGAGCGTGTTCAACATGAGTCTTCTCCTACCGCCGACTCTAGTCTTTCTACACCGGCTAAAGAGCATTGTACCTCCTGGTTCAGACCTGGCAACCAGCACACTGACTTCCTTCCTGGACAACTTCCTCGTGAACGTATTCCAGCCACAGCTGGATGAAACGCTGGGCAAGCTGAGTGATACCGTCTTTGGCGAATCAGACGCGTTCCAGCAAGATCCGGACTGGAGTCGAGTTTCCAAGCGGCCCATCTTCAAGGGCACAACGTCCTTCTTCACAGTGGTCACGGCTTTCTGTCGCATGTTGGGTACTATTCCACATGATCAGGCCTTGAGTGCACTCATCATAACCCAAATGCTGAGGTACTTTGACCGGTGCTTCAGCTGGTACAAAGCGCTAGTGACCAAGGCTGCGGAAGCGAGCTCCTCTGGCGGCAAAGATTCCCTGTGTCGCTCAGCTGTTCTCGCTACGGAGCAAAGCGAGTTCCAGCAGACGCTGCTCCAACTCTGGTCAAGCGATCAGCCTGACAACGAGGCCTTGATTGACAAGGAGATTGACCTTCTGATGGAGCAGACGAACCGACAGCCGCTCGATTTGAGTGACATACTCCAAGACCGAGATGGCATATCTTCTCTTTGCCTTCTATATACCAGCATGAAGTGGCTATCGATCAAAATAGCCGGACTTAGGCTCATCACCAAGAACGACACAGACTCGTCCAAGTCCAGCCTGCCCAAATCGGAGAAGAAGCGCTGGAGTCTATTGAACGATCCCAATAAGACCACCATTGAGCAAGGCCCGGTGTATTTGCCCATGACCACAGAAACAGTACAGTAGGTCTTACTTTTTTTGCCTTGCTTCATGCCTTTCATTTGATGCTGACGTGTCCTAGATCCTTCGACGGCATAGTAACCTCCTACGGCGACCTCGCCACAACCGCCATTCTCACTCTCCACACCGAGATCCGCTGTCGAATAATACACTCTTTGTCCACCGCCATCTCTCCCAAGACAGCGCCTTACCTCCTGGACCAAGAAGTCACTGAGCCCGACCCGCAGATCCTGACTCTCAACGCTGAGTTGGTGTCCTACGACGAAACAGCAACTCGCTTCCTTCGGTCCCGGCAGGAGCTTTCTTTCTTACGGTCCGGTCTCGGCGCACTCATGAACGCCTACATCGTCAGCCACGCCAGTTCCGTAGCCCCGATCAACTCTAAAGGCTGTGGGAGAATGCAGCTCAACATCCTGGTCCTTCAACAAAACCTCAAGAACATCGAGCCCGGAGTAGACTTGGCTCGAGCGGCGAACTACTTCGCTTTACTAGAGAAAGGGGCCGACGAAATCATCGCTGAGGCCAAGAAGTTTGCTGGCCAGGAAGGGGCAGCGGGCAGGAGAGATCCGGAGAGGTTCAGCTATGATGAGCTGAAGACCTTGGTAGAGCTTTGTTACAGCGAGCAACTGGGACATGCAGAACGAGGTGTCGCGGCTCAGGCACAGAGAAAGATGGCGGACAAGTTGTTGGGATTGAGTGAGGTTATGTGGCAGACTTGAGTCCTTTGGGCGGAAGGTCCTAGGGTCTTACGATATCATGATATGGTGATAGTGGCTTCAGTGTGTGAATTTTGTAATCATGGCTGTGTTGAAGTTGTTGTAGGTGTGGAAAGTGAAGCATCTGCTGTGGCACTTCAGCCTGGATCACCTACCCTATAAACAACACAGTCCGTGACCTCCACCTCATTATATCTTGGGTTACTCCGCATCCACTCGACAGCGAACACTTCAAGATACCCGACCTACCGTACCTAACGTACCTTAGTCTAGCGCGTGCCGTCGGTGAAAGGCTCCGAAACCACCATGCACGAAGGGTTTCCAGAGCCGCGATCGACTCCACGCTTGTCTTGGCAATATCTCCCAGACAATACCGTAGCCGAACCGCAGTCCACCATAAGGTAACAACGTGCAAGAAGAATTGATAATTCTTACACGTGTAAAAGCTCTAAACGATCCAGCAACCGTGCGGCTTTTGTGGATCATATATGCTCTGCCCTTAAGAGGTCCCTTCGCTCCTGCCTTGTTGGCTCTAGTACCGACTGCAAGGTCATTGCGTGATAATGGGTCAGTGAAGACTAATGCTGGTAAAGACCGCATTTCTGTGGCAATCCTCTGGCCCTATGCGTTCATATCCCATCATTTCCATTGTATAGTCCATGTCGCCATTCTGACCGACATTGATTATGGTAACATTCAAGTGTCAGAGTTTTCCTCCGAGAACAGCGGTAGTGCGTGTTCCAACGGCATCGAACAATGTATAAATGCGACAAGCACCGGCCGTTGTACTTGGCGCTGCCGGTACAACTTCGTTTTCTCTCGGCGCAGGTCATCATTGGCATCGACTATATTGACCAGCTTCTTGGCCGTGCCAGTCGATAATCCGCAATGTCGAACGCAACGACCTCCGAAGTCAAGGATGCGGACAGGCACGCCTCCGTCGCCGTCTCGGCAGAATCCCACACCGGCAAGCGGACGTGGTACCGGACCACCCTCTTCAATGCTTTTGTCATCGGAGCCGTGGGCTTCTTGGCCCCCGGCTTGTGGAACGCCATGAGCTCTCTTGGAGCCGGTGGCGCCGAGTCACCGTACCTCGTCAATGCCGCCAACGCCCTCGTCTTCGGCCTCATGGGTTTCCTCTGCCTCTTTGGCGGACCCATCTCAAACCGCATCGGTCTCACCTGGACACTCTGCCTCGGCGCCGTGGGCTACCCCATCTACGCGGCGGGTCTATACTGCAACAACCGCTATGGCAACGAGTGGCTCGTCATGGTCGGTGCCGTGACCTGCGGTGTGTCAGCCGGCCTCTTCTGGGCCTCTGAGGGTGCGGTAGCCCTAGGATACCCGGAGAGTACGAAGAGAGGACAGTACTTAAATATCTGGCTCTGGTTTCGCACGGGTGGGCCCCTCATCGGCGGCGCCATTGTGCTCGGTCTCAACCACAGTGGTGCAGCCAAGCACAAGGGCAAGATTGATCCCAAGACCTACCTCATCTTCGTGGCCCTCCAGTGTCTCGCAGCTCCGGTGGCTTTTCTCCTGTCTCCCCCGGAGAAGGTCCAGCGGTCGGACGGGTCCAGAGTCATCGTGAAGGCCGAGCCGAGCTTCCGGGCCGAGTTGAAGGCACTGTGGAACGTGTGCAAGCGCAAAGACATCTTGCTCTTGCTCCCGGTCTTCTGGGCGGCCTACTTCAACCAGTACAACGGCAACTTCCAGGTCTACTATTTCAGTGTTCGTGCCCGCGCACTGATCGGCTTCGTGGGCAACTTCTCCAACCTCGCATCCTCGCAGCTTATGAGCACGCTCCTCGACTACAAAGGTCTTCCCGTCAAGCGGCGCATCGAATATGGCTTCTACTACGTCGTCCTTCTGCACATTCTTTCCTGGACCTACGGCTGGGTCATTCAAGAGAAATACACCGCCAACCCGCCCGTCTGGGACTGGGCCGACGCCCGCGGCTTTGTTGAGGGTTTCTTTGTGCTCGTTCTCTGGGGTTTCTCACAGCAGGCACTGCAGAACTGGATGTACTACTTCATGGCCAGCAAGACGGACAACATCTCCGAGCTCAGCCGCTTCGCCGGCGTTCTGCGTGGACAAGAGAGTTTCGCACAGGCCGTCAGTTTCGGTCTGAACACGCGCGAATGGTTCGGTGGTAGGGTGCCCTTGGCGGTCAACACGATCCTTCTCGGCCTGGCTGTCGTTCCGACATGGCTCGCGGTCAGAGATCACGTACCAGTCGAGACGGATAAGCTCGCTGCTGCGGCTTACGCTCAGAACAGCGACGAGGAGGCTGGTATTGCCACACAGTATATCACGCCGGAGGAAAAGGAGAAGCTGGCCCAGGGCAAGACTGCTCCGGCATTGGTTGGACAGCAGTGATCGGGAGGATCATGGATACAGTCTGATGCTAGCCAGACAGGGTTGATATGAAACAACCATCCACTCTTTAACCTCCATAGACAACAGAGTCATCACACAAGACCCGGACACTGGTCAGGATTTCAGGATATCCTATCTCGCAACCTTTCTATCTGTGGAGTGACTCCCTCGCGCGAGCGTAGACTTCGCTGGGGCCTGTGGTCGACCTCTCTGACACGACTTTGGCTCGTCTTGGCATCAACATTTGATACTGGAAGACCATGTCGAATTAGTGCACAAGCCGAAGAGAAGAGATCCAATTCGAACTCGGCCAGAGGAGAGGCGAATACCTTTCAGTCATGTTGCAGAGCCTCGAACATTGTCAGTCTTGGTATGTCAGGTACTGATCGAACGCAATAGTGCATACGCTCTGCTAAATGTGACTGAGACAGCAGGTGGCCTTTGTTGCCACCTTGTTCGTTTGAATACCAACGTTGAGCAGCTGCACCTAGACAGCGGAGGTAGGATTTTGGCATTGTCCCCGGCAGCCGGCTGTCGATCTCTTGTGGCGGTAGTTATATTTAGACGTGCGAAAGAAACAGTCCTGATGGTGATACTTGACGTGCTGAGATGGTAACTTGTGCACTTGTATTTCTGCATCCACGTGTATTAATGGTTGTGTTGTTGGCGCCGATCTCTTGATCTATGTACTGCGTAGAAGGAAGGAGATACACGTTGTGTACACCTCCACCAGGGAAATAAAGGTTAGCTCGGTACATCCTTTCCCATATCAGTTCAGTGTGTGGGACTCGAACCGAACTAACGTTTAATTCCCTGGAGGAGGTGTAAGTGCTGAACTTGTTCCAGTAGTCCAATTGCGGGGTTTAGCTTGAGACACTGATGGTAATAGTCGCCCGCTGATAATGCCATGCGTCTTGTTTCGATCTCCCGGAGACTATGCTTAGGTTTGTGCAAGGCTGTCGCCGGTACTCAGAGAAGCAGGCCAGCATCGAGTGGGCGGTTGAGCATGTAAAGCCGCCGGTAGCAATCAACGATGATGCTTAATTGCCCTGATTTTGAATGCTACATAACACGACGAGACGCTGGTCACTCCCCAAACGGGACGCGAGACGGACGTATGAAGACCTGAAAGAGGCATTCGAACCAAGCTGGGAAGCTTCTTCTAGCCACTCAGAAGCCGCATGACACAAGTAATGGTTGCATAAGACTGCCTGCCGCCATTGGTGAGAAGAGGAGAGCTGCCGGTTCGCTGTCGAGTAACGGATTCAAGACTCTCCTCAGACACAACATTTGAACGCATTGTCGGTCACGATATTATAAGTGGCAAAGGAGAAAAAGGGGTTGATGTGAGAAGGATGGTTCCGTGGGGCATGGATTCGAAAGTGGTAGTGGGTAAGCGACCTATTTCTGGATAGGAGATCTCGACTTCATCCGATAATGTTGAAAAGCTGACTGAGCCGTCCTCCTGAAATGCTGGGAGCAGGCTCAACCAGCAGTGCAGGAGCACCAAATCGTGTATTTCGAAGAAGCTCCGGCAGTGACGTGTGCTCTGTGGTGATGAAAGGAAGGACCATGGAGGGGCAAGCTAAGGAAGAATGACCGGTGATAACGAGGTACTCTTACACCATGCGAGACTGTGGCATAAATCCCCGTACCGTACAACCAGCTACCCCTGAATCTGTCACATCCAGTACCTGGAACCCAATCAAAATGGTCCACTGGGTTAGAGCCTGTAATTACAGGTACGCACAGAGGTGTACCTTACCTGTGGACTCCTTCCCAACTACCAGATTTACAAACTACAGGTACCTACCTCTACTGTCTCTTCTATTCATCAACATCTCCCTCGTTTACTACGTACCTCTATTGTCGCCTGATCAAGTCCCTCGTTCGGTCTGCTTGGAGTCCGGGGCTAAATCTTGGCATCGAATTGCCATTGATTCGATAGACGGGCAAGGCAGTGCTGCGCACAGGCGAGGAGCTAAGGGTGAAGGCTCCCGTTGCTGCAACCCAAAACGCCAGCCGGGGGCGCCACAGTTTTAACTGGTCCTGGCCCGCCCTTCGCAAATCCAGAAACATAAACACACCCCCCCAATCATACAGTGTTTCATTCCGTCATTTGTTACTTGGAATCCGGACAGGATCTAGTTCTTTTTGACAACTTCAATTCACTTTTGTTAATTCTCTATTGACGGCCTGCGATTCACCACGCGCTCGTTCCTTTTCCCTCGTTAGTATCGTGCTGCTTGGTATCGCGAATTGATTTTATCACTACCAAGTAGGCACCACGCGTTGCGGTTTCCGATCCGGCTCTCACTCCACACGTCGACGCTGCAGCAGGCCGGCTTTTAGTTGAAGATACCGCCGATACGAAATCTCCTTCCCGCGTACACTGCCCGTTGCTCCACCGACAAAATCCACCCCCTTTCTCGCTTTGTTCAAACTAAACAATCCGACAACGGGTTCAAAAGGCTTGGATTCTTCATTGCCTGCAAGTCCCCAACTCACTGCGACGGGAAGTCGCAGATCCTCGCAGAGATGGCTTCATCGTATGTTTTGCAGATTCTCTACCCCAGACTTATCCTTCCCCTTGATTGGGATCACTGGGCATGTCCAGGACTAACCTTGCCGTCTCTCGATACAGAATCGGGTCAGCCTTCCGCTCCTTCTGGCATACTATGACCAGCTATGACCGACGTTCGTACCCATGGGACTCTCCAGCAATAGCTTCCGTCTTTCCTCCTGCTGACTGTCTACTCCGCAGACTCCGACTTCAATTCCCCCTACCGATCCGGCAGCCACCAACCCCTCAACCAGCGAGGGATGGGCGTGCTCACCTCGGTTGCCACAGCATCAGAATCACGCGCCGATATCACGAACCCGTATGGAGATGACATGGGCCGAATGGCTTCAGCACAATTAGATGGGACTTCTACAGCATACGGAGGCTTTGACGCTTCCCAGCCATTGCCGGCAACTCCAGGCAGTGGTAGGCCGTACTCCCCCGGCATGCGATCAATCACCGCCAAGAGAACAAGTACCGTAGATGGATTCGAGATGCAAAGTCCGACAGGTGAGATTCCGATGCAGTCTTTCCAGGACGGTATGCCACCTGCACCTTCTGTTGCACATTCTTGGCGAAGGATAGACGCCTGGGCGGAGGAGAACTACCCTGAACTCTACGATCAGCTTGGGGATGGATGCACAACCAATGATATCAACGAGTTGGAACATGTCTTGGACTGCACGCTTCCTCAGGACGTACGAGAGTCACTGCAATTCCACGATGGTCAGGAGCGTGGAGGCACTCCCACGGGCATTATTTTCGGTTCCATGTTGTTGGATTGCGAAGAAATTGTGCAGGAATGGGACAACTGGAGAAAGGTCAACCAGGAATACCTGCTGGATAATGCAGTTCCTCACAAGCCTTCGATGCCATCCAGGGCTCTTGGAAGCAGCTCGCAGAACGGTCAGGCCGGCCCATCGAAGCAGGCACCCTCCAGCCCAACGTCGTCAACGAGCAGCAACTGGAAGCAGGATCTTCTTGCCAAGCAGGACTGCGTTCCACCCGGTGCTGTCCAGAAGGCTTACGCTCATCCGGCATGGATTCCCTTGGTTCGCGACTGGGGCGGCAACAATCTGGCCGTCGATCTGGCGCCTGGGCCTACTGGACACTGGGGTCAAATAATTCTGTTTGGCCGGGACTTCGACACCAAGTACGTTGTGGCGCGATCATGGTCTCATCTTCTATCTATCGTCGCGGACGATTTGAGCAGCGGGAAGTGGTTTGTGGACGAAGAGACCAACGAGCTCAAGTTGCGAGAGTTTAAGAAGGCTCGCGTCGAGCCTGCCTACTTCGACATCTTGAGATGGAGAATCGACCAAAAGTACGGTCGACGCGGCCCAAGGCGAAAGCCTGGACCTAATGGAACAGCTTCGCCTACCGGCTCTGGTTCCATGTCGCCTTATATGGGCCCTATGGACGGCAATGGCGAGGCTCGCGGACGTTCGATGCAGCGGCTGAGCGCTAACTCGCCCGTTCCTAGTCCTGGTCGCCCAGGGTTTGGCAAGCCGAGTCCTCTGGCCAGGGTCGCCGAGGAAGCGTCTCTTCCCTTGTCAGAGTCGAGCAATGTCAACGGACTGAAGCCTGCCGACAATCTCGTCCAGCTGGACACGCCGCGTCACAGCGGCGAGGAGAACCAGGCCCCTAGACTGGCGGCTCTCGAGAATGGCGAAGAAGCAACGACAGGCAACTCGAGTCCAGTGGCGCCAGAGAAAGTCAAGTCGCCCAAGGCCAATGGAAAGCTTCCTGCCGTATTAGAGGATGGTCTTAAGGAGATCGCCATCTAAGGCACAAGCGGACAAAGAGCACGACCAGTGATGAAGTTATGGTTCATTTTTCTCCTTACATCCACAACCAGCGGCGAACACGGGGCGTTCAAGGCGTCTATATAACATGGCCACGGTGCGACAAGGCTATGACCTCACCAGAGGCTGATTACGAGGCATCCGTCCCATATCTTTCCAAGTCATCCCAAGTCACCCTCTGTGCAACGAGCTGCAACGGTAAACACCGCAGTGGACTGGAATAGCGACTCTGGGTCAGGTCTAAGAGGCGTGAAGCATTGAGTGCACTGGCAGAACATGTCTTGTTTCGCGCAAAGAGACTTGGCCGAGCACACCAGCGACGGATAAGTCCCTTGTCGGCGGGGGCAGGTTCGGCTCGTTGCTTTGCGGTGTCCAGTCTGCATCAGCCAAGGTTGGGAAGACTGGACCAAGTAATATGAAGGAGCGAGATGGGTTAAGCCCGTTCTGTATATCAAAAACACCCAGTATTTATGGGATCATCCGTTTATTGCAGCGCAGGCATTGGCGGCTGGTTCTTTCTTGTGCTCTTTGCCGAAGGCTCGCGAAAGTGGAGTTATGGAGTCATTCTGCCTCGTTATCTTTTCTTGCTTCTCTTCACTCAAGCTTCAAGACTCTTGGTGGCGTTCTGGTTTCTTGGGAGACGTTTAAGTAGACGGACGGGAGGATATTGGCAGATGAGGGCTAGAGCTGATTATTCTTGATACTGCGTGGCGGTGGACTTACTCATAGCGATACCTTTGCAGAGAATTCATAACAGATCTTACGCATACACTGACAAGGCACTGGATTTACCGTGAATCTGTTCGTAGAAGATTCCACCCCTACACTTATCACCGGGGGCTAGAGGTACAGTCCCTCTGTGTCCGTTGTGCTCCGTGCGCAAGGGGGTCTAAGCTCCTCCTACCTGAGCCTCAGCCTCGAGCGCTAGCGGGTCCAACATCTACCCACTACTCGCGACCAGTCGTCATCTCCTCAGCCTTCCGTGCACCTATCAGTCTATACTCAACTTAGAACCTCTCCCACGAACAGATAAAACAAAAAGGTCAACCCACTACCGTCACTGTGGCTCGCCCTCTGTTTACCCGTGCACAGACGTACATCATGTCGGAGGACAGACTTTGGAAATTCCGTAAGCCCGAATGGATGCACAGCGCATGGGCCCGTAACGCCGGCGTCTATGCTTCTGGCGGCTTGGTATGTCCTACTCTCGTTTACTTCGCAGCTTTGCTGTGGCTAGCCTCATGGAAACTAATATAATATTGTCGGGTGCAGTTCTCGCTTGCCTTCTACATCCTCCTCGACGCGGCCGTGTGGTCCAAACGCATCAACCCGACCGACACGCACGTCACCTTTATCGACTGGCTCCCACTCATCTTTTCCTCGCTGGGCATGTTGATCATCAACAGCGTCGAGAAGCAGCGGCTGTCGGCCGACTCCTTCAGCTACTCGGGCTCCGGGGTGGCGTGGAAGGCGCGGGTGGTGCTCTTCCTGGGCTTTGCGAGCTTGGCGGGGGGCATGGCGGGCGGTGTCACGGTCTTCGTGATGAAATACGTGGTACGGGATGTCGAGTGGCCGATGATGGGGATGGGGGTCGAGAATGTCGTTGCGAACGGGCTGGTTGGGTTGAGTAGCGTTGTGTTGTGGATCAGTCAGAACATGGAGGATGAGTATGCTTATAACCTGGCTTTGTGAGGGGTGATGGAGTGATACCTCGGCCACTGGAGGGAAAGGGAGGAATACGTCACGGCGAGAAAGAGAATATTGCGTGATGAATGGGTTCTTACCGCAGTGGTGGGTTTGAGCGTCTTCATATGCTTCTTGTTGAGTATACTGGCTCCTGTGTACTGACTACATCTGGATGATTGGTTTGGGTGGGCATTGTCCTTGATCAATCTATTCCTACATTCGTCTTTATTCCTTGTTTCTGTTTTGAGGTTTGTGATGTCTGCTGTCACAGCATCCTACATTTTACCCAGGTATTCAAGCAGGCTCGTGACGCCTGCAGTTAACAGCATGAGAGGAAGACTAGTGGCTTCAGATATATGCTATCTGGCGGAAGCCAAGTCCTGTCTCTGCCTTTCTTGTTTGGTTGCTGCCGGCACAGACCGATCAAAGAATCATTACCTGGAACTGTCCGACCCTGAATTCTATACTTCAAATGGGCTACCATTCTGGACTCAGTAACGTGCTTGAAGCTCAAGACGTTATGAATGACGACGTGGAAAGCAAGTTTGAATGAGACCTAGGGCATCCTTCTTCTTGCTTGGGCATCCGCAGCCGTCCATCGCTCCCGCCTCGTCGTCAATGGCCTTCGTACCGGTATGCTCTTAGATAGTCGTTATCTCTTCCTGGCTATGGATTTTGAACTAGGATACCGGTGTTCAGGCTGTTTCTTGGCCGTAGCCGGTGTACTGGTAACCCGAGCATGAGGATCCAGATATAATGCATCACCCGTGTCACCATGGCTACCTAGGTGTCTCAAGAACACTATGCAGTAGCTACTGTCCTTGTCATACATTGTCGTGTAAAGGATCGTCCGAGTCATACCGCACAACCAGCATATGCGGCGACTTGAAGCGATACCAAAACGTTGTGTAACGGGATGATGCAGAGAGAGATACTAGGAATAACGGGCACTGGGACATGGCTTGACCGTGACCAAGAGATGGCTTGGAGACGATACTACAGTGGCTCAAAACAGGTAGTCTCACTTGAGGGACTCTTGCTCGAGCCTTGACAACACAAGGAGGCATGGCTAAGCCATTGGTCTTACAGTTCGCCTTGAGCGGCGTACCTGTATGTGAGACCAGTGAGCCGAAGAAGCAAATCAATTGTAGCGTTGAGGCGCAGGATGCATTCCATTCTGTATTTTGAAGCGTCGGATTGCCCTCCAACCGTCCTGTTGATATCTTATGGAGTTGATCCAGACCTACAGAGTCCGGTCTCAGACAAGCCTCATGTTAGCCATGCGTTTAGAGTCTGTGAATCACCATGGCATGGAACACAAGCCGCTATCCGAGACGGATCAGGAGATCTGCATTCAGCTTTTGGCTACTCTTGGATGAGCATTGGCTGGGCTTTAGGGCCTTGAAACACAGTCCCAGCAGCTGTCGAGCCGCCACAAGGGATCTGACTGGATATGCTAGTATGCAGGCGGATGAAACGAGCCACTGGCTGCATACACACAGCTGTGTGACTGGTCAACAGTCGAGGAATCCCGCCGTGTGTCACGCTGAGGCATTCCGCGGACTGTTCCAGCTGTTCTCGGAAGGATACACTATGTTGTGTGCATGACAGCAGTACGGTTAGTGTAGTGCTTAATGCTGGTGCAATGCACATGCCACTTTGCTCCTCTGATCGAGGGTAGCCCTGCCGAGGAAGCTCGCTACACCAAGGCTTCAAGCCGGTGAGCAGGGAATATATCTCGCAGTAAGTTGACCGCCGGATTAGGAATGATCGGGGGGATGCTGCGCGTCATTGGAGGCGGAAGCTAGATAAGAAGCTGCAAAAGAGGTTGACTGGTCAAGTTGCATCATGTTGTTGGAGATATCAGGAACACTGGCACGGATCGTGAGCGGACGTCAAGAGCCGTCTGTCATAAATGACAGGATGTTCCGATACATCCTCGTTTTATACCCTTTCCTCCTTGATATGAGCGTGCAACCCAAATGTCACGAAGCTAAAGCTACCCCGCGGCCGGTCTTCAGAAGCATCAACCTTACTCTGAGTACAATACGGATGCCATCAACATGTGTCACGCGTCAAGGGCCTCTCGACTGGGTGCAGTGGAGGGGTTGAACCGTTCAAGGAGCCGAGTCTTCACTGGAACTGTCTCATGTCGGAAGCAGGTCCGTTAGCCGACATGAGATTGGGCTTAAGCTTGGCCAAGTATGGGGAGAGCTCGTTGTCGGATACTTATTTGCTCCGCGGAACAGTCCGAGCTTAATGTTTGGGACTGTCTGTCGTATGCAACATGCACTTCAGATTCATGGTTGTGGACGCAATCCGCGAGAACACGACGACAGGAAGCTCCTGCAGCCACGCCTATCAAGATGCGTCGTGGTAGGCTGGGTGTATGCAGGTAAAATGTAGGCGATCACGAGACCAGAAGGCTGGCTGGGGAAACCCACTGGAGCTGAGGTAGAAATGAGCATGGAAGTTGCAAGGAGTCGACTTCGACTGCTAATGCAGGCCAGTCATGAGCTTCAAGATATGAGCTGTCCTTAGCATGCGGTCGTGTCACCCAGTATGTCGAAAGTTGAGAAACTTCTTTCTCAATAAGTTTGAAGCATTCTTTAGGGTGCCCCTCCTAGACATAGGGTTTCGTACGCACAAGCTCACACTATGCTGGTGGATGGTGGTGTCAGCGTCGACGGACTTTATAAGCTCATCCAATTCTTGTTAGAAGTTGATGGTTCGAGGGACAAACACGCAGGTGTTGTCTAATGAGACCTCACCGAGACGATTCCAGGTACAGAAAAGAGCAAATGCATGAGGTAGGCTCATGGGACGTGCTGGCTTAATGAGGCGAACGGTTTATCGAGTCTAGACTACATTCTTCCAGTACTAGCTCCCCATACTTGAGTGAATACTGTCTCATATCACATGCCATATGCAAGGATTGGCAAGTAAGGGTGGAGTTACTAACCATTCTATTCAATGTCACACGTGTGAGGTTGGCGGCTCCCTGCCTTCTCGGTACGAGCTCCGGATTCCAAATGTCCTTCAATCTGAACCCAAGGATATCACCAGGGGCATGACCAGCTCACGTGGCAGACACAACGAAAGGTGCGGCAACGCCAGTGTCTCCAGTCTGAGAAGGCTGGACTCGTATCGTGGTCAATCGGACCATGGCGGCAAGAGATCTTCGCAAGTGGCTGTTGGTTTCCAAGCACCCGCGAATAATAGCGTTGAAGCCGGATGAAACGCCCACAGGGAAGTGGAACATCCCACATCCGGGCTGTTGCTCCAAATGGCAAGTTGCCTGGTTCCCTGTACTAGCAACGGCATCAAAAGAAGGCGGCTGATCCCATTTGTCAATGGCTTTGAGAAATATGAGGGCGTCGTCCGTTGCAACCCCTGATTTCTTTGTCTGTGACAGTGTTTGAGCTAAAAGCAGAGCCAGTAGGGAAGCCGGCGTCAGGCGAACCATTACGTAGTGAAATATCCGGTCATGCGACCCTTCCACTCACCAGCGTCCCTCACTGGAAATAGCGAGCTATTGTGCGGGCTTGGCTAGAGGACAAGGCCGTCAAAGGCGACACAGTCAGGAACTGTCTTACCGTGATGGGATGCAACTACGTATATATCGTGTGGCGGTAGGGTCAAAGAATACATCGGGGGAGACTCAAAGGCTAGCACAGCAGAAATGACCCAAGCCGATGAAGTCTGCCTCCTCGCCGTTGCAGGCTTGTTGCAGCCGTAACTGTAAATACCTAAAAGGTAATACCGTATGATTCTGTCGATCATGGTGGAAACGGTGCACGAGCAATTGGTTCCTGGCCTTGACTTTCATTCGAGCGATGGCAGCTGTCCCACATTCCCCGCGGAAGCACTCATTAATAGAGCTCGGTACCCCTGACTCGGATTTTGGATCGTACGTGTACCGGTATGCACATTAAACCATGCCACATGGAACCTAAGAAATGGCTATTGCTCAACGACATGACGGACAACATGGACTACGTAGAGACATGGTTGTCACTGAGATGCATTAATGGAACCTGGTGAACTAAAAGGGGCTATGGCTGCCTCGAGTCTTCCAGGCTTACGCACGCGCACAGCCTTATCCATGCTATTGATCGCCCAGGAGAAGTGTAGTGGCCATGCATATCTGGCATGTAATTAAGCCACAACATAGATAAGAGTGCGTGTGTCTTGTTCTCTGTACGCAACCATTGGGCATAGAATTGCCGTAACACAAGACTGCCGGTTCAAGGTTAACTCTGGCGCGTAGCCGCCATGCCGCTCTCACACGTCCCTCTCATCAAGACGTGTAACCACGTGAGAATTCACTGCTAGAGTCCCCTTTGTTGAAAATCAAGACGCTCAAAGTCAATGCCCGGGTCGTCTTCAGAAGTTCTTTCGAGTCGTGTTGATAACCTGTGTTCCGATGGCTGTCCAGGGCTGGGCGCTAGCATTTCTGAACGAGCATTGGTGGTGAAACTCGTGTGCCAGGCTATCAGACTATACGTGTAAGATTCACAAACGGTTTACTTCTGCTAACCACTCTCAGACTCAAAACATCAACAGTAATCCGATAGCATTCTGCCTGTTTCACACTTCAGAAGCATCATACAAGCTGCCACTTCCATGAATGCGGATCGGGTCGATGGGATTGGGATACCTTGTAGCGTGGGAGTTGGCGCCGTGTGGCTAGGTACCTGAGCAATAGAATTCACAAGGCAAGCATAGAGACCAAGATTGTTGCGAATGTCCAGTTAAAGGTAATGATCCCTAGTACTGCGAGGGCGAGGTGAGATACTACTAGTAGATGTGAGTGCGACTCTTCAATAATACCTAGAGGTAGTAGTCGAGTGTACTGGGTACTAAGGTACCTGAGGTAGTTTGTCGAGATGACGACACAAACATCTTACACCAGATCTAGGTAGGTCTAGAGGACCCTGCAGCTATAAGTGCAAAGGAGATTGAATCAAATTGCTTTCGATAAACTGGCCAGATGCCGTCTGAGTGACCCGTTGACTTCGACTTCGAGGGGCTTCGAGTGTTTAGCGCCTGCTGCCAGACTTGCCAAAGTCCAGTGACTCCATTTCAAAAAGGGCACATGAGCAGAAGAAGCTCCAAGTGAGCGGGTCCCGCGTAACCAAAAGCCAACCATCCACCTCAAGGATCATGTAACTGTCCCTGCTGTACGGTTTTACTGTATCTGCACCACTGCTTGCCTTTCTTCACCTGACCTCATCGTTAAAACTTCAGATGTCTACTTCGTAAATCACCCGTCCATTTTCCATCCCACTATTCGGCAACATCTTCATATCCTGAGCTGCCACAACTGTTGCTACTCTACCAAGCATTTCACCTCGGAACACGGCTTCCACGACAGCTGTTACAACCACCTCCCTTGCTAGCTAGGAAGTGAGCTCCAGCAGCCCCCAGGCCAGGTGACCTGCTTGTATCCTCTCAAAAGCGGGGCAATCTGGAAGGAGACGTACTGCAGAGATCTCTCTCTCTACCTACGTCTAGAAGGTCCAACGTCACCACCTCATGACTGTACGATAAAAAAGCACACCAGTAATCTAAGTGAGAACTGGGATTGCAAGGTATGTGTACCCGTCTTCTCCTGAGACGTTGAACCATCGATGAGGCTATTTCTCAACGGCTTGACCTGACGTCGGCCGTGTTCAACAAGTGGCTGACCTACCCCTGCTAGTTAGTGTGCGCTTACTTCCACTAGCTCCTCCAGTCACGTCACGGCACAAGAAGGCACGCATCGCCGCCCCTCAAGCCAACAACCTAACCCTCCGGCCTCCGCGTTCCTCTGTCCGCTTCGCATAGGTAAGTAGTAACGCTGTCTGTTCTTGTTCCGCACGCTTCCCAACTGCTCCCCCTGCCTCACCCTGCATCACGCGATACAGATTTCGGGACCTTGGGTACCAACCACCAGCATCCCGCCCATCCAGAGTTGATCATCATTGGCACCCTGGCTCCGACACCAGAACCTCAACAACCCTAGACGCCCTCCATCACCAACCCTTTCTCTCCCACCACTTTTTCTTCTTCACTTGCCTTCTACCCTCAAAGCACCCTATTCTCCACTGAGCGACCCGTTTACTTACGCCAGGCCCAGCCATCAGATCACTCCCAGCCACTTAGTGACTGTTTCCAGAACTGTTACAACCAAAAGTCGCTGCACACAAGCAAGGTACGTAAAGCTAGCTTCCTCCTCCAGACTTCTTAACCTCGCAATCGGGTTCGTCCCCATTGTCCATTTACCCCTCCACGAAGGCCTAAAGCACTGGCCAACCAGACCTCGACCATTTCCCACTCTCCACACTCCACCACACCTGCACTATTCGTACCAATCCATCATCGTCACCACCGCAACAATCGGACTGGAATTGACTGCCGGTCTTCGCATCGCCTTGAGCTACTGTTAACATCGCTTCACTTTCAGTACCGTCTATCCCGGCCATAGCGTATTCTTTGGATCTGGTCGTGAGCTTTACATCCATTACAACCTATCGACAACTCTGCCCCCAAGCTCAACAGCTTCGACCCCTCACCATCCATCTACAACCGCAATCAACTTGTTCCGAACCCTCGACATCGCGACGAGAACAACCACTCTAGCCACACCATATTGATGTAAGTTACCTGGTTACTTTCATCTTCGCTCTTGGCCTTTTTGGGCTATCATGTCTTGCGATCAACTACGGGTTGGCCTTGCCTGTGACGTGCGGTCGCCCTATACTCCTCAGCCTGCACGGAAGTGTCGTCGTTCGTGACCTACTCACCCGTCCCTGGATCTGTTGCCCTCCTAATTGCCGCACGTACTTGGACCCGGAGCTCGATTCACACCACCCAAGCCTGGTATCACTCGCAGCACTACGTGTGGACTCTACAGACGGAATTTCCGGCTCCATCGACCGCACACTGTGATCTGGTCGCGTGGCACGACAATAGACCGAAAGCTGTGTCGCCAGAGACTCAGACCCGTGGATCGATTCCAAACCCGTCCGTGTGTAATTGAGGCACGTCGAAGTTGAACGGCATTCGCGTGCATGTACACCTCAACAAAATAACCAAGCTGGGCTACGACGGCATCGCGGACTGCGACTTGGGGGAACAGGCGCTGAACCAGCCCATTCCGGCAGACATTGGACCCGACAACAGACACTATTCCCTTGCAGCCTGCATACCTGTGCATATTAGACCTGCAGCCACCAGCAATTTCATGACGTCTCCTTTTCTCAATGGCTTTGCGCTACATTTTGCTTTAAATTTGGGCTGCAAGCACCATTTATACCTTTTGCAGAGCATTCTAGTCGTCTGGACTTTTCAGCTGACCATTCGAAGTAGTGCTTCATCCTTCCTCAAAAAGACATCAGGACGCACCCGAGCGCCCTAGCCTCCCATATTCCTGCCATTTCGACACTCTTAGGCGCCTACCATCGACTTCTTGCTGTCGCGCTTTGCAACCTGGATCCACTAGTTGAACGATAACCCGGGCCTTAGCCGCTGTGAGCACAAGATGGCGTCGAATCGACCCGCAGCCTTCAACACCTTAAGAATGGGAGAGGTCATCCGTGAGAAGGTACAAGATGGGGTGACAGGTGAGCAGAGGGAAATACAGTACACCCAATGCAAGATCGTGGGCAACGGATCTTTCGGCGTGGTCTTCCAGACGAAGCTCTCGCCATCCGGGGAAGACGCTGCAATCAAACGTGTCCTTCAAGACAAGAGATTCAAGGTAAATCTTCGTCCCACGCGCCCTCTCAAACGACATGGCTGACCGGTTATTAGAATCGTGAGCTTCAAATTATGCGAATTGTTCGCCATCCGAACATTGTGCAGCTCAAGGCCTTCTACTATAGCAACGGAGAACGCGTAAGGAGACCCGTTCCCGCCCCCTGAAAGGTACATCTTCTGACAGAACAGCCACAGAAAGACGAGGTGTATCTGAATCTGGTCCAGGAATTCGTGCCGGAGACGGTGTACCGCGCGTCACGATTCTTCAACAAGCTCAAGACGACAATGCCTATCCTCGAGGTTAAGCTGTACATTTACCAGCTGTTCCGAGCCCTGGCATACATTCACTCGCAAGGGATCTGCCATCGCGACATCAAGCCCCAGAATCTGCTCCTCGACCCCAACAGTGGAATCCTCAAGCTGTGCGATTTCGGAAGCGCCAAGATCCTGGTGGAAAACGAGCCCAATGTTTCCTACATCTGCTCGCGTTACTACAGAGCGCCTGAACTCATCTTCGGTGCCACCAACTACACCACCAAGATCGACGTCTGGTCAACGGGATGTGTCATGGCAGAACTTATGCTGGGACAACCTTTGTTCCCCGGCGAGTCCGGAATTGACCAACTGGTGGAGATTATCAAGGTCCTGGGAACGCCGACACGGGAACAAATCCGTACCATGAATCCCAACTACATGGAGCACAAGTTCCCACAGATCAAGCCGCATCCATTCAATAAGGTGTTCCGGAAGGCCGATAATAATGCCATTGACCTTATCGGGAAACTGCTCGAATACACGCCCACCGAGCGCCTGGGAGCCATTGACGCCATGGTGCATCCCTTCTTCGACGAACTTCGTGATCCCAACACCAAGTTCCCGGATTCCAGACACAACACCGGCCAGCTGAAGGATCTCCCGCCGCTTTTCGATTTCTCCCGTCATGGTAAGTTTAGCTTTGCACCTTGAAACTTTCCAGATTGTGGTTCGTGTTTTCTGAAAGGGTTCGGCTAACCGGAATAAATCAGAACTTTCGATTGCGCCGCAACTCAACCACCAGCTGGTACCCCCTCATATGAGGCCGGTGTTAGCTAGTCGTGGCCTTGACATTGACAACTTCACACCAATGGCGAAGCAAGATATGCTTGCTCGGCTGGACTGAGCCATGAGGGCACACTCATGGTAGCAGAACCAAACTATTGACTTGTAGCTGTTCCGGCACTATCAGAGCCAGATCACCCGCTGGGGAATCCAATGGTCCGGTGCGAGCGGTTAGGTACCAGCTCCAGGGTATGGAGCCTCGACAGCTACCAATCGAGTCGGCGCGTTCCACCCACCATGGGGTGGTAAAATCCGTGATTTCAGCAACAGGAAGATAAGAGGCCGAAAGTGCATCGCCAGACGACCATAGCACTTGTCAAAATTGGCGCCGGGAACACGCAGGCTTGGGCAGCATTGCGCCTTGCAACGGATGAGCTTGGAAAAGACTGCCTCTTTCTGCAAAGATTCCTGCGAGCTCCTGGGAGGACTCCGCCACTTATGCTTCGTTCTGCCCACTACACCAGGAGGCATGCAAGAGAACATCCCGGATGACAGCAGCGTCTTTTCTTTCGAAATTGGTTTCTGCATCACCGATGCCGGCCTTTTGCCTTGTTTTCTCATACGTACATTACCATGTCTGACTAGGCTGTATCGGGTCTTTATACGGTCCAAGTGGCGGCCAAGACGGGCTGGTGGAAGCACGCATCATGTATCTATTGCTAGGAGTTTGCCACGGCATCAAGTTCTCAGGCTGAGGTTTCAGGAGTTGCGGCAGGGTTGGACAGGACATATGTACATGACCCCATTGTCAAGGTAGAAGAGAGGCAGTCTTGTTACAATGGTCTGGCTGGATTACAGGAGTTATGAGTACATCCGCAGCTCCTTCATGACGGCACGGGAAAAGCGGAATGTCGGCACGCTTGGCACTTTGTTGACATGAACCCAAAAGATGTTTAGTTTCTCTACTTTGAAGTTTGATGATGGTAAAAGGCTGGTTGTATGAGATGCAGCCAGACGATTGTGCGCTGTTGAGGCTCGTTGATGAAAATATCGACGTGCGTCATGTTCCCGTGATTCTGCACGAATAGACGATTTGTATCAGTCAAACCCCTTCTCTTTTTATGCCTTACCGAAACGTACTCCGTACAGCTCACCTTGTCACTCTCCAACAACTAGCATCACCGCAACCACTTCACCAAAGTTGTGATCAAGATCCACTCCAGACCTGACCATCCCAAAGACTGGCAAAAATCAAAACATGCCACCAACCCGCGTCCCGACCGCGGAGGACTTCGCCACATTGTCTCCTCTAATCACCACAGCCCTCCACTTCCCCACGCCCCCGGAATCCACAACCGCCATCCTCCTCCTCTTCCACGGCCTCGGCGACAACGACAAGTCCTTCCAGTCCTTTGCGCGCTCCCTCAACCTCCCCGGCGTCCTCGCCGTCTCCGTCCGCGGCGTCTCCCCCTTGCCGCCCTATCTCCTCCCGGACCAGGACCCGTCCAAGCCGACGGAGCATTTCCACTGGGGCGATGATCTGAGGCTGGACGAGAGGACGGGGGAGCTGGAGGAGGACAGCGGGTTTGAGAAGGCTAGGCGGGTGGTGATGGGGAAGCTTATCGAGGAGGTCTTGGTGGATAGGTGTGGTTGGAGGCTGGATGATATCCTGCTATTTGGGTTTGGGCAGGGAGGGGCGTTTGCCCTCGGTTTGGGGAGTATGGCTAGGTTTCCGGAGGAGGTGGCTGGGACGAGGGTGGTGGATGTGACGGATGGGGAGGAGGGGAAGGGGGAGGAGGGGTTGGGGAAGGCGTTCAAGGGTATTGTCTCGATTGGAGGGGCGTTGCCGCCGAGTATGGTGCCGACGGTGAGCAAGAGGGAGAAGAGCAGGACGCCGGTGCTAGTCTGTGCCGGGAGGGAGAGTGAGGTTGTGGACGAGGATGCGGAGGAGAGGTTGAGGGAGGAGTTTGAGAAGGTCAGAGTCGTTAGGTGGAGGCGGGCAGATGATGGTATGCCGAGGAGTAGAGAGGAGGTGCTCCCTCTGATGGAGTTCTTTGCAGAACGGTTGAGGGGGGATGAGGGTGGGTGGTTGTGAGATGACCTGCAATGTGTAGGAGATGTGGGGACTACCTTACCTGATGCCTAGCTCGTGATCCATCAACGACCGAGTCCATACATAGTATAATACAGCAGACCAGTAATTGGTGACCTTCCAATAAGGGAGCTATGGACACTGACTATTATCAATACTGTAACATATCCCCATGGGAGATATTTGGCTTCGAAGATGTTCGGAAGGTGGCAGAGAAGCTACCCTACATTTTGACCTCCTTCTGGCTAGCCACTCGAAAATAGTTGGACTCCTGATTTTGCCCGAGAGCACAATGGCTTCCCTAGATCCGGGAATTATGGTCAAGCATCAAGGTTTGGTTGAAAGGAAGGATGTTGGCTCCGGATTTCGGCCTGCTTAACCTGCTGTGGAACCACATATACATTTCTACCCATGGTCTAAATGTAACGCAACACCCAGCCCCTCCAGTACCTATTCCATTCTGTTTCCAGATCTTTTTGGCTTTTTCTTTTATTACTCCTTGTCTTTCGTCACTTCTCCAAGCCCGTGGTCAGCCAACTCCTTGGCACCACCGTCCACTTCATCCGGGACAGCAGGAGTCTCGGTCAGATCCTTCTCCAACCTAACCTTCTCCAGGTCACCATTGATCTCCAAGACTTTTGTCGCGTCCTCCTCGTCGCCACCCAGCTTCTCCCACCCCTTGCGATTCCTCTTCTTCCTGTCGCTCTCCTTTCCACCTTCACTCTTGAAGTGATAGCCTCTGGCCCTGGGCCTTTCGCCAGTCCCAGCTGGTATGCTGACTTCATATCTCGTTTGGAACGCCACGCTATCTCGTTGAAATGTCCCTTCTGCTAGAGAAGCTCGAATGGAGGTGAAGAACCGGGTGACGGTGAAGTGGTTGTGGATTTGCAGGAGGGTCCAGCCGAGCATTTCGCGAGCGGAGAGGAGATGGTGAATATAAGCTGCATGATGAGAGGTGCAGGTGTAGCACTTGCATCCCTCTGATAGTGGTTGAACCAGGGTGGTGTACTTCTCATCGGAGAGGTCTTCTCCCAAAGGCAGAAGTCCAGAAGATGACTCTGCGGGAGGAAAGGTGAAGGTGAGTGCGACACCGGCATCGGAAGTTGCGTTTATGAAGGGAAGTGTGAAGACATCAGCTCCTAGGGAGATCTGACGAAGGATGGCGTGTGGCGTGGAAGGAGGATCGAGGGATAGACGAGGCAGGTTTGTGAGCTCCGGGTGAGAGGCCAGATCAGAAATTATGTCTGTGGAGTACATCGCCAAGCCAGAGATATCAGAGGCATGATCCTCTGCCAGACGATTGAGGTATTCCCATTGCATTGCGTATGGGATCGGTAGAGTAGGCGCGAAAATGGCTGTATCCTTTATCTCGGCACCACCCGACGTGAAGAACTGCCCCAGCCAGTCTTCCGTCCGCTCGGCCATGCGAACCGCGCGTTTGGAGTTGGGCGTGGTGTTGGTGTTGGTCAAATCCGCCAGCGGAACGGCAAGGTCTGGTTTTAGCGTGCTGATGGCTGACCGATACTCAGATACGGAGAGGTTCTGAAAGCCGGTCGACGTGAAGATAGAGATTGCCGTCGTTGTGTTGCCTGACGGGCTGGGAACGGCGGGGAGACGACGAGCGGAGAGGAGGGTGGCTGTCTGTGAGGGTTGAGCAGTGAAATTGTGCAGGGGACGGGGATGAGATGGCGAAGAAGGCGTGCTGTAAATTGGTGGTCGTCTGTTGGGGTCTTTTTGAGAGCGTTCAACGACTGGCAGGTTTGTTAGTGATGGGATAACATAGACATGAAGGGGACGAGCTTACAGTCTTCGAGGGCGATATAAGTGCCACCAATCGGCACGTGAGCTTTGAGGTTGTCTGGTGTAATGTGTGGGACAGCTCCTCTGGATGTGATGGCGAAGAAATTTGGTGTTGGTACTTCTTGTCGACCAGACATGGCCAGGCGACCCAGCCTTGCAGCACCATCTGCTAGGCCTCCTTTGAGCGTCTCGAACCTCATCTTGTCTGGATTTGCTGAGTTACTGGTCATGGTGAGATGAAGATTCTTGGGCTGCCCAGTATTCTCCAACAATGATCGCCCACAGGTAAAATACTAATCTCAGGTGACACGACAGTATATTCGAGAAGTCAGCCTGTCTGGTGAGCCCACACAGTCTCACCGAAATCCTGATATACTCACCTGAAATATTGGTGTTTTGCCCTGCGAACCGTTCATGTAGCTCCTCTGTCACCGCCAAGGACCCTTTACCGCTTTAGGAAAGCGCCATGCTTGGCTTTCGACTTTCCCACATCGGTTTTAGGCTGACATTGTCGGAAACCAATCACCGCTCAAGGCTCAACGCTTCCTACGTTCTCCCAAGACGACATGAGGGTCGATAACCAGGGGCGAGGCGGCGGCGATCAGTAACGCCCGGCTTACACGGGACGTACTGCGTTTCTTACTACGTAGTTAATTGTTTGTTGCTTAACACTGTCTTTCCTATTGCTGCCATAGATTGATACCCGTTTTCATTGTATATACATAGTTATACATCTTTGTTTATGATATAGCATTCTCTTACATTTCGATATCATAGCGACTCTTCTTTTCGCAGCCTGACTATGGGCGAGACCACGACTCCTCCTCGCGAAACGATCCGCCCAACCCCCAGCGAAGACATCACAACCGTTTCCTCGTCCACCTCCTCTACCCAACTTGACGACGTTCTCGAGGTAGCCTCTATACATTCCGAGTCCTCCACTTCACCAACCCCACGCTTTCTCCAGGACGAAGGAGCCTGGAAGCGCTTCAAATGGGTGCCCTACCCCCTGCGCCGTTTCTCCAAGGCCGCTGTCCACTGGGCCCAAGGACCCTCCAGCCCGCGACGTTACCAAATCAAGCCATTCTTTCCAGAAATGCAAACCGCGCCGGTTCGCTTGCTAGAGCAATGGCTACCCAATCGGCGACATAGGATATGGCTTGCGCTGGGATATTTCGCCGTCTGGATCGTGACCTATGCGCTGGTCATGAGCCAGGGACAGAAGGCGACCGAGATTGAAGGATATGGGGTGCCGGGGAACATCGGCTGCGGCAACACATATTGGGTTCCGGGGAACAGCTGTGGACTAGATGGGAACGATTGTCGCCCGTTTAACGGGAGTGGCTATGCATTCAAGTGTCCGGCGAATTGTGCGAGTTACCGCGTGTTGAATCCTAGAGCGGTGGGGAGACAGGAGGTTATTTATGCACCCTTGGTTGTGGGTGGTCCGGCAGGTGACACGGGGGCTGAGGATGGGCCGGTCTACCGGGGTGATTCATTCATTTGTGGTGCAGCGATACACGCAGGCGTTATTGACGATGGGAAGGGAGGTTGTGGCGTTGTCAGGGTCATTGGAAAGGGGGAGAACTACGTTGGGTCGAAGAGGAACGGCATCGAGAGTGTTGGATTCGACTCGTACTTCCCGTTGTCGTTCACTTTTGAAACTGGGGTGGATTGCGAGTCGAAGGATATGCGCTGGTCGTTACTGGCGTTGTCAGTGGTCTTTACCACCGTCCTGTCGGTGTTTACGTCCTCACCTGCGCTGTTCTTCTTTGGAAACTTCATCGGCATTTTCTGGAACACGGGGCTGGCGACTGATCCACCAGCACACACCACGATTCCGTCCTTAATTTCCAACATTGTGCACAAGTTCCTCCCAACCATGTTTGTGGCCTGGGTCATGTACGACAAGATGGGAATACGTAGGACACTCAAAGGCCTGACGGCACAATTGGAAAAGACGATACTCTGGCTGGGTGGTTGCTGGGTCGGTGCTCTGACAAACTATACCTTCGACTTCATCCCGATTCAACGCCTGACCCCTCACGACCTGGCGCAACAACCGGGCGCTCGAGCGGCGCTGGCTATCATCATCATTGTCCTAGCCACGATCGCAGTGACCCAAGTCTTCTTCTTCCGGCAAGAAGGACGACTGATACGGAACCTAAAACTCTACGCTCTCCTTGTTCTCGGGCTCATCATCTGCCTCTCCCTCCCAGGACTCTCCCTCCGCATCCACCACTACATTCTCGCCCTTCTCCTCCTTCCAGGTACGGCCTTACAAACACGACCATCCCTTCTCTATCAGGGAATCTTGCTCGGGCTGTTTATCAACGGCATCGCGCGCTGGGACTACGATTCCCTCCTCCAAACCTCGAGTGCGCTTCAAGGTGATGCTCAGCTCGGGTCCGCCCTGCCAGCTATTCTGACACCGAACATCACTCTCGCCGCCAACATCTCCTCCATCAGCTTCCGCTGGGGCCCACCACCCGACCCTGTCTACGAAGGTATCAGCGTCCTGGTCAACGATGTGGAGCGTTTCAGGACGTATTTCTCGGATGACTTGGACAGGAAGGATGAGTTCACTTGGAGCCGGAACGCTAGCCTAGCAATCAAGGAGTATTTCCGGTTTGCGTTTATGGAGGGGAGTCAGAGCGATGATTATACCAAAGCGGGCGTGTGGAATGAGAAGGGTGAGTGGGAGGTCATGGAGCCTGGCCCAAGTAGGATCAAGAGCCGGAGTCTGGATGGGGAGGAAAGGGTATATATGATATGAGGTGGAAAACATCCAGGAACGGAGACGTAGATATGATTTACGAAATGTAACCAGCCTTGACCGTATTAGAGTCAAATGTGTACATGAGGACCTAGAACCGTTTTGTGCTTTGCCCTTGGAGTATTGCACAGCAACAACTACAACTCACCGTGGTCACCATCCAAATACCCTTGTCCAAGGCCTACCTTCCGACATCCCGAGGTGTTCTCTGGACGACTAACATCTGTCTCACCAGTCACTTGCACGGGCACATACAGCTCAAATCATGTCATTCGTCACTTCCCAACATAGAAATGTAATGAAGAGAAAGCCCTCGATGGCTCCCACGTTGCAAAAGAGGAAGTGCAATTGATATTGCAAAAACGCTTTGATGCTCTACTGAATAAATCCCTAATCAAACGCCCGGCAATGCTGTAGGCAGTATGGGCCTCCTTGATGTAACTCCAATGGCCGTTGAAATCAACTCTGTGCCCCTCCAATGTATAAAATAATGACACGCTCGAATGCTTCCCAAGCCGTTCCATTCAATGCATTCTTTTTCTTCCTCCGTAGGGTATTTGAGTCTAGCGAATGTCAAGCATCCTCTGCCTCTCGCTGATCTCAGCTTTGTTCCTCAAACCACCCACGTTGTCCCTCATCCCCATCTGCTGTTCTATCATGTTGTCCGATTTCTTTCCTTGCACTATGCGCTCTTCAACAACCTGCTTCATCATCTTACTTAGATAGCCCTTTACTTGAAGAGGCTGCACACCAGCGAGTGCCCTCTAGGCATCCTCACTGTACACTTCCTCTTGCTCTGTATTGATCGCATTCTGGAACACAGGTCTCTCCTCGTCAAGTGTATCCATCATCTCCTTCATTTCCCGGAGCATGCGCTGGGTGTCCTCTATACGCGCGGCCGTTTCTTCATCTGCTGACATCTCGCTATAGGTCTCTCCGCCATTAAGGGTTGGATGATATGGCTTCTTGAAAGGAGGCGAGTCACCGAAGTCATCATCAAGGCGCCGTCGCTTGCCAGCGCTACCCGGGGAGGACATCTGCGACGGAGTACCGCTCATGGAAGTGCCGTTGTAGCTGAGGGTACGCTTGCGGGAGGGAGGGAAACCGAATCTCTTGGCCAGCGCTTCGAGCTTGCTTCGCCGTGTATCCTCGGATGATTGACGCTCGTAGGCCCTGGTGTTGTTTTCTTTTCGGATTATCGTCGGATCGTCGTCTTGACCATCGGTAGTACCCTCAGGTTTGCCGGGTCCTAAACCATGGTCGCCGATGCCGGGGAATCGCTTGCCTTCCTGCATAGGGATGGCAATGCTTTCTGGCAGCCATTGTCCATCGGGCATCAGCACGAGCCCACGCGCTCTCAGCTCCCAGTGGAGTGGGCGACCGGATAGGATTTTTTTCTTGGCACCTAAGTCTTCCTCAGATGCGTGTGCGACTCGCTTGCGGGAGAAGGAGAAGTTGGTCAGCTTCTCGGAAGACTTCGAATTGACACTACCAATCGCCCTGTCACCGTTGATGGGCATGGAATGCCTGAAGTTGTAGGCCGAGATACTGGTATCGACGGAACTTCCGAATGACTCACTGCGACGGTCGAGTCTGCGCTTGCCGAACATCTCACGGAGAGAGCGCGTCTTCCAGCCCTCTTTCTTCGGTGGCGGCATGTCTCGACTGTCGATAGACGCGCTATACGACGGGGATGGAGAAAAGGAAGGGCGTTCAGCGTATGAAGAGGCCTCGCCCCGAACAGCATGCCGAGCGGCTGACCGCTCATCCTTCATGCCGGAGAAGATACCAGTGGCAAGCAAGTCTTCCTCGGCGTTGTGCTGAGCCAGCTGTTGCCTAAGAATAAGTCGCTCCAGATCAGCAGTCGCAGTGAAATTTTGGTCTCTGTCTCTCTCCAGCTTTTCCCTCTCGGCAGCCTTGCGCTCTGCGGCTTTTTTCTCAGCCTTCTTCCTCGCATTTTCTTTCCGCATAACCTCCTCCTGGTATGCCAGTCTCTTGGCCGCACCTTCCCGCAATATCCTGGTGTGGGCCGACAGTCGAGCTGTCGCGCGCCAGTGATTGAAGTACTTGACAGCAAGGCGTCGGGTCATTGCCTCCCTTGCTGTAAGCCAAGAAGCATCGTCTTCTTCCTTCCGGATACGGGCATCCTCGTCCTCTAGAAACTGCTTGTAAGTATCCTCAAGAACAGTTGCCACGACAAACTCAGTAAAATCGCCTAGAAGACCGCCGTCACCTGCCACGAACCATTTCGTCAAACCAACCATTGGGTCTTCAGTCTTGGGAGCTACCGGTTTGGAAAGAGGCGCTGCTGGTGTGGCAGCTGATTGTGGCAAGGCTGGCGTTGCAGGGGTGGCCATTGCATTTGTTGATGAGATCTGCGAAGATCTCGCATCCCTTTCGACAGTCGCAGGCTTGGCGAACGGTGAAGCTTGCGTAGAGGTGGGTGCCGAAGTGACCTCGTGGTTGTCTAGCTTGAAGCCACTTGCTGGTTCATTCGGCTTTGCTTGAGTGGAAGTTCCGAGTATAGAAGCGCTACCAGCAGATAGAGTAGATACGTTCGGAGTAGAGGTAGGCTGAGTTGTTGGCACAGCTGCAGGCTTTGGGAAGAAGGTTGATGCAGGTGTAGAGGTAGTAGATGGTGCAGAGAAGATGGACGAATGTGGTGTGGTGGTCCTTGCGCTCTGGTCATCAGGAAGCGAACCGCTACTGTTACCTGGGTCGATATTGCTTTGTGCTGGTGGTGTTGCTGTAGCGAAAGGATTCCCAACTGGCTGTGCAGGAAGGCTGGAGAAGATGGACGCGGAGGAAGCTGCCGAACCATTGTGCTTGTTGGCAGCACCAACATCACCACTTTGGGCCGCGGCTGAGTTGGGAAAGGTAAATGCAGGGCCAGTCTGAGCTGGCTGTGGTTCGTCGGATATGGATGTCTGAAAAGGACTGGGTACTGGTGGCGTCGATATCAATGTGGAAGATGTGGCTGGCGCAGCGAAAGGATTGAAGGCTGGTCGCAATGAATTTGCAAGCGGACTGCTCTTGGGGATGCCATTCATGGTCTGATTGGCGGCGACCATAGGGGTTGAGGAAACTGTAGCGTTTGGTGCACCAACGGCCGAAGCAGGGTTGGTGCCAAACGGCGATGGCTGGATGGTACTGGAAGCTGGTGTCCATGTAGGTCCGGCAGCAAAGGGCGAGGCAGACTGCTGTTGCTGCTTCTGCTTCTCCTCGATAGCCTTGCGTTGTTCATCAAGCTTTTTAGCAAGTTGAGCTTGTTGCTCCTTTAGTCGCTGTAGTTCCCGTTCCTTGTCGTAGTCCGGGTCGCTGACGAACATATCATCCGTGTTGTGGGTAGCTTGTATGTGGTTCTGAGTGGTATTCGGACCACCATTGGCAGCAGCACCTTCCTCCTTGTAGATAGGAGCGCGAAAGATCTGAGCTAGGGTGTATCGCGGGTGACGCTTCGACTCCACAAACCGAACGGAATGGGCTTGCGGCAGAGTCTTGTCAAAGCTCAACACCTTGTTCTTGTTCTTCAAGCTGAGAAACGACGTGGGCGCATCTGCTTCGCCCATTGTGTTGCCAGACTTGGCCTCCCATACCAATCCGAGCGATTCAGCGAACTCAATCGCTTCCTCCTCGGTGTCAAAACACAATGCTTCGTTGAGAACACTCGGCGTGATGTCCTTGGGCCAGTCTCTCTTGCGAGAATAAGCCTTGACCATGGATTGCAGAATCTGCCTGCGGATGTGGGTGAAGTGCAGCTCGGCCACGCAAGCCATGGTGTAGGAGACATTTTTCTGGTTGATGAGGTCGAAGAAGTTGGCCCGCGCAAGACTCGTGAAGTGAGAACCCAGTTGCTCCTTGATGGGTCCGGTAGGATCGACGAAGCTGCGCAACGATGTTACAATGCGCTCAGCTATCTTGACTTCGGCCGATCGATACCAGGGTCTGCTCTTCCATCCGAGGGACTGCTCCATGACGAAGGGATCCAGAGCGAATACGATCAGATAGTAGGCTCTAAACTCTGCCTCGTTCTTGTGCGTCATGCCCTGGGCATGCGAGTCGTCGTAGACCTGCATAAGCGTCTTCAGTGAGTTTTGCAGCTGCTCGACCTCCTGCTTTTGGTTGAAGCTGTCCAGAGCAAACCCCTTGCGGGACAGGAGGTGGAGAGCAACCGCGTGGAATCGAGCAATTGTCTCAAAGCAGTATACCATGCCGTTGATCTCCTCTGGTGTTTTTTGCGAATGGAAGGTGAAGTCCTTACGCACGGCACGGGTTCGGTCCCAAAGGTAGTTGTGTACAGCTGGAAGATCCTCCTCCTTCTGCAGCAACTCTCCGAACAGGTAGTCTGTCGATTTCTTGAGGGCACTCACAGATCTAACATCCATAGGTAGAGGCTCTTCTTGACCGGCTGCTGACCGGTTGAACTTCTTAACCATTCGTCCCGGATCGGGTATTTGCGCTCCCGAGCCGGTAGGGTCTGGCACCTTCTCTTCTGGCTTGACATCGTGCTCCGTCATGCGCTGCACCGTCTCCCAATCCGGGCACATGTCCTCACATATCCCTTTGAAGGGAATGGCATCCTCCAGTCTCCTCCTCTTCTCCGGATCCGATATCAGTTCTGCCTTCCGCAGCGATTCATAAGCCCTGGTCCGATACTTTTTGTAATACTCCTTGAGTTTGTCGACAGCCGCGCGGCTCTTCTGGCTTCCTGGGTCAGCCGGCCATCTTGCCGGTTGGATGTTGCTGTTGCGCAGCTGTGTGTGAATCTTCTCGGCAAAATCTGCAGCAAAGGTGCTCATCCTCTTGGTTTCCTCGCTGGGTTGGGGTGACGGGCCCGTCCTTTGTCTCTTGGGCGCAGAAACCATTGTGGCATCATCAGCGAAATGAACGGCTTTCCTCGGGGCGCCGAACTTCGCAGGTTGCTGTTGGTTGTCGCCGCTCTTCGTCGCTCCAAACGGACTAGGTGATCGGTGTGGTGAGGCTCGCTTGCTTGATCCGTACTGCGTTGGGTGCTGGTGCTGCGGAGGATTGCCAAAAGGACTCACTTGTTGCGCTTGCGACAGTGCACCAAAGGGTTGCTGTTGTGATGCCGCTGAAAACGTGCTTGGTTGTTGAGCTTGTGGTGCTGCGCCAAAAGGGTTACTTCTGGGTTGAGTTGTTGCTGACCCAAATGGGTTACTATTGTTCGGTTGAGCAGCTGGCGCGGTTTGTTGTGGTGGAACGAACGGAGCGCCGAATGGATTGACGGCCGGTGGAGTCGCAGTTGACGCTCGACCAAAAGGGCTCGCCGAGGAAGTCGCATTGTTGGTTATTGTTCCAAAAGGGTTGCTGACCGTGGGTTTGCTGATAATATTAGCGGTTTGTCGCTGATGTCAACGGTGTTTGCGGCACTCGTAGGTACTTAGCTGTGCCCCAAGGGTTCGTGGAGGCTATCGCAGCGGTCGACTGGGTCGCAGGCGCAAACGGGGAGGCCATAGTCGCCGGAGCACTGGGTGCGCCAAAACCACCAAAGCCGGACATGATGTTCGTTGGTGGTGATGCAGCCCTTGGAGTCAATGACCTGGCGTCGACGTTTCTGCCGACCCTACTGGCAACGCCTGACTTTCTCGAGAATTCGTCGATGCATTCGCAGCTTCACTGGGCTTCGCGGTCGCGTAACTTCGAAGTTAGGTGGTGCAAGTGAGGTCCGCCTCGTCCACGCGCCCCTTTGCCCTTTGTGCTCCTTGACGACTTCCTTTCAGCTTGTCGTCAGTTCGTCCTTTGTAAAGTTCACTTTGCGCGCAGCTTCTCGGCGGATGCTTCCCTTCTTCCGGAGTCTATTGTCACAGAAACGGGGGCATAACCAAGACTACCCGCCCTGTTGTCGTGATCCTCGTCGCGTTTTCGTTTCCTGTCGTTATCGTGTCTCTGGCAGGACGAGATGCTTCAATCGAGACAAGGCGCCCTGGGCTCTAGATTTAGCTGCTCCACACCACCCGTCACGTCAGGAGCTTTGACCTCTTCTAGTTCTTGAGCAAGTCATAACGCTTGGCAATGCCTGAGTCAGCAATACCAGGCAACCTCATCGTTCCTACCAGTATGATTCAGGAACAGCACATCAAGCTTGGTCGCGTACATTGCTCCTCGAGCTGTCAGCCTTTTTTCATTTCATGCATACGTCGAGGTCATATCCTGGAAGAGACGAAGCTGACTGTGATCAGGGGCCTGGCAACAAATGGGCAACTGAGACTACCATATATGAATACTAAACAGGGGGGTTTACGTTGTGGTTGTATCCAAGCAATAATTATGGTCACAGGTTGAGAAACAAAAACACATCCAGATAGCTCACACAGAGACATGGAAAGGGAAGATTATAATATTTATTTCTTCACTTTCCTGAAACGACCTTGTAGCCAACACCGGTACATCTTCAGCTTCTTGGCCCGGTTGACCAACATTCTCCGATCAGCATCGAGAGCCTCGATGTCAAACCTGGGGCTATCAGTCTCACCGTCCTCGTCATCATTCTTTCCGCTCCAAATGTCCTTTAGTTCGTCAAGTTCGAAGAAATAGACGCGAGTGCCATCGCCACGAATATAGAAGTTCTCTTCGAGGTAGCGGCCCTTCTTGAACCGCACCTGTGCCAGATCACCTCTTCCATAGTCACGGAAGCAGACCTCGCCGCCAGGCTTCAGCACTTTGTAGACGTTTTCCACCGCTTTCTTCCACTGCAGCGGGGACAAGGCGGAGAAGATGAAGACCATGAGGGCAACATCAACTGATCCCTCGGCGACATCGGGTGGTAGAGTCTCGCCGGCGACATCCCAGACGTCAGCCTGGATGAACTTGGTATCGTACGCCTCGTTTGAACGCATCACCTCCACAGCCTTCTTCGAGAAGTCACAAGCATGAATCTTGAGCTGTGGGTTACGGTTGTTGGCCAAGATCGGGAAGGCCGTGTTGCCCGCGCCGGCTCCAATCTCTAGGAGGGTGACGGGACCAGCACCTTCCTTGGTCAGCTTGTCCAAAACCGGGAACTCCTGCTGCAACCATTTACGGTCCTTGAAGAAGTTGGCAGTGTTGTTCTTGTAGAACAAATTCCACCACTTCGCAGGGTCACCATTGAACCTTTCTAGAAGAGCTGTTAGCTTGGACCTCCTACAAGCAAAACGGCATGGTATAATATTCAGATATGAAGGCGGATCAGATGGGAGCGAAAGACGTGCTTATGATAGTTGTCATCAAGGACATTCAGATGAACTATGCTTTTGTGTGATAAATCATCACGTCGCCTAGGGAGAGTGGAAGGAAAAAACGGAAATATAAGGGGTGGAGACTCACGTTTATCAAAGTCCGAGACGGGGTGTTCACGGTGCATGGCGTATTGCTTCTCAGCAAACTCCTTGAATGCATCATCCACCTCGACATGATCCCAAGCATTGAACTCGAACACATCATCATCCTGGTTGAGGAAGCGAGATCCGAACTGAAACGGGTCGCTCCTCTTCTGATTGTACTGAGGATCGTGTGATCGATGAGGAGGTAACTGCTCTGTAGCTCCAGCAGCAGACTTGTTCTCGTCCTGTATTTCAAGGGTAGAGAGGTCTGCCGCGAGCTTCTCAGCTTCGACAGCTGGAGGAGTCTCGAGAGTGGTGCCCGACGACGCCATTGTTGGGTTTGTGGTTCAAGTATTCCAAGTCGCAAGAGTAGACAAGCGACTAGCCAAATCCAAATGTCATGGAACGGCGTTTGGCAGTAGATGAATCCAGAACAACATGTCTGGAGGTGGCAGAAGCCAGCTTGGTCGAGAAAAGATCTGAGAGAAGAAGTGCAAGATAAATTTTGTTTGGCGGTCAATTTAAGCCGAACTGACATGTGGGGCGCCGGATCTACCCGTTGGCTACCCTGACTCGGCAGGGGAGAGCTTCAATGACGGCACCAACCGGGCGGATCTTAACGAGCACCATTTCGGTCGTCACAGTTGGTGTTGGAAGTCTAGATCCCGAATCATCATGTTTGCTTTTGTTCCACAATAACACCACCTCTACGTCCCGCCTACCTCGACAACTTCTAAGCTCTAACCTTGAGCGTCTGCAGCATGGCGTCCCTCCGCACCCTGCGACCTCGACCACTCGTCGCAAGCCTCCCAACCCTACACCAGCAAATAGACACCCTCCAACGACGGACATTCCTCTCCTCGCTCCCGTCCCTCCCCGGCTTGTCGTCGAGTCACCAGACCCTGGCCGCGCGTCGGACTCTCCCGTACCCAGCGCCTTTCCTATACACGATAATATCCGACATAGACGCCTACAAACACTTCCTCCCGTTCTGTACATCCTCCCAAGTCCACACCTTCACGAAGCCACAGCCGCCCTCCACCGACAAGTACCCAGCTCTGGCATCGTTAACAGTGGGTTGGGGCCCGATAACGGAGTCGTATACCTCTCGGGTCTATTGCGTGCCAGGGGAGATTGTAGAGGCTGTGAGTGGTGCTGCGGCTACCCAGATTGACAAAGAGGTGCTAAGGCGAGTTGGGTATGATGTCGATGGCAAGAGGGAGCAGGGAGAGGTCAAGGGGTTATTTGAGAGTTTGGTCACGAGGTGGACGGTTACGCCGACGACCGACAAGGCGGACAGGACGGATGTGAAATTGGATATACGGTACAAGTTTGCGAATCCAGCCTATGGGCTTGCCGTCGGAAAGGTGGCCGATGAGATTGCTGGCATGATGGTTGAGGCTTTTGAGAAGAGGGCGAAGGAGTTATATCGACCATGAAGACCTATATGGAGACAGGAAACGCGAACTATGGAGATTAAAAAGCATGCGGTGCAATGGCGTTTGCAGATGGGAATAGACGAGCATTACGAAAGAGGGAAGCCCGCGCCTCTCACGGGGAATTATAGCTCCGTCAATGATTTGCACGATGGAACAGGGAAGAGCCATATAGAATAAGATGTTAGAATAGCAAGCCTAGCAAAAGGATACAGCCATTGAGAGCAGAAGCTTCCGCCTACTCCTGTCCCGAGCAGAACTGCTCCCTCAGCACTTATAAGCCCAGCCTCGCGTCTTATGCTGGCTTGACTGCTGTCGGCTTGCTTTGTTCTGCCGTGTCTGCTCTCATTCCCCATTTTCCTTCCTATTCACTTCCAACGCCTAATCTCCGGGCTATGCATGATAAAACACAGATCAGACACACCCTAAAAAAAGTGGACAATAGGCAAACGCTGAGGGGAGTATCCAAAAACAGGCGCAATGTTACGACAAGGTATCTTGGGAATCAAGCATAAATCTGAAGAGATCGGAGAAAGACGCAACGAATCGACAGCAAAAAAGGATTGGAGAAACCGGTCAGCTCGATCGAAATGCTAGGGAAAACGTGATCATGGCAGACAGCTTTGGGGGGGCGGGGGGTATCACAACGCCATGACTGTCTCACAGCTACTTATAAAGTAGCACCTGATCATTTATGCTTCCTATAAAAGGTCAGTACATGAGATGTCATTTTGGAATGGAAAGGGAGAACCACGTACTTTTTGCTTTTCGACGGCTTGCCAGCGAAGAAACCAAGCACGGCTGTATTTGCCTGCTTCTTCTTCTTCGTCGGCCCAGGATCAACTTGGACAATCATGGGGGGACCCTCACCGGGCCGCATGTTCGGAGGTGGTCCCATACCAGCAGGTACTCCTCTGAAGTGTGGCGGAACCATTGGTGGCGGAGGACCAAAGGGTCCCGGACCAACGGGTCTGGCACTGGCGGGGCGCATCCCGGGCGTCATACCTGGCTGAGGGCCGACCCTGCCTTGAGGGTGTTGGCCATGGTGTCCGGGATGCGGTCGCACGGGAATAGGGACACCACCGGGTCCCATTTGCATGGTGGGAGGGCGTGGTTGAGGCTTGTCCATCGGCCACATGTGCATGGTGATGTTCCAGTCTGGTTGAATGACCTTCTCCCATATCGAAGGAAGGATGATCTCCCCATCGGGCCCTATCAGATCATAGAGACCGTCCTGTACACGCGGGCCGATCACTTCGACGTGAAGGAAGGCTTGCTTGATGAGCTCCTCCATCCCCTGTACACGATATTGTTAGCATGCATAGTCGAGCAACAAGCGAAGTGAACGAGAGGAGACCCCGGTGGGGGACAACTTACGGGCCACGTCTTGCACAAGTGGAAAGGGAAGCTGAACTTCCGGCCCACGGCGTCCTTGAATTTGATGGGCGGCTTGTCCATCCCGTCGGCCTTCCTGATGGCCTCCTCTGTCTTGAGCTTGGCCTCTTCCTGCCATTTCTTTTTCTCCGCCTCCTTGGCCTTTTTGGCAGCTTCTTCAGCCGCCTTGGCCTCTTCAGCCGCCTTGCGTTCGTTCTCCAGCTTGGTACGAGCCTCTAGCTCGGCCGTAAGTTTCGCTTCCTCCTGTATCTTCTTCTTGAGCTCGGCTTCCTCGGCGGCCTTCTTTGCTGCCGCTTCCTCGGCCTCTTTCGCCGCTCTGATGGCCGCCTCAATCTGAGCCTTTTGCTCGGCTGCAGCGGCGGCGTCTGCCTCGGCCTTTTTCTTGGCCGCTTCTTCGGCTGCCTTCATCTCAGCTTCGTACTTTTCCCGCGCTTCCTTCTCCGCCCTCTTAACTGCCTCCTCCTGTTCCTTTTTCCTTTGAGCCTCTTCCTCCGCTCTCTTTTTAGCAGCTTCCTCTGCTGCCTTCAATTCGGCCTCATACTTTTCACGAGCCGCCTTCTCAGCTTTTTCGACCGCTTCTTTATGTAACCGGGCTGCCTCAGCCGCCGCCTCCGCTTCCCTTTTCCTGCGTTCCTCGGCAGCTTTCATCTCAGCCTCTAGTTTATCGCGCGCCTCTCTTTCCGCTCTTTCAAGGGCTTCCTTGTGCAGCTTGGCCTGTTCAGCGGCTGCCTCGGCTATCCGTTTCCTATTCTCCTCTGCAGCCTTCATCTCTGCCTCGAGCTTCTCTCGAGCCTCCCGCTCTGCCCGCTTCATTGCCTCTGCGTGTAGTCTCGCTCGTTCTTCCTCGGCTTTCCGCTCCGCCTCGATCCTTTCCCTCGCAGCCCTTTCCGCGTCGGCCTTCGCCTTTTCGATCTCTATCTTGGCCAGCTCTTGGGCATGTCGGATCTCCTCCATCCGCCTTTGCAGAGCCTCTTCCGTTTCCCGCCGAATCTTTTCTGCCATCTCCTTCTGTCGTTCCTCCTCTTCCTTTCGTTGCCGCTCTTTTTCGAACAGTTCGAGCTTCGCCTTCATAGCCTCGACCGCTGGGTCAGGGGGTGCAGGTGCTGGCGTGGCTGGTTTGGTGACTGGTTGAGGAGCTTCTGTCGGAGGAGCAGCAGGTGGGGGTCCATACATGTACGCCGGTTGCATATGACCGCCCCCCAAATGCGCAGGCCCTGCTGGTTGCCCACCATAAAAGTTTTGCGGTCCAGGGCCCTGGTAGTAAGGCATCATGTCGTATTGATGTTGCCGTTCATAGAAGGGACCACCGCCATTGGACACTGGACTAAAAGGGTGACCGTTATAAGGAGCACCAAAGGGCACCATCTGTTGGCCATACGGCGCTGGTGGCCCGAAACCGGGATGGTTTTGTTGGTAGCCTACTGCTTGGCCTCTCCCCCCATAATGGTATGGTGCATGGGGGGCAGCTGCGGCATGATAGCCTTCCCGGTCATAGAATTCGTATACCGAAGGATCACTCATGGTTTGTGGCGGCTGAGGTGCACGTAGCGCACCGTACGACTGGCGCGGCTGCTGGATCGAATGGTGTCGCAAACCGCTCGCTGGTCGTGCGCTGTGTGGTCGCAATGGACGGCCTGGAAAGTCGCGAAAGTCGGTTGCAGATGCTGATTCAGATGGATCAATGTCCTCGTGGCCGTCGGGCGGCCAGGAATGTTCGTCGTCCTCCTCGTCGGCCAGTGACTCGCTGTACTCGTGTGCGTGGTATTGACGATTGCCTGGATGCGAAGGATGCCCCTCTTCTCCCGAATAACTGGCTGAGCTAGATGTACCGCCTGGATGAGCGTAGCGACCGTGGACGTATCCGCTTCTATGTAAAACAAACGAAGGCGTTAGCGAAGACAATCTCGAGGGCTAGGCCCCGGCAACGGATGTGGAATAATACGCTCTTCACTTGGTCACGTATTCAAACCAACAAAGGCGGGAACAGTGTATGTGTTTGGGTGAGCAATGCGGCAGAGCAGCATAAGCAACCCATTGAGCTGTATTGCCGATGCACATCGAAAGCGTCTTCCGCATAAGCACTAGACTAACAGAGGGAAAACAAAAGTTGAAACTTACTGCATCGCTACAGGCGAACTTCACTCTACACTCCCGACAATCTCCGGGAGCAAGTCGCGAGTATAGGCGTTGCAGAGACAAAAAGCAGGGTCGCTGTAGCTTACACCAAGTAGGTTGGTAGCGTCGTTTCCGAGTCGAATCGCGTATCGGTAGGTGAATGATCGTTCCTGAGTCCTGCCTTTTGCAGGGTTTGTTGCGGTTATAGAAGGGAAAGGGTGGGAGAGTTTGGTATTCAGTGCGGTGTGTGTGCAGCACCCGCCCGAGTGTGAGTGTTATGCGCCCAGTGTCTCGAAATGTCTTGGGGCAGAAGGAGGGAGCGCGGGGCGATCTCCTAAACAAGATCTTTCGGAGCGCTTCGGATCGTTGTACTGAGGTCTTTGGTTACTTGGGTGTAGAGGTACGCTCTCTCTGATTTTTCGCGACCTACCAGGCAACGAGGGAAGACCGCAAGGGTGTGGTCGGCAGAGCCAGCAACCCAAAGTTAGGAGCAGACGGGACAACAGGCGGTCTGGAAGTAGTGGTGTTGGTTGCCAAGACACAGTACAAGGAGAACCGGGGGATGTGTGTGAGTTTACCAAGGTACTTGAGGGCTGGAAAAGAATCAACATCAAGCTGGGTCGGAATGCGCTATGTGGCTCGGGGCCGGCTGTGTGATAAATCAGACGAGTAATGTCAAATAAATGGTCACCGAATGCTTGCAACTTCCTATGATTCGCACGCCGGGCACGCAGCGACGGGGCTCTTGAGTCTTGAACCACTCTACCGCTTGTAGTTCAGTCATCAAGTTGTTGGTTGGGCGCGCAAAATAAACTGGGGCAAATTGGGCGGCGGCTCTGCGGTGAGGATGCAGCAACGGAAGGAAGCATTCACACTCTCCCTTGTTTGCTGATGCCATGGGACGAGGCGCCAAAACATCACCTCGAGACACTCCGCACTTGTTACCTAGACCTTCTCAAAAAAAAACATAAGGGATAATAACAGATTGGATTTGTCTTCCTCACTCAGCTCCCCGAAGATATTTCTACCCGTGACTTGAGCCGCATTCGCACTTTGAAGTCAGGACCTGATCGCATGTTTACACTGTTAAGGGTCGCGTATGTTGCATGGAAACACTCGATAAAAGCATAGAAACGTGAGGAAGAGCGGGCGGCCTAGTCTAGACTAGACCGGGACTGTGCCAGCACCTATTGGTAACGGGGTAACCGGAGTATTTTGATCCAAGTTGTTGTTTTCCTGGTGGTGGTGTCCTGAGGGTGGGACCTCATAGCCTGCATAATCAATATGATGTTGATTATTGATGACGTCTTTGGTGTCGCTTGAAGTGAAATCTCTCCGTCCATGTAACTTGTGAACCACAACGTGCAAGCCTGGGTGAAGAGGGCGATTGATAAAGAAGCAGATGGCAGAGATACCCAAGACATGGAAGGACCAGACGAGTTACATGAGCGCGACGATCATGTCCGTGGCAGGTGCACTTTCGCTGCATGGTCCACTCTCAGAGAGCCAATAATGTTGCTGGCGTTTACTGGTGACTCGCAAACCATGTGAGCCATCTTGAGACGACCAGGGGAGGAGATCCCGCGCAGGCGATCAGGTCTCGCCTCGTAAGGCGCTAGTCCAAGCAAGCATCTTGGTCTCGGAGAGGCTCGTTGACACATCCAAGTTCGACTACCACAAGCACAACGCATCGTGGCCCTGCTGACGCACGAGACAAATGTACATGATGTACTCAAAAGACATGACACTTCGTGTCCGACTGTGTCATCTCTCCTCAATGCGATGCGCCAAGTCGTACGGGTGCCTGGGTACGCAGAAGGACAACAAATCCAGGAAGCGGGTTCGTACAGTTACTACCTATGCCCTTTTCTTTACAGTTTGACAGATGGCGTGGGCCAGTATCTTGCGCGCCTTCTTGCTCGCCAGTGTTGTGTCGGAACACTGTGAGCAGGGTATCCGCTGATTGGAGCCGGGCACGGAAACCCGACTGCTGCTCAAATGGCGGCCCAAGTGGATTCTCAACGGACGTGTCCGGGATCACCGCCCTTTGTTGGGCTGCAAGGCAACCGCCCCGTCAATATTGTCAATTTCCTAGCTTGAGATATAGCCGGTACACACTTCTTTATGGGACCATTTGCATCGGCACGGCATGTATCCATCTAGGCCCTTATCTGGGTGCCATCCTCATCCCATTGGACCGTGATAGGATCATGGTTCCCTGAGAACTTCTGCTCCTTATACCACAGCTCAAACCGCAGATCGGCAGGAGTCACGATTACCCTCACCTCAAAGTGGCACACCAACCAGGTCTTGCCCTTCTTGAAACACCCTGCTCGTTTGTGCTTCTTCTCCAGCTCGCCCTCTTCCACCCCGGACAGGTCACTCTTGACATCGCATACCTTGACCACTCCGCCTTTCTTCTTGCTCGTCGGCATATAGGGCGGCTCTACCTGGGATGTCACGAACTCGGTGACTAACGACCTGCCCGTGTCCCCGGGCTTGATGAGGAGAAACAGTTTTTTGACGATGGAGCTGTCTGGCCTGATGGCGTCGCCTTTACGTATGAGCCATTCGACTTGATTCGATGCCCACTTCTTGCCGAATGGGTCGATGAAGGAATCCTCGCCGAAATGATGTATGGTGTCATACTCTTTCATGACGACCACGCCGTAGCTAGCCCTCGCTATGCGGGCTGTTAGGACCGAGGCATGTCCGCCTGTCGCCCATCGCTGCTCCCAGCTGAGGAGAAGGCCGCGGACGACGACAAGTTGGGGGTCGTTGCAAGGGATCACGGCAGCGTTGTTGGCGCTCGCATGGCAGAACCTCGAGAAGCGGTGTTGGAGCTGCTCGCGCACGTAGGCGGAGCTTCCGAGGCCTCCCGAGAGGACTATGTATTGCACTTGTTGAAGATGGTCTTGCTCTCGGAGCCAGTCAAGCTCTTTGGTTATCTTGGTAACTATGGCGTCGATCTGAGGGTCGAAGAGGGACTGGATCTCTTGTCTGTGCCCGGTCAGTTCGCCCAATGGGACAACCTGGGTGGAGATACGGCTTACAAGGTGAAGGTCATCCAACCGTTGTTAATGAGGAGGCCGGCGTGGTTGAAACTATGCGACACACCTTCCAGCGGGATGCGGTAGTGCGGCTGCGTGTACGCCCTCTCGCCGAACTTGTGCTTGACCGTCCTGAACTGGTGGCTTCGGGCGAGGCGCAAAGGATAATCAGGTGGCACCTGACCGGTGGCCGTCACTTCGGGGTATGCTTCCAAACGCCGTGCTACAAGTCGCACGAAGCGCTGGTCGATCAACGTGGCGCCAATGCCGATGCCGCTCACCTGGTGCACACTCGACATCTGTGGGATCTCCTGATTCACCGTTGTCACCTGCATGAGGGCAAGGTCTGTCGTTCCGCCGCCAGCATCGACCACAAGGAACAGGCTGTCCGTGTCAAGAGTAACGGCACTGGTCTTGAGTGTTGCTACAGCAGCTGCCTCCGCCTCCGTGAGATCAACGTGGGCCGAGTGGCGGAGACTCTCCACACCGAAGCCAGCGTTGCGGATGATGGACTTGAACCGGTTGATCATCTTGAGACTGGTCCACGTAGTGGGTACGCTAAAGAGGAACTCAACTGGCATGTCCGCCCAACCGCCAGACTGTTGCAGGCCCATCTGGGTCTCGATGCTCTCCTTCACATGAGCATAGATTTGCTGCAAGAAATCAGTGGCGTATTGCTCAGCCTCCACGGTTGTTGTCGGTGCATTGGCGAAGCCTCGTCGCTGCGCTTCGAGCAATGTCTCTGCCTCCATAAAGATCTTGAAGAACTCCCGGCGAATCTTGCCATTCCATGGCCCGTCATTGTCGTCGGCGCACATGAAACCCCAAGATGAGACGGTGCCATCATGGTTGTATATCAGGGTTGTCGGTACCTTGCGCTCAGCTCGGTCGCCGCTGCCGGGCCAGTCGTTGATGACCTGGATCGGTGTTCGGGGAGTCTTCCATGCCACGCCTGGTGTATGTGTAAGTAGGCGCCATCCTCTTCTCGAGCTCACTTTGTATTGTGTCTACTTACCAGTGTAAGTCGTGCCAAAGTCTATGGAGACCACGATATCTGGGGCATATGAATACATGATGCATCTCTGGTCCTACTTGTCTAGTGAAAAGTCGGTTGCCTCTTTTCCATTTCCACACAAAGATGGGACAAGCCGGCAACGGCGCCACCCCAGTAATAGCAGCAACTCAGCTAGAGCAGCACCGGGGCCAGAGCCTCGGGGATCACTGCTCTAGCCTTGCGAAGAAGGGGCCAGGGTGCGGCACTCGATGTCACAACTCACAAGCCTGCTTCTTATCACCGACGCCTCTATGCAGCAAAGCAGCCCCTTGACCAGTCAACTGTCTTCAATTAAATGACCCCTGGCTCAGCTACACAGTGCGCGACACATACTGCGTGAGGAGGCTCTGGCTTACCGTGCCCAGATCGTCGTTATATTTTCTGGTGTTCCTCCGTGCTTCCGCACTTACTTATGGACGTGCCGTCACATATTGCGTGTTAGCCGAGGATTGAGAGAACTGGTCTCTAGCAAAGATGGCCTCCATAACTTCTACGATTAGTATACCGGGCAGCCTGACCTCAGTTCCGACCTCAGCTCTAACCTCAATACCAACTTCAAACCCTACCGCGAACCCAACCACAAACCCAGCCTCAACACCAGTCTCGACTTCAATCTCGGCACCAACGACATATGTTAGGACCAAGACCAAGGGCGGCGCAATTGCTGGAGCTGCTGTTGGGTGTCTCGTTGCCGGCTTACTCTTGGGTTTCCTCGTCGCCTTCTTCTTGTATAGAAACAAGAAAAGGCCTAGGGAAAGCCATAGCTCATATAGTCCGGCCCCGACAACAGAGTTGAAGGCCGTCGAACCCCGATCCCAACCGCCGCCGGCTCGAGACAAGGAAGCCATCGAGCTCAACCATTTCCTCCTCGACTCCCTGCCCGACAAGGAGATAGTTGCAGAGCTTCGAGCTTTGGAGACACTGATCCAACAGCACGTGGAGAACAATTACCACTTGCACCCGGTACAAGCCGATCCACCGGCACTCACCCAAGACCTCTCACGGCTGGGGTTCGGCGACGATGGAAATCTAGCATCAGAAGCCATAGTTGCACTGGCCATGGAGCCTCGGTTGACTCGTCATCTTGCACTGCGGCATGTCATATCCAAAGTCGTCTTTTCCAGCATCGATAAGCCCATTCTCCCGGCAAAGAGTAGTTCTCCGCGCGTGCCGTCGATGCTTCCTCCACCCGTAGCGGCTTTCTTGCAGGCTGTTCAACGGGAGCATGCGCCACCGGGACGTTTCGTTGATGATGAAGGTACAAAACCCCTCTGGTTTGCACTGTAAACGCCTCACCCAGCTAATCAACCTACGACACAGCATTTGATTCCGCCCTTCGGCGCTGGCGCGTCCTCTCTGCCTTCTTGCTACATCCACACCGGAGCCAACGGACCGCGCTACCCGCTGATGAAGTGGCCATGGCGCCTCAGGCCAAACTGCTGGCTAACACGTTGGACACATTTCTGATCCCGTTCGTACATGCCGACCATGCAGCTGGGCGATATCAGCAGAAGAGTCACTTGGAAGCAATCATTCTTGAGGTTGCAAAGTTCGGCTACACCTTGCTTTCGCAACCCAGTGAGTGGAGATTCGTTTACACCACTGGGTCGCCGGGACGAGCGGCTGTGGTTTGCCCTGGATTGGTCAAGGTGAGTGATAGGGACGGGAGACGGTATGGTGAGCCACGGCAGATAGTAGCTCCCAGGGATGTGCCACTGTGAGACTCTGAGCAGATGGATTTTTTTGTGATTTGTTTAGGTGATTTCCCTTTCGGTATACCTAATACTCCTTCCTGGCAGTGGAAGGTCTGCCGGGACAGAAGAGCAGTTAGACATGGCTTGCAATCTCACACTGTGCCCATCGGCTTACTTACAAAAAGCCACCGCATGCACGCACACCTGGTGATTGGCTTGCTGCTAAAGAAAGGAGATGGCTGACTGGAAGATAATCTCTACTCACACGAAGCGCAGTCAGTGGTTCTGTGCAACCATCCATACCGTCTCGGATGGTGCTACTATCCCTCTTCTCCCCAGCCAAGCCTTCCTAACCAAGAGTTACCCGAGATACCTTACCTTTCCGTGAACCGGGCTGTGATACCCTCCCAACTGAATCCCGCAGTATGCTTTCCCTCCTTCTGCCTCACTCAATCACGGGGGTATCTTCTTCAAGCTCTATTATATTCACACCGAACAGCCATAAGTCTACATTTAATCGTCTCACACAAAATATCTTCCCCCAGGTTTGCACTCTCACGGGGAGGTAGCGGCTAAACCTGGGCTTCCGTGCTGCTTGGGTGCCGAAAGGGAAACCTTTTATACCTGTGCCCACGGTCTGCCTCTCCTGTCCGAGTTGATTGCTAACGGCCAGGCCTTGAGCGCACAGCAATAACTTATTTACCTTGTCATCTTTGCTACATTTTGTCATGCGTTCTGCCTACTCGTCGTAAGCTACATATTCTCTTTTGCTTTAAATACTCTCATCATCATGGCTGGAGTCGAAATAGCCATCTTAGGCCTGGGGTTGAAAGCAGTCTACGAGATCACCATCCTCTCTCACACCCTCACCTCCGTCCCATCCTCTCTTCGCCGGTCAGTCCAACTCGTCAAAGTATGCTACAGAGATCTGGAAGGCCTTATTGAGCTTCGAAACCAATCCATCCCCATACTCAAGACAGACCCGGCTTGGCTCCGCCGTGTCGACTCCGTGATCGAAGACGCTCAAGATGGCTTGGTTGAGGTGTGCAAGATGGTGGAAAGAGTAGGTCCTGGAAGCGGCAAAGGCCTCCTCAGGACACGGTTTGAATGGTTGGTGAAAGAATCTACAGAATTTCAGGCCTGGGAAGGGGTCATTGATGCGCTGCATAGACGGGTGCTGGGAGAGATGACGGCACTGAGGGCTGCTGGGCTCTTTGGACGGCTGGGCCTGGGTGAGTTGGGTGGAATTATGAACAGTAACATGGAGACACAGGACAGGCTGGAAGGTGGAACGGTGACAGTCAGGGAGTGGGACGATGTTGGGTTATTAGAGGAGATGTTCGGTGCGAAGATCCACCAAAGAGGTGACGGATATATACTTCCTGCTCTGCCGACACGGCCTCCGTCTTATGACTTCACAGACTTCAGACGAGGGGTTAGCCTGCGAGAATCCACAGACACGCCAATTACCGAAGCGACCCGGACAGCTTTCACGAGCGAAATATCCACCGGTCTGGCTATGATCCCTGACGGACCAGAGACGACTGATATTACCCCAGACTTGGTCACATCCCAAGATCGGAGTCTGGCTCAAACAAGTGCCTTTCTAAGGCATGTGGGAGGTATGAGTGAAGCCTCCGACTCTGTACCAAGCCTGAACTCCGGAAACCCCAGCTGTACGGGCGAGCTGCGGAATCGGAAGCACATGAGCGAAGTCTCTCTCCTCACAGCAACTTCAGGAGATATGGAAGCCGTTCCACAACCGCCGGGAATTCACTCAACAACGAGCGAGGTCTCCCTCCCCATATCCGGCTTTGTGTCGGAAGTCAGTCATGGCATTCCTAGGACTCGGCAAGTGTCTATCGAGGATGCATCCCCTGAGTTGAGTCGGAATACATCCTCGCCAGGTCTGACTTCTATATCTGATTTTGATGGCATGGACCTACTTTTCGGCAAGCTCAACTTCTACACTCCCACCGAGGCCGTAGAACTCCCAACACAACCGTATCATCCCAAAGGGCCTGCTGAACTTCAGGCTCATCACCACGACGTACCGAGACGCGCTAATCGGCCAAAAGCCCAGACAGGAAACGATATAGATCTAATGGGGACAGAGCGAGCTGTTGACAACGCCCGCCCAACTCCCATGCGGCAAACTGACGACCTGTCGAGAAGCATAGATCGTGTTTCGTGGTCGGTGCCAAATGCCTCGCTCGCGACGGTTGCGGGTGTTTATGAATTGCCGGATGGGGAGGCTTTTCGGGTCACGGCGAGGATCAACAACACGGAAACCAAGTAAGCCATCCAGGCAGTGACAATATTATGAATGGTACCAAAAGTCAGGCGGAATGAGAAGTGTCTTGTGGTCAGCTTCGGGAGGGTGGTATAGGCATTACGCTGTGTACATCTTCTGTCACGTCTAGGACCTCTCTCAGCAATGATGTGATTGTTCTGCATTTTGTGTTGGTTCGGCCCAGTTGTGTTGTTTGGGCAGGGACTTGACATGGCTAGCCCTGCTTATAGCCATAGGTCTAGAATGAAATATCCTCCGTATGTTGTACACTGCCACCAAATAGATCAAAGGCTGCAATAGATAGGCTCAGCCACGGAATCAAACTCACGTTTTATACTGCTACCCGGAGAATTGTTGCCCCTTTGACGGCTGCGGCCACGCCTGTCATACTGGCCGGTGGCGGACGGAGACGGCCACGGCACGGACAGAGGAAGTAGTCGGGCGGGCAATGCGGGAAGAGCTACTTGTGATGTCGTAAATGATTCGTGCCTTCAGCGATCAAGGACGTTGAGCCTTGTTATGGGGGCGATGGTGAGCCTCAAGTCGGTAGTTGTGAGTCTATGGCCACGCGGCATGAAGAGACTTTAACACGCTCATGTCTGTCGCTTAGCCTCTTCAACAACGATACGCGAAGATATGAGGAGCCGTCTGGAAGCAGCCTATATCTACATGTAGGTAGGCTGCTTTGGCTCGCTTCGTGTTTCAAATTAAGGGTATCAATTTCTTCCGTATCCCACTCCCGACACCTGACCTTCCTTCCCGTTCCGGACCCTATGGCTGGCCCGCAATACGTGTCGATCTGGTACTGTACTCGTAAACCACATCACATCCTTTCTCCTCAGGAGTATCACCTCGTTGTCTGAGGTGCATCCTGAGCCAGCAGTTCCTTTGCAGCAGCGATCTCCTCCTTGTCATAACCCTTCCAATGAGCTTCCTGAGCTGTGTACCTGCGTACTATCTCAGAGAGCTTTTCTGTGGCCGCTTCGTTCAGCTTCTCCACGATGCCCTGTGTTGGTAGAACAAAGTCGTCCAGGTCTGTTGGCTTGACTTCTTTGGGTGACTTCCCAGAATCCGTCAGTATTTTGGACGTGACCAGCTTCAACCCGTAATAGCCCCGTAAATAGTCATCACACAGCTCGATGCTACGAGCGAATCGTTTGAGGGATTCAGCCAAGTATTTCTGGTATGTGGCATCGACAGCTCCTATGGAAGATGCGGCCATGTATTGTACCTCGCCTAAACGGGCGTGCATCTATGACATATGGTTAGTAAAAAGGCCAGAGTAATCTGCTGGACCGGGGTGCCCCTACATTCCACGCATTCGGCGCCGCAACCAAGACCTCTTCAAGCGCATAAACGGCTTGTGGGTACATCCCTTGCGACAGATACAGATCTGCCAACTCCGACCAAGCCTCAGGATCTGTCGGCAGAAAGTCCAAGAGTTGGATCAAAGCTGTTACAGCCTCAGGTATCCTCCCCATGGAGCGTAGCAATGCAATCCGCCGTTTTGTGATGGGAATGTTGGTAGGGTTATCTGCCAGTATATCCTCGTACTCTTTCAACACCTTTTCCAAGTCGCCGTTGTGACTCGCGTCCGCCTCTTTCACCAACCCCTTGAGTGCCATGACCTTCTCGTTGGACTCGCCAAAGCGGAGGACGAGTCGTTCGAGGCATTGGTTCGCTGATTGTTCGTCACCTGTACGCAAGCATGATAGTAGGAGGTTCTCGTATCGTAACCAAAGGTCCGAGGACTCTTTTGCTGAGAAGAGGGAGGTTATAGGGGTGTTCGAGATTGTCGCCGGCGATGAAGCCAGAACGGCAGGTGCTTTTTGGGAGAGCTGAAGGGCCGCCGACGGCGAGAGATGGCTTGGGGGATGAAGGAGAGAGGGCGCCATTGTTGCACTTCGGTGGAGAAGCGCCGCGTATTTGTCAATGTATGTCGTGTCGGACGATACCACGGACACACTTCGCAAAAGTTCGAGGTTGGCAGTTGAGGTTGGCAGTGGAGGTTGGCAGTTGAGGTTGGCAGTGGAGGTTGCCTTGAGCTTCTGAATGCGAATGTGAATGTCGACTAAGGGGTGTCCCGAGCTTGCTGTAGAGCTCCTTCCCATTACGTTTGCGACCCCAGATGCGCTAAGGATGCACAGTGCTGGCGGGTTAGTTTGGCAGCGATAAAGTCCGATAAAGCACGTCATGGGCACTGTATTACGTGGGGCAGACGATGCTGGGCCATTTGTCGCTATCACCAACTTGGAATCCAAGCATGCCTCGAAGCCTGTGAAGGGGATTGCCGTCGTAGCGCGCAGGGTATTTCTCAATCCTCTTGATCATTTCTCTTCTTTTGCAAGATGCATACGGTCTGGCACACACCTCCTCGTCAGACTCAGTACTTGCAAGGTGCCCTCCTGAGCCCAGGCATCGACATAACGCCGTCACCACGAATTACGAGCGCCCACGCATAACCTACCGCAACCATGTACGGCTCCCGAGCCGCTCTGGCGTCGAACACGGAGAATGTGCTGACCGCCTTCAGGTTCGAGAAGTCGCTATATGACCTCATCAGGGGTCTGCGGAACCACAAGGGCAACGAGAAGGAGTACATCCAGAAGAGTCTGAAAGAATGCCGGACCGAAATCCGCAGCCAAGACATGGACGTCAAAGCAACGGCCCTGCTGAAGCTCATATACCTCGAAATGAACGGTCATGACATGTCGTGGGCATCATTTCACGTGCTCGAGGTCATGTCCTCGGCAAAATATCATCAAAAACGAGTGGGATACCTTGGAGCTGTGCAAAGCTTCCGGCCGGATACGGAGGTGTTGATGCTGGCTACAAATCTGCTGAAGAAGGATTTGACGACGGGCATGCCCACCACGATTGCACTGCCCATTACCGCTCTCCCGCATCTCATAACACCATCCCTGGCGTTGTCCGTGCTGGGAGATCTGCTACCTCGGATGAACCACAACCTTCCTGCCATACGGAAGAAGACGATAGTGACCCTATATCGACTGGCACTGGTCTATCCGGAGACTCTGAGGGCAGCATGGCCCAAGATCAAGGAGAGGCTCATGGACAAGGACGAGGATCCCAGCGTCACGGCTGCCATCATCAACGTTATCTGCGAGCTGGGATGGAGACGGCCGAACGATTTCCTTCCCCTGGCTCCCAGGTTGTTCGAGTTGCTGGTGGAAGGCGGTAACAATTGGATGGCCATCAAGCTGATCAAACTTTTCGCGACTCTTACTCCTTTAGAGCCACGACTTGTGCGCAAGTTGCTTCCACCCCTGACGGACATTATCCGGACCACTCCGGCCATGTCCTTGTTGTACGAGTGTATAAATGGCATCATACAAGGTGGTATTCTGGGCGACTCGGATGACGTGTCTGGGAGGGAAGAAATCGCGTCCTTGTGCGTCACGAAGTTACGGAGTATGATCATGATGGGCAGTGATCCAAACTGTAAGGCCGCCCTGTCCACGAGTCTCGGGATTGTCTACCTTACTAACCGTCCTAGTAAAATATGTTGCACTCCTTGCGTTGAACAAAATCGTCTTGACTCATCCCTCATTAGTCGCTCAGCAAGAGGACGTGATCCTGGAGTGCATAGACAGCGAGGACATCACCATCCGAGTGAAGGCGCTTGATCTAGTGCAAGGTATGGTCAGCAGCGACAACCTTGTATCAATTGTGAGTCGTCTTATGCGACAACTCAAATCATCCTCGGCGTCCTCCAGCAACCCGAGAAACGGCACATCCCAAAATGATGTTGATGACACGGAAGAGGAAGGCCAAGGGAGGCGATCCCGGTCGTCGAGATCACCACAAGCGCCTCCTGCATTACCCGAAGATTACATCACAGACGTCATCGGAAGGATTCTGAGCATGTGCTCGCAGAGCAACTACAGCCATCTGGTCGACTTTGAGTGGTACATCGATGTTTTGAGGCAGCTTGTCCGCCTCGCTCCGGTACCACGCGGAAGTGACCAAGAGTCCGAGTCTGCATCAGGTGTCAGAAGTACGCTTGACATATCGGAAAGGATTGGTGACGAAATCAGGAATGTTGCGGTCAAGGTCAGAGCTATCCGGTATGCGGCCGTTGCGGCGGCTGAGGCTATCCTGTCTCAGGCGACATCAGAGTCACCGTCGACGCATGTCATCTCATCTGGTGTTGTTAAGCCAGCAGCGTTCGTCGTGGGCGAGTTCTGCTCGCAGCTGGCGGACCCAGATGACGCCCTGAGCTACCTACTACACCTTCTTTCACGAATGAAGAACCCCGAGACACTGGCGACTTGTCTGCAAGCCGCCATCAAGATTTTAGCACATATTGCAGGAGACGAGCAGGCAGTATGGACCTCGGAGCGCAAGTCGAGGGTATCTCTTCTTATGGCTCGCGTCATACACGCGTTGGAGCCCTTGACCATGCACCCGTACCTTGAAGTTCAAGAAAGAGCTGTTGAGTTCTCAGAACTATTGAAGCTCACGGCAGAGGCAGTGTCCGGTCAAACACCAGCCTCTGATGAGCAGCATCAGGATGCCCCTCTACTCCTTACTCAAGCGATTCCCTCCCTTTTCAGTGGGTGGGAACTCAACAGCGTGGCTGTTGGCGCACAGAAGCACGTTCCTATACCAGACGACTTAGACCTGGACGAACCTATACATCCAAACCTTGGTAGTCTACTTGCAACAGCAGACCATCTGGAGATCCCAGCTGGCAAGGAAGACGATGAGTTTGAGGCTTACTACAACGAGAAGCCAGCACCAACAAGTATCTCCAGTGAACCAGCGATCAACCGCTTAACTGAGCCAGAGGAAGCGGGTGCCACCTCGTATCAGCAAGCAGGCGAGGAGAGTTATCTGGATGCAGACATCCTGGCACAACGAAAAGCCGAGAGGCGAGAACGCAACAAGGACGACCCCTTCTATATTGGCGACCTGAATGCGTCCAAATCAGAAGGCACATCAACTCCAATACATCATATCCTACAGACGTCCAACGGCCCTGACTTGGATATCGACTCTATACCTATCATGCAGCTCGATCTGGAGAAACTACACGTCGGCCTCAACGACCCATCCAAGGAGCAACAACCCAGCAGTCGACCACGAGCGCGACAAAAAGTGATGATCGCCCAAGACGAGACGATCCCGTCCGGAAGCCATACTCCACGAAGCTATGACTCTGAAAACAACAGCGACAGCCATGCGGCAAGAGCGCGAAGTAGGAAGCTGAAAGCCTCTCTCCTGCAAGTGGACTCTAGCGTCATAGGCGATCTGTCACTCGAAGCTGCCGCATCGGGTGCCGACAAGCCGTTTGACTACGAGCGCCACCAGCAGGAGGAGAAGGAAATGGCACTGGCCGTTAAGGAGGTAGAGCGATTGCGGCTCGAGATGCTGAGGGCTAATGAGCGCATCCAGGTCGCCAAGGGCGTTCCTGACGAAGGGACCGTGTTGAAGAAGAAGAAGAAAAAGGTAGTAAAGAAGGAAGGGGAAGGTGATGGTGCGGAACCGAAGAAAAAGAAAAAGAAGAAGGCGGTGGCCATCATTGATGAGAGTGGGCATGTGGAGGGAGTTAAGGGGGAGGACGCAGCAGGGGAAGAGAAAGGGGAAGTGGTTGTGGCAAAGCCGAAGAAGAAGAAGAAAAGGGTTGTCAAGCTTGATGGTGATGAGGAGGAGGCATCTCAGGCGTAGTTGGACTTTCTGATTATAGGCACAGCATTTAGCGAAGACATTGAGCATCAGGCTCTTGCCCTGCAGTCATACTTGACAAAGCCTTGGCAGTTCTCCTTTTTATGATCCACGAAATACCCCTGAATTATCCGAATTCCTCCAAGTACAATACCTCCAATTGCTCCTCGCTATTGTAAACACAGACCTATCACACAATCCAAACCGGAATCAAAGAAGAACAACACTTGAACTACCTTCTAGGCGGAGGAGGCGGCGGAAAACTCGTCCCGACCATCTTCGTCTCGACCGGACTTCCCCTCTCCCCCTCCACGTCTTTCCTCCTCCCCCAAACCCCCCTCCCAACACTATCCCCTGTCGTCGTCGTCGTTGTCCCTGCAGTAAATCCCCCGTCCGTCCTGGGGTTCACACCCCCGCTCGCCTTCCTACTGAAATTCGACCATGCCCCGGTACTACTGCCCCTCAGCAACGGACTGCTGCCCGAGACGGAGGACACAGAGATGGGCGATAGACCGGATGGTCCACGTTGTAGGGAAGGCGTGCCGTGTTCGGCGGGATGGTAGGGGATGAGGGGGGCGGTGGAGCGGATGGAGGTGGCGGAGGTGGGGGTGGTGAAGTCATGCGGCGAGAAACGGGTGAGGGGCGAGGCGTGGGTTTGGGATGGGTACGGAGGCAGGGTGGAGGGGATGGAGGTGTTCAGGTTGTGGAGGGGGACGGAGGAGATATGGTTTGTGGTGTTGTCCTTGAAGGGATTCGACTGTAGCGGGGAGGTGCCGTAGCTGCTTTGTCGCGTGAGGTGGTCGGGTTTCTGGGGAGATTCGGTCACGGCGGAGATGGGTTGGAAGGATGACGAAGTCCAGAGCGAGGAGGTCTGGTGGTTGGGCTGCGGAGAGGAGATTATTGAGTAGGAGGAGCCGGTCTCTTTTTCCGCGCTAACGTCTGGGGATGGGAAGAACTTGGGTGACATCTGGGTTGCGCATTGGAAGGACAAGGGAGAGGTGGGAATGTGGCCTGCTCTGGGACCCCAGGGTGTGTTGGTTCTAGACTCGTAGGATGCGCGTTTCCGTCGGTTTTCTCGTTTCTTATGGCGGATGAAGAAGATGGCTAACAGAGCGAGGAGCAGGGCAATGATGCCTACGACAATGCCGGCTATGGTGGTCGTTGCCAGGCCCAATCCGTGGCTTTTTGAGGTAGGAGATCCGATACTGGTGGGATCGACCATGCCAATTATGCTGGAGGAGAAGACGCTCCCGTTCAAGCCCAGTGTGTGGCCCACGTCTGGCTTTTGCTGACAGCCGGCGTCAAGAGCAACGAGGGAATTGGTCAGGTAATGGCTTTGGCCCATGGCTTTCACGCATGAACCACAGTGCGCGAGGTTATCATGTGTCATGGCGCTGTTGTCGGCTGAGCAGTAGCCGTAAGGAGTTGTCTGCTGGGGCGAGAGTAGCCCTGACGCCACAGAATTGGTCAGGGTGCCGCAAGCGAAAGCGGTGATGCATGGCGTGCCGGTGATCCCGGAAACATTGAGAAAGTTGAACACGCAGTATGCTAAACTATATCTCATGTTGTCTGGGAGGTGTCAGTGGGCAGTTGCTTCGACTATGGCATGACATGTAGACGTACAGAGTAACCACATCTGGTCGTTTTCGTTCCCCTGAGAGAAAGTGCTGTTCTGTAGACAAGATATGCACGTCTGCCATTTCATCCCCGCCGGCGAGCTGGTAAGCTGGTCGTCCTCACATGATATATCCGTTCCATGCGTGTTGGATGAGTTCGGGTCTGAATAGTCTAACTCTGTTGAGTCTACACAGACTGACGAACAGGGCGAGTTGGGTGTGACCTGTATCGCCACAACACTCCGCTGCCTGACCCAGCAGAGGAGCAGGAGTGAAGCCAGCAAGAACGATGAGCGAGCCATCAGGTCTAATAAAGTGGAAAGACAGTATAGAAGGTATGGGAATATCCGGTCCGGCCAGGAACTTGAGAATTAAAGAAGAAGCGTAACGTCAAGAAGTTAACAGAGAAGAGAAGCAACTCAAACCGATGTCCTAGCATCAGTCACTATCAGAACGGGAGAACCGACAACAGAAACGCAAGGCAAAGGAGACCCCATGTATATCATTAAAGCGAGCATCTGGCGCCGCCCAGGAGCAGGCGCCATCAATATTCTGCTCACAAGCGCAAAGTTCTCTAAATCTCACAAAGGCGTGCCGCTTACTTCCCCAGAAGTGGCATTGCCTGTATCCCCATGTGGCCAGTTCCGAGCAGGGATGGCAATCAGACCGCTGAATAGACCCGGCATTGGCCAGTCGGGAGGGCAGCTTGGACGCTGGTCTGCTTATGGCCGCAGCTGGGGTGTGACGGGAGGCCATCTAGTACCGCCACTAGTTTAGTCGGTCGCTTGGCTGCCCGTCCACACATGGTCGTCTTTGGGACTAGTCAAGGCGAATAAAGTCAGGGAGGATTCATTGTAGAAATCATTCCGGCCATCAGATGCTCGATAGGTGCTCCGGTGCGCAGGTGGAAATCCGAATCTCGCAGACATCTATTTTTCGACCGTCAGTTGTGCTAAATTAGTCACTGCAGCAATATATTTCAAGTCGGTAGTAGGAGCAGAGAGTGTAGCACGACGTCTTGATGCATACGTCGAGCCCGGTCCAAGGGTGCTCGGCTCCCATGGAATACTGTGGTAGTGATAGCGTTCTCGGATGCTCCAAGATCCAGAACTGTGGTTGGGAGCGGCGCTTCCAGTACGCGAAGACAGAAATTGCCTGATTGGTTGGTGAGATTGAAGGTTGTCCGATCGAATGCAGTGCGGGCGCTTAGAATTTCGATCTGGGGTGACAGCTTGGCCAATCACACTGCACAATGACTGCTCAACATCATGAATGACAATGCTAGTTTGGACAGGTGGAAGGCGAGCTCTATAAACCCGACTAACATGGAAGGGAGAAAGCATGGCCGTAGCTGCTTTCCGTGCCTAATGTAGCTGAAATTATTGACGCCTCTATGGAGACAAGAGCCAAATGGGTGAGGCATCGAGGCAGTGCCACTACAGATTCCCGCTCTTGCGCCAGCTTGGCATTCAAAGTCAAGGTGCCGGAGTGGTTAACGGGCGGCCCTGCTATTCAGCAGTTGAGGCCGTGTCTTCGGACGCGCAGGTTCGAATCCTGTCCTTGACGATGTGCAATATGTTTCTTTTGCTGTTCTCATCCATGAGCCTTACCCAATACGCATAGCTCAAGCATACAGTACAGTTGTAGCGTATCCCTTCAGATCCGGCTGCAGTGAATTGGCCCTGTAAACGGTTGGTCTACCTGAGTCTAACTCAGCCTTTTATGTATGAGCTCTCCAGGGGCCTTCTGCAAAGCCCAAACCACATCTGATCTCGGACATAGGGGGTTAGACATGATCTCTTGATTCAGCAGCAAAATGTTAGAAGAGTGGTTCATGATCCGATCCAGGCTTGAACTGGAGACCTTCAGTGTGTTAGACTGACGTGATAACCAACTACACCATCGGACCAAGGCACATTGCGGCGAGTTGATAGGCAGACTCATAACACTTGCTGCAATTGCTTTCGTGACGGCCAAATGCAGCTCCACAGCACCAATTGGAGGTCTCCAAACCACATCGCATTCTCACAACCCTCTTAATCACTTACGTCCAGCGGATGGAGGATTTGACGGTTATGTATTCGAGGTCAAATGGTCGAAATGTCGAGGACATACATGGCTTCATGAAGGCGTCATGCTTTCCCTCCTTCCAGCCCCCAATTACTCCGAGTCATCCCAGATAAGGTCACGCTAAGGTGTCTTCACGGCGGCAAGCTAAGCAAACGGATAACTGTTACCGTGTCTGTCCTACTCTGTGGTATAAGGGCTCGTATCGAGTAATGGCGGTGATTGCTCGTTACTTACTCCTCACCTTGACACATAGACATGGTGCTGTTCTTGGCAGGATTACCAACTCAGCCCCGAATAGGCCACCATGGCGAGCTAGAACATGCAGGTCGCAATATTGCCGGGCGCTCGCCAATGAGGAGGACGGATCTGGAAGCGGGCGCCACCGCGATGCACAAGATGCTGGAACATGATTCCAGCTGTCCCAGCCTTGCTCATAACCCCTCCTCTCTTCAGCTTTCCGTTTCTACCGGCTGTGCTATTCTGTATTGACTTGCACAGGAAAGGGCTCACTGATGTTAAGGATAACGGGGCCTCTCATCTAGTCACTGGACACCTCACTCGGAGGAGATGGTACGCTAAGAGCAAGTCGAACCATGATTTTATATATATTGCTAACTAAGAATTGGGCGATGACAGGCTGCCACTGGTGCGTATGCACGATATACGGAGCAAGACGAACCTGGGTTATATCTTGTCTACCCCCAGGATGAACGCACGCCCTGTACCTGCGAGTAAGTCCACGCTTTGAGAGCATAGTGCTAATTGTCTATAACGCGGCCCTTTGACGGCGCGCATAAGCTTAAGTGCCGCCTGATAACTTCAACGGATGCTAAGAAGTCCGCAGCATCTTCATCCTGCATGGCCTTCATGGCGGCGCGACAAAGACCTGGCGTCACCCAGACACAGGAAACATCTGGTTTCGTGATCTGCTGCCCGACTTGATCCGGACACAGGGTCAAGGCGCCAACGCCCGTATCTGGACGTATGGCTATCCGGCCAGCGTTGCGTTTCAGACATCAACCATCTATGACTTCGCGCAAGCATTGCTGAACCGTATCAAAGATGTCAGGAAGGACAACAACGTGAGACTTGGCATCCCCACGAATTCAAGCATTGAGATGTGGCCTCTGACAAGCAACAGGACAGGAAGATTATATGGATCTGCCATTCCTTGGGAGGCTTGGTCCTCAAGCAGGCAAGTATATTAGTTCATGAAGACATCTAGGACTATGACCAGGACGAATTAATCTGCTAACCGTCGCAGGCCTTGATCGAGGCCAAGATCAACCCTCGTTTTGTTTCCATCAGCTCCAACACAGTAGGCATCATCTTCCTGGGCACGCCTCACCGGGGCTCCGATGTAGCGAACCTGGGAACGGTGGTAGCTACTATAGTATCGTCAGCCATGCCCGGCATTCGCATCTTCAATCGTGATGTGCTAAGGGACCTCAAGAGCAACAACCATACCCTCTTTGGTATCTCCAGCCAGTTCTCCAACATATGCTCTACTATGACTATCCACTCGTTCCATGAAACTATGCCTTTGGGGACCACAGTGGTAAGTGCTTCCTACACGCTGTTGTAGACCTTGGTCGTCTAACACCCTTACCCAGATTGTGGATCAAACATCAGCCATTATGCACTTAGAGAACGAGAGGAAGAGACATGGCCTGTATGCCAACCATAGAGAAATCTGCAGATTCCGGGATGGACTCGATCAGAACTGGTTTGCTGTCGGGTCAAGTATTGTCGAGCTCGTCGTCTTAACTGTTCCGGGCCGCTATCGAGGTACGAATTTCCAACCGTACCGCTCACTTTGACACTCACGGACAGTTGCTGATGATGTTGCAGAGCCACCTAACATCAGCCGTCAAGCATCACAAACCGCTCGCCGAGCTCCATATCCCATGTCGTCCAATAACCCCTATGCCCAGCGACAAGCGCCAGCCGACTTCCCCATCATGCCAGCGGGCACCTATCCACGACCTCCTGAGCGGCCCAATCCCCAGATCACTAGGGTTCCGGTACCTCAGGCTAATGCAAGGCCAATGTCCTCTTGCACACCTCAGCCAGCTCAGCGGAGCCCTACGCCGACTCATGCTCCGCCTCTACTGCCGCCGGGGTGGGTAGCACAATGGGATCTGGAGAGCGGGAAGTACTTCTATGTCGAGAGAGCAACGGGCGTGGTGGAATGGGAGCCTCCTCAACAGAATCAGCCACAGGGAGGGCCGTCACGACAGGAGTCAGTCCGTAGTGATAGACTTGATGTCCCAGGTGTCCACCACCAACGGTCTGCTTCTGCTGGCACAGCACCACCAAGAATGCCATATCCGCCTCTGAATAAAGCCAAAAGCAGAGAGAACTTTCAAACATCCCGGCCACAACCTGCAGCAACAGCGTCAACCCCAGCATATCCGACTTACCAACCCCAACCGCCGCCGCCACGGCCCCCGCCACCCCCGTCCTCTGCAACAGCCGCACCACAATCCCAGCCACCTCGCGTAGAGCTGGATCCAGACGATCCCTCTCTCACCCGTGAGTCTGCGCTTTGTGATGCGTGTATGTGCGGGATCAAATGCTCCGAGCCTCGCGTGCAGTGTACAGTCTGCTATGACTACGATCTCTGCATCCCCTGCTTCCAAGCCGGCAAGGAGACCAAGAACCACAAGCGCACCCACAAACTTAGCCATATCCTCAACACGGTTCTGATCCAAACCGACGAGCTCATCCCGGTCAAAGAAACAGTGAACCCAGAGCTCAGCGCGGATAAGACCCAACGTAACTGGTCCGTAACCGAAACTCCCGCGGATCCGGCGAACAGCGAGATTACCAAAACCATTCGCTTCCATCACCTGTACAGCGACAACTCGCATGCTAGGTTTCTCACTTCTGTCCGACCGGGTCATTACGCCATCTCCGTCATCATCTTGATGAAGGTTGCCGACATCATCGACGAAGCTGGTAAAAAGCAGCTCTCCCAATCAGGAGCGGGCTACCTTCGCGTCTCTATCGGAACAGTGAAGGTCAAGAAGGACTTCTTTTCTGCTAATCTAGGGAAAGAGGACGAGTTCAAGTCTATCGTCCTGTCCAAGGACTGCCTCCCGCACAAACTCCTGAATCACTACTGGTGGGAGGTGATCACCATTGACGTCAATCAGCCACATCTACATGTCCAGTCTGATGCTCTGCTCAATGTCGAAGGCGACGAAAGTGGCGCCTTGATCGATCTAGGTGTGGTCCTGCAGTGGAGTGGATGTCACTCCTTCTCCAACTCAAAAGAGCCAGTTGTCAGCGTGGGAATTGAGCATGTTCGGTTGGTTTTCCCTTCCTCGGCCCTTCCTCGGCCCTTCCTCTCCTTGATCTATTTGCACACACAGAAGTCTAATCAAAACCAATAGCCTGGATAACCTCCTAGACTACAACGAACCACACATTCGCGCCCCCGTCCCAGCACCCCCTAAACCTGCGCCTGCAACAACTCCCGCTTCCGCGAAACCAAGCCCAGCTCCCGCCGAGGAAGAAGAGCTCTCCGAATCCGACATCTTCCAGGCCCTCCTCACCATGATCCAGCAGGCAGCCACGCAAGCCGAGCGCAACGCCATCCAAGCCCGACTCGTCGAGCAGTACCGACAGGAGGAGGCCGCAAAACAAGAGCTGATCGGCCGGATCTGGCTCCAGGCCCTGGCACAGGCGGTGGAGGAGCAGGAACGACAGGAGAAGGAACAGCGGGAACGGGAACGGGTGGCCAGGATGGAGGCGCTCAGGGCGGAGTTGGCCAGGCAGGAACGCGAACGCCAGCAGCAACAGGCGGAACAGGCGTTGCAGGATGTCTTTGTCGAGGCGTATCTGGATCAATATATGAAGAACTTGGGGCTGAGGTAGGGGATTTGGAGGACGAGGGATGGATGGATAAGAGGGGACGTGATGTGAAGGGGATGGCGTTCGGGAAATTAGCGGTTTATTGTAGCGTTTCGTTGGTACTTAGGATACGTTATCCATTTTTTTTAGGATCTTTCAGGAGTTGTGTCTATGCTGTTTCTCGTCCCAAAGCCACCAGCAATACGTTCCATCACACTATGCCGCCGAGCCACTGCACCATAGCCTTGAAATATGATCCTGGTGTCGGAATGGCCAGGCAAGGTTCACATGAGAACGATCTACACGTTCTTTCTTATGCTGGTAGTTCGTGATGCTTCTTATGCGTTTCCCTGGGGAGCATGCAAAATAGGAGTGGCACGGCCTCGCCGCCGGTGTCTATCAAACACATGTACTGACTGTGAAGACCGTGATACCCCCGTGTTAAACCATCAGTGGGAAGTAATCTCCTTCGAGACGCCGCCTCTCTGGATTGTCTTGGGTAGGACTGACGTACCGGCTATATGCTGTGAATACACGCATAGAGGTTACATCGTCCCCGTATACGTGTACAGTATTGTATCAGGGGCTTTATGATATGACATCTGCTCGGTTGTCTTTGTTAATGCATGTATATGCAGGAAGGATCATATCCTAATGTCACACGATGACTAGACAGACCTGTCGTGCTAGCGACGTGTTCCTTTGAGCTCAAACCTTGTCGCATGACACATATTACCCTTACGTGATGTTCTGATACATGTGCCTGCTGGAGTCGGTTACAGGGGCTTATGTGTTACGATGTGTTACGAGAACCATTGTACTCTTTCGACCATGCATGCATACATCTTTCGCCGGCCTTGGCTTGACTATGAGATCTGCAAGAAATCAAACCACGTGGCAGCCGAGTGATATCAAGCATATGGCAAGTTTTTTCTATGAGGGAGCTTCTCAAACGAAAGGAGTATGCTCGGCTTGGACCCTGGTTCGGTCGTTTCGTTGGTAGCGGCATGATCGCCAACGAGCAACCGTAAGGGATCGATCGTTCACGTCACGAAGCCTATCTTCGCTGCTAGCTTGAGTCCAGCATATGACCAAAGCTATACCTTCCGCCAGACATCTCTGTAGCGTGCCCATTCTCTGAAGCCTGCGTACAATGAGCCGCTAGTACTGTCCAAAGGGGCAGCGGAACACTTACCCAGAGCCTGTAATTTCTCATCACCTGATGGGAGAGCATCAAGGAAGATTCGTTGCACTCCAAACTGAGACAAATGCTTGATGCATCCATCCAGCAAGCGGGCCATGATATCGTCACGGCCATTGGGGTTGAGCAGGTTGTCATCTGAACCTCCTGTTAGCCGCCGCCGCCGAAGTGCAAGATTCCCTTGTTGAACAGAACCTGTGATGCAAATGCAGGTTATCCCGCCGACGTCGCCTCCGATGACTGCCGGCCAAGGGATGTCATCAAGCACGTAGCTCTGATTGTTCCTGACATATGTCAAGGCGGAAGCAATGATGGTCCCATCGGCAATACCGACCACGATATCACGGATGTTCATTTCGCCCTCCAATCTGGCGTATTGATCAAACCAGCCGACGTGACCGTTCCTCGTGGCTTGCTTACTTACCATATCCAACACTTCTTGATACTCATGGAACTCGCATGGCCGAAATATGAGGCTTGTGGTGCTGGTGAGGGTACGTTGGAACGGCCAGTCGCTGATTCCAAGGATCCAGTCGCTGACCTCTTGTCCCGTTCCCGGCTCTTGTCCGTCCATTCGCCAGCCACGACGGCGAAACCAACCCTCAGCTGCCGTGCCGACCGGCAAACCAAAGAGGAGCCGGGGAAATGTGCTTCCCAGCTGTATCCTCTCGACGCCCCTGAGCTTGGTAAATTGTCTCAAGGCATGATCATGTAGGCTCCGACCAACGCCGCGCTGCCGCGAGGAAGGTCGGACAATGACAGCTGCCAGTGATCCCATTAGACTCTCGGTACCGCTGCCGATATAGGTGGTGTAGGTGGCACAGAAGCCTAATATCTCTCCGCTGCCCGGCTCGCGAACGATGTAGTGCCTGACCCAGCCATCCCGCCTGAGCATCGACTGGAAAGTGACGAGGTCGAGATGATATTTCTCTGGCATGCACTCACACCACAGATTGTGAATCTCGTCCATGCCTGGGTCACATGCCGGATTCCACACGTCGACATTCCATTCCTGTGGTGCAAGCATGAGGCTTTGGAGTTTTGGCACGGCACCCTTGGAGGGAAGGGAGCTCTTGAATAACAGCTCGACTGCAACTTCCAGCTCTTTGGGAGCGTAACCCGGTAGCTGGAAGACGGTTGGGAAGTCGGAGAGACCCGGCTCCAATTCTTCGACGTCGCAGCAAGCAATGACGATGTGCGGCCGTTGCTCGCCTACAATCCAGGCAATATCGGCAAGTTCAGCTTGTGAAATCTGCCCTCGACTTGGCGGTCCCGATATGACAAAGACGACAACCGTCGCCCTCTTGATGAAGCCAACATGCGTGCTAGTAATGCCCATCTTTGCCGTGTATGGAACATGACGGACGCGTGAGTGATACCTGGACAAGGCTCTCCCTAACGGTTCAAAAGGGTCACTCGTGATCTGGGTGTCTACCGCTTTGGATCCCAGCGGCGCAACAACAGGCGTCAGGAGTACCACCAGGTCATCATCTGTCAACATGCTCGACAGTGGAAGACATGATTGGGCATCTCGAACGACCACTGCTTGGTTTCTCTTCGGTTCATCGGATTGAGGTGATGGAGCAGTGTTGTTTACAGTGCACATGGTGAAGGCTTGTTATCATGACCCAGAAAACGGGTAGAGAAGGCGGCGCGTAAGCTTGACGTTTGTTGGGAAGCAAGATGTATAGTCTTAGGTGTGGTGAGTCTCGCTCTTCATGCAAGCACAAGCTAATGCCAGTTTAGGTTGCCTCTGTGATGCTTGAATTTAGTCTTCCAGGCTGTCCTGCTCTTGTACTTTACCGGAGTAAGCTCCGGCCACAGAACCCCACGCCGGGAAATGCACCCACACATCGGCTCCGTGAACGGCCCCACCAATTGTTGTGCTTGTTATGGAACCAAGACAACCTGGAAACGCGGCTCACACAGACCATACAAGGAAGGTGTCACAAGTAATGCGGGTGTATCAGGCACGCACATCAACCGATACGGAGTAGATTGGGCAAACGACACCAAGAGGAGAGGACCTTGAAGTTTATTTGCGTGATGGATGACATTGACACCCACAAGGATTTGATTGAGGACATTGAAGAAGGTGCGACGGGCATCAAACATACACCCGTTATAATCCATGGAGCTAAAACAGTACAACAGCCTCCAAACTCCCCGCCAAGCGTCGAGGCACGAGTATTAAGCCTACGATAGAGAAACTCACAGCCTCGCTTTACGAGAACGGCGCTCTACCGGATGATCTAGTCCGACTCATCAGCCTGGTCGCTCACACAAGCCATCTGGATCAGGCCAATCTAGCAGCCATAGTCCAACACCTCTATCCAGCCACCAAAGTGCCCAATGGCGTCGTGCTGGAGGTGATTGGGTGTTTTGGGCATGGCCAACTCAAACCATCCCTAACCATCCAAAGCCATCTGCTACGATGGCTCATTATGGTGTACCACGTACTAGAGGAGCCCGAGACTCTTTCGAAAGCATATGCTGTCTTGTTCAACCTGCTCGACACCGCTGCTATAAGGTGTGTGGGTCTCTGCAAAATAGACGTCGTTCGCTAACAGATGAGACCACAATTGTGCCACATCCTTGCCCTTATCACTCGTCGAAAGCATGTGCGTCCGTACAGGATACAGGCTGTGTAAGTCAAATCACGTCCCTGATCCCAGGCTGATCCCCACTGACGCAACAAAGTCTGGAACTGTCACGTCAAACCGGCAGCGAGCCAGCACTGACCGGGCTATTGCGTGTCTTCAAGAACTACTATCCCGAGATTATTGTTGGAAGCACGGCAGGAGGGGGCAGAGCAGCAGCTTTCAAGCACCCCAACACATCTTGGCGAGAACGCCTAGATGAGATACAGGATGAACACAGATCCAAGTCTCGAAGCGAAGCAACAAAGCCACGGGACGGATTCCGCGTCAACCACCTTCTCAGCAAGCAGACGAAAGGTCCCCATTCCAAGCTGCCGACGGTGCATACTCTGCATGCTCAAGAGGTTCGTGTTGCACTATTCCGCTTCGTAGGGCTGCTGCTAACCACAGCAGAGTTCCATAACACTGGAAGAGATCGACAACGCCGACTCGTTCGTCCGGAACCTGGACAAGATCGAGCTACCGAGTCAGCTAGTTGCTGTTTTGGCAGATCCTCTACTACAAAAGCTTATGATCTTGCGACCCGACAATGAGGCATCGATCCGTGTCCGCAACTGGCTGAATGCTTGCATTACGGACGTCAAGGTGGGCGATGCAGATGCTAGTGTTCTCCTAGACGTAGTCGAGGTCCTGCAAGATTATGTCGCCGCCACCAAGGTACGACCAACTGGGAACTTGTGGTCCACCCTACAACGTACTGACCAGAATCACAGAGCTTACCTCCAACTATTCTCCCCATCTTTCGAGAACTATTCGCGGTCTGGAATGGTATCAACAGCCAAGAAGCTGTCCTCACCGTCCTCGCCCACCTACCCATAACCGACTCTGAAGGACTCTACCCAACCATTCTTCTACCCCTCGAAAACGCAATCCTGTCTAGCACTCCAGTGACGGCAACGGCACAAGTTACTCTTCTGAGGTTCTACACCACCCTACTGGCCAACTGGTCCACGATCCTCCTGTCCACCCCCTCACAATCTCTCCCAACCCTCCCCCTCGGCTCCATAACTCACCTAACAACCCACATCCACACCCTCACTGAGACCCTGACGCAAACCCGCGCCTCCGTAGAGACCCACCTCTACATCCTCGACTTCCTCGCCCTCGCCGCCGCCCTAACCACCACGCCGTCGCTCCTCCAACACATGGAACTAACAATCCCATCCGCAAACCTGATCTACACGCTGCATTTCTCCCCCTCCCTGGCCGTGCTCTCTCGTCTGTGCGACATCATCACAACCTACAAGCATGGCCTGGAATCCATCATGCCCGGCCGCGTCTCCTCCCAACGCCAGCTCTCGCCCGCCGAAGCCGCCCACGTCAAGATCTTCAACGGCTTCCTGATGGACATCTGCAACTGCGTCTGGCGCATGAAGGCCTTCTCCACCTCGGACACCAACGCCCAGGGCTGCTGTCTGCATCCGGACGTGACGGAGGCCCTGGCGGCTTACATGGCCGGCTTCGACAACCACCCGGACATAACGCTCGCCTCGGCCCTGGGACTGAGCGCCGGACCGGTGTTTGCGCGGTGGGCGCGGGAGTACATTCAGGAGGTGGAGGATGGCGAGACGGCGGAGGGGAGGGAGTTGAGGGAACGCCATCGCGGGCCAGTCACGCAGAGGAGTTTGGGCGTTGTGCGCGCCAGGGGCGGAGTGGACTTGAGCTGGCAGGATTACCGGTTGGGCATGCTGGAACATCTGGACGGCAAGGGGTTTGGAGGCGTGGGGAGGTTGATGTATAATACCATGAAGATTCTGATGAGCGGGAAGGGGGGTAACAGTCAGAGCCAGTCTCAGGGCTAGGCCAGGAAGGCCGGTTTGGTAGACGGGGAATCTGACTGGCATGAGCAAGTCTCTGAAGTCGATGTACTGTTGCTGTGAATCTGCAAGCATGGAAGGAGAAGGACGAATGGCAATAACCTATGTCAACCTAAACCATGGCTGACAGGATTTCAGTTTGGGCGCGATTGAAAAAGTCTCACCGCAAGTAAAGGTAGATAAGATATATCCAAGAATTATTTTTATTCAACTTCATGTATAGTTCATCAGTCATAACCTCCTCTCACTCTTCTTCGCCTTCCCTCACCTCCCCTTGCCTCCCCTCGCCTCCCCTTACGGCTTCTTCTCTCCCCATCACCGGGCCCCCTACTACATTAGAGAGCACTCCAACCCATACATAGCCCTCTCCACATCCCTCCTGACCACATACCAGTCCGCCCGTCGCTCGGCAAACTCATAAACCTCCTCCGCGCGGAAGATCCCCCCAAACCGATCCCCATCCGCGATGATGGTCGCCATCTCCTTGGCATGCCGTGCATCAATGAGGTAGATCTGGCTCAACTCCCGCAACGCCTTGAAGTAATCCAGTAGATCGGCGTTTTTCAGCTTCTGGATGTAGCTGAAGTAGAGATTCATATCCGAGATGAGCGCGATAGCGCCCGAGGTGGAGATGCGCTGCCGCTTGAGATGTTTGCAGATCGCGGTGAAGAGACGCAGGCCGACTTCGCCGTTGAAGACGTCTAGCATGGTCTTCTCCGTGGAGCCGGTGAGCATGCTGGTGTGGGAGGAGACGAGCTCGACAACCCGACGGGCGGTGTGAGTTGGTCCCATGTCGGTGTTGGGGAAGGGATTGTTGGGGGTGGAGGAGGATGATTCGAGGTTGGTCTCGAGCGGATTATAGTCCGTGGGTAGCTGGGTGGTGGCGCAGATGTATTCTACTTCGTCCATCAAGACATCAATACCCTTGTTTAGACCTGCTGCCACGCTCTCGTCGAGCATCTGTTCGAATTTCTTCTTGGCCAGGCCCGAAGGGTCGAGGAAGTCGTTTCGATCGGCGATCTTGGGGCCGGCAAGCTGTTGTTCGTAGAAAACATCGATCATTTGGGATATTAGATCGCCGACGTTGACTAGCTCGATGAAGGTGACTAGTGGTGCAACGCCTTTGTTGTGATGGTCCATGACTTCTCGGGGATTATAGTGTGATAGATGGTCGACCGCCTTGTCGAACCCGGGCTTGATGTGGCCGTTGCCCAGGATTCGCAAGAGATTGACAAAGATGGCTTCGCATTGCTCTTTAGCCTCGCCACCCGCTTGGCCGCCTAGGCTGATGAAGACGGCTGCTCTGCCTAGGCTGGTTTTCGCTGCATGGACAAGATTCAGGGCTACTTCGATGCTGAACAGGGATTTGATCCCCTCCAGCCGGGATGTCATCAGAGCTGCTTTTGCCGCTAGCTCGTCTGTGGGCGCTTCCCGACCGTCGGGAAGGGGGCTGGCTTTTCTGTCGGGCGGTATACCGGGACTCAATCCTGGTGATTGGGGCCTTGACCCCGCGGGGGAGGGTGCTTGCAATGTTGACCCAGAGGCAGATAATGCCGCCACAGCCTGTGGCTTCGGTGCTCCTCCAAAAGGCGAACCAAACGTCGTGGGCAGTACTGTAACAGGCATCATAACCACCTTCTTGAAACTCGTCAGGAAATCCTTCTTATCTGCCTGCCTGTTGAAACTGCTCATGTAGAAACTCTCCACACTGGCATCTTGCTCGGATAACTTCTTATCCCAGTCTGCCACTTCGCTCTCGGCATGCTGCACGAAGAAGTCCAGCTCCTCCTGCAGGTAGAGATCGAGATGCGGCTCGAAGATCCTTAGACACATCTTCTTGATCTTCTTCTCCGTCTCCTCTTTCTCCACTTCCGCCCCAGGAGGGTTGAGCAGCCGAAAGAAAAGCACCGTCTGCTCATACAAGCCACTGACCGCTTTCAGATAGCTCTCGAGACTTCTCTCGTGGGTCTCATCAAACAGCGGAGTGGTATATTCCATGATGACATCCTCCCTCACTTTCTCCATAAACTGCCAAAACACCTCGGCCGGCCGAGGAAATATGCGATCCGTGATTCCCGCCGCCTCATTCACCTTCCCCGCCAGCACCTCAAAAAATCTCCTCGAAGGTTCAAGCGTGATCTGTCCAGCAGGCGCTTGGTTGACACAATCCATACAGTTCATCAAGACCTCTTGGTCCCTGAAAATCGGGTGCTTGGCCACGAACAACTCCACTCCGCCCCGACAACCATTCAGCACATCCAGCACATGAGCATACTTCCTCATTCGCCCATCGACGTCCCAGAACTCATACCCTTGTTCAAACTCCCTTAATACCGCTGACTCAAATATAGCCGTCATTTGAGCCAGCTTATCTTCTCTGGCCCGCCACCCTGAAGACCAATCGCTCCTTCCAAACGTCTTGAGATTCGAGAGCATAGCCGCCTGGCGTTCCGGGTCCCGGAAGACCTTGAACACAATGGGGTCCGCATGAGACTTGGCATTGACGAGATCAAAGTAGAACGGCGCCAGAGCCCCGTATATCTTGCCGTATTCCTGTCTGGCATGGCCACGTATACTCTTCGCGTTCTTGATGACAGCCAGTAGCGCATCAGGGTCGGAAAACGGATCTTTCTTCGTTCTTGGCGGGGAGGGTGGTTGTGTCGAGACCTTGACCGTCTCGAAGCCCGTCGTAACCTCGTCCACCCTTTTCTGTTGTCTTTTCTCCTCTTCCGCAGCATCAAAGAGTGTTGTTGTCGCTGGCGCCCCATTACTCTGCTGTCCCGACCTATCCGCTGTCCCAGGTCGTCCACCTCCTCCGGCCATTCCTCCCAATGTGTCCCTCCTCCGCCTGAGCACTTCTTCGAACCTTCGCCTTGCCTCAACCTCGTCCCAACACCCCATGCTCTTCAACCGAGCAATCCATCTAGTGTCATCATACACCATCTCCCGCAGGCGTCTGGAGGCACGCGCGAATCGCAATTGGTCGGGAATGGGGAGGTAGTCTAGCACCATAACTAGGATTTCGGCGGGCAGAGTCGGCTTGGATTCTTCCACCATGGTGGTTGCTTGCAGGGTCGACAGGATGCCGTTCATCTTGGGTGCTGGAGAACGGTTGCCCGCGCCTGAGACGGGGGCGCGTTTGAAGGTTGACATTGTCGTGTGCTGACTTGGTCGGCGGGGATTATATGAAGTTATATCGCGAATGAAGAAAACTTAAAGAGACGGGGCAAAGGAAGAGGTCGAAACCCGTCCCTACCATCTTGTTCAGTGTTGTTTGCTTGTTGTGTTTATGGACAGGGTGATCCGTGAATTGCAGGTGGTACTCGGAGTGGCATCCGGACGTTGAAGCTCCACTCGAGCTAGCGCAGCGGCCTATGACGATTGGGTGGTGCCCACCACCTGTAAGGCTGTTCAGGGGACATGGGTTCAGCAGGACCCCCCCTATCTTGAACGGTGGACAGGAACAGATACAACGACACATGGTTGGGAAGAAAGTTTACGATAGTCACATTAGTATTGGAGTTGCTGATGTTTCGATAGAATGGGTTGCAGTGGTCTTCCAAGGACTCAATCCAACCAGGATCATCTTTCCGATCCTATTTCCTTGTAATACATGTGTAATTCTACAACCCTTTGGTTGTCCATACACTCCCATCTAGTCAAGGGGTTTTCTATATTCAAACCCATTCAGGGCCATTTGACGCCGGAACTCCATAGTACGATATAAGCGTTGGACCTGTACTATAATGAATCGCTGTGCCAATACATGACGGCATAGCGTACGTATGTGCAGCAAACAATAATGCCACCCGATAATCCCCTTTGCCACTTGCTCGGTTTCGAAACACCCTCTACTGGTCCCAGTCCGGAACATGGGTAAAGAGATATGAGACGGACTCTCCGTTGTGTGTTCTGCAGTCATTGTCAGCGAGTTTGCCTTGCTAAAACCATACATCTGGATTACTTACCTCCTGATGGCCTCAGCCAGCGTGCCACTGACGTCGATAACCTGCAACTTGGGGCAGCGCTCGAGCTTGTCGCCCAGCGGCACGGTATTCGTGACCACCAGCTTCGAGAGGCAGCTGTTGTTCACCGTCTCGATAGCATTGCCACTGAGAATGCCATGGGTAGCGATAGCAATAATCTGTGTCCCATCTCGTCAGCCCACATCCACCTCACGAACCCCTCCCCTCCCCAAGACTCCAGGGATGGTACTCACCTCTCTGGCCTTGTTCTCCCTCAACAACGCCGCCGCCTTGGCCAGCGTACCGCAAGTGTCGCTCATATCATCCACCAGAATAGCCACCTTATCCCTAACCTCACCGATCAACACCATTCTCCCGACCACGTTCGGCCTCGGTCTCTCCTTGTGGATCAGCGCAAAGCTGGCATTCAACCGATCCGCAATGCTCGTCGCCCTCTTCGCACCGCCGGCGTCGGGACTCACGATCACCGTGTCCGCCATGTTCATGTTCTCCTTGATCCAGCGCAGCACGCTCGGCTCCGCGTACAGGTTGTCGCAGGGGACGTTGAAGAAGCCCTGGATCTGGGACGCGTGCAGGTCCATGGTGATGATGTGGTTGGCGCCCGCGGTCTGGAGCATGTTGGCGATGAGGCGGGCCGAGATGGGGGCGCGGGATTTGTCCTTCTTATCTTGTCGCGCATAGGGGTAGCAGGGGATCACGGCGGTGATGCGGCGCGCAGAGGCGGTCTTGCAGGCGTGGATCATGATCAGGAGTTCCATGAGGCCGTCGTTGACGTCGCCGGGCGCGGTGGACTGGATGATGTAGACATCTTCGTCGCGGACGGATTCGCCAATGGTTACAGAGGTCTCTTGGTTCGAGTAGTTCAGTGACGTGGTGCGGGCTATGTCTATGCCGAGTCTGAGGTAACAGAATTAGCTTGCGCCCGCCCGCGGTTATGTCTGAGTGACAACACTGACCGGTTGGCGACTTTGTTACTCAGCTCCGTGTGGCTGCTGCCACTGAGCAGTTTGATTTCGTTTGCCATTCCACTGGACATTGCTCATGTGTTGCCCAGCAAACAGGCCGAAGGTTGAGAGAATAGGTGCCGTGAGAAGAAAAATATTTCTAAGAGCTATCGGTTGGTTGGTTGCAAGCGGCGATGCACAGCAGCGCGGGGTAAAGCTTGGAGAACGATAAGAATGAAACCTGGTGTTACTTGTTGGACCGGGGTAATAAGAATAACAGAAACAACCTGAAAGGCGAGCAAAAGAGAGTAGGAGCACGCCAGGTACAACTTCACAAGGCTGGAAGAATTGTTGCTGTCAGTCCCTCCGACCGATAAAAGCATGTGCGGGCCGTGGGCCTGCCGAAACCATGACCGAGATTTTCCGTTACACATTTTCATTGTGGGGGGGACCCGATGCGTCGGTACCAACTGAGCCGTACCCTCGTACAGAAAGTCACCAAATATACCACCCGCCGGCACTACTCATTCCCTCCACGTGAAAGGTAGGATGATCACAAGAATACGCTTTATTTCCAGGGTATCTATTTTCATAAATCATGCCAGATCGCAGTTGTTGTAGCTCGGACCCCGCTGCACATATTGTAACGCCGTACAACAAAAGAAGATCCTTGGTATCAGTCGGGTCTCAGTACCCAATGAGAGTAGGCAACAATCCACACTCTTCAAGTCGTCTGCTCGGCATCTCCATCCTTCTAGCCAGCTATCCGTGCTTCTGCAGCCTCGGCGGCCAGGAATCCCCTGACTGCAGGGTTATTTCTTAGTCTCTCCTGGCTCTGTCTCTCTGCAGCCAGCTGAACATGACCGAAAAGACATCTCCATAAATCCTGCTTGTCCACCGCCTCGCCGGCGATATCTCCCTTGCCCATGAGCTTCGACAAGGAAGCTTGTTGCAGTTCCATCGAATTGGCCTGCTCGAGGCTGGCATCCAGTAATTCTGGGGTCGATCTCGTCGACTTGCCCTTCAGGTTACGCCCCATGTGCTCCAACCTCCGCTCGGCGGAAAGGTTGTAGATAGACTCCTCAACAGTTCCCTCCACCAAGTAGAGCCAAACCGTGGTCTCGTGTTCCTGTCCGATTCGGTCTACTCGTGCAATAGCTTGTAGCTCGAGGGCCGTGTTGAGTATTGGCTCGCAGAGGAAGACATGGCTCGCATTGACCAGGTTGAGACCACTGGAATGAGCACGCGCATGAAGCAGAAATACCTCGATGCCGGGATCCTCCTTGAACCTCTTGATGCCGTCCTTCTCTGTTATAGAAGCGTACCCGATGCGGTACCGGTCGAAAGCACTTTCGAGTATGGACAGGAAGTTCTGGTATTGCGAGAACACGATCGACTTGGCGCCAGGGTCAAACTCCCTCAACCAGATCAAATGCCGGACGAGAGTGTCCACCTTGGTCGTGTAGTTTGGCCCATCCAGGTCAATGTTCTTGATTGCGGCAAGCCTTTCCGGGTTCAGCTCCGAGTATATGCTCGTCTTCCTTGACGGCGAGTCCTGCCTTGCTCCAGTGATAGCATCATTCTCCGCGTGGAGTTTCAGCTCCTGGGGTTTCAGAGTGATGTCATGTAGATTGTCCTTTGTCAGCTTCCTCTTGCAAATCGGACAGGTCCGATGAGCATTGAACCACATGGTGAGGCATTCCTTGCAGAACTGGTGCCCACAGATGGTGAGAACACCAACGGAGAAGTTTTCCTGGCAAATGACACACAGACGCTGTTCTTCCGATGCAGACTCGGCCTCCTTCAAATGCACAACTATGATTCAACGTTAGTTTCACATACCACACCACGCCAACTGGAATGTGAAGGTTGACCTACGATACCGATGCTTGGCCTCGGCTGCCGACAGTGCCCTCTGAGCCTGTTCCTCCTGCCTCATCATGACTGCATAGGCATCCTCGCTTGCTTCCCCCTCGTAGTCAGCCACCATGTCCGAGACAGCTTGCAGTTGGCGGTAGAAGTCGATACGGGCATTCATCGTATCACTGAACAGGGTAGCCTCCTGCTCCATCAGGGCGACGGCCTTCATTTGTTCGCTCAGCTGCTTCTGTGCAAGAGTCAACTCTTTCGCCACGATGGTCAACTCGGTGGATGCTCGTTGATCCGCCGAGCTCTGTCCCCTTGGCCCAAGTTTGCTTGCAAGTCCCCGAAGAGCGGTGACTATACCGCGTATTGAACCGAATTCTCCTCGGAGATCGGCTACTGGGTTGGGTATCAACTCGTCGCGTACTGCAAAGAGCTCCAGCACCTTCTCAGGACAAGGGCCCTCCCCGCGCTCCGCTGTTTGTTTAGCGACCTTGTACTCATGCTCGATGAGTTGATTCTTCTGGCCGGAAAGATACAGGTGCCGGTCAGCCAGAACCGTCCTGAGCGCTTGGACACAGGCAGCGATTTCGTCTGCTAGCTTGGTCGAGTCTTCGAATTCTTCGCCCGTGACCTCCTCGCTTTCCTCGTCGAGCAGTGGTTGCAACAATAACTCAATGACATGCTCCCGCCAGTCGTCTAGTACACCAGCCTGCTCGTCCAGAAACCCACACAGTGCTTCAGAAGCTTCTGCAGCCCTCCGACTCTCGATACCATACCGCTGCATCGGCTCCATCCCAGGGATCACCGCAAACTTCTGATGATGGGCATTGTATCCGATCTTTTCCATCAACTTCTTTGCTTTCATCTGTGTGTCCAGTAAAATTTCCTTTCGGATGGTCTTCGCCAAGTCATAGCTGTCAACCTCCAGCTGTTCCAGCCTCTTGAAATCCTCCGACCCAGATTCCGTCACACTTTCATCTGTTTTGATGGAGTAATAACCATTCCCGCAGAAGAAAACTGCTCGGTGTTGGATCTCAAGAGCGTTACGCAACCGGCGGCGAGCTTCAGACAAGCGCGCCGAGACGGTTCCATCACCAGCATCCTCCACGTCCTCGTCAACATTGGATCCTTGCTCTCGCTCAGCAGTACTTTGCGCTGTTTCCAACTCCTTCTGCAGCTGATCTCTGCACTCCGCAACGTGAGCAGTGCTGTCACGCTTGACCTGTTGCCAAATCGCAAGAGCATCCTGGGGCTTGCCAAGCATGGCGAGTACCTGACCTCTTTGAAGCTTCCGTAGCAACAGCGCTCGCTGATCGGTTCTCATCGCAGTGTCACTCTGCTCGATCATGGCCTCGAGTACCTCGGCAACAGTGCGCAACGGACGGTTCCTCGCTCGAGTGCCCAGGAAACCATGGGCCATACCTTTGATTTGAGGGTGCAGAACCATCTGGCGCAACCGGTCCAGGGCTAGCCGCATGCTCTGCTGCACTCCCGGATTGTCTGGGCTCCAGTGCTCCGTAAGAGGGGCTCCTGTAACGTCGAGGCCGCAATCCTGCACGAGATGCTTGAAGGTTGTTTGGTAATACTGCTCTTCCACCGCAGAAAACGGCATCGTGATGACATATCGCTTCTGTGATGGCAACTCAAGCTCCTTCCTGACCTCGCTCTTGGTGTGCCGCAAGCAAATGAGGTTGAAGATTTGGCGAAATACATCCTTGTAGTGGGTAGAAAACGCCTTCCATACGTCGTCCTCTGAAGCATAGGGCTCGAATCGCAGAAAAGCCAGCAACCCTCGTAAATCTTCCTGAATGCTTGATTTGACGGGCGTTCCAGTGATAGCCCACGCGTTGACCCTTGGGATCAGCCTGGCCATAAGAGCCGTGTCGCTCTTCCAGTTCTCGACCATCTGAGCCTCGTCGATGCAAACCCGCCACCACGAAAGCTGCACCAGCGGACACACCGCCCTCTTATATGTCTTTGCCCTCCTCATTGAGCGGCTGGGAGGATCCACTGCAACATGGATTTCCGACCTGAGAACGTCGTATGTCACAATGACAACATCATGTTCGGCAAGCTGCTCCACAAGCTCCTGCGCAACCGCTTCTTCATAGAACTTCCTCCCGTCTTTCAGTCCGGAGTAGTGCATGACTTTTAGCCCAGGCGCGTGCCTTGCTAGCTCGGACAACCACTGATCGCGGAGAGACGGCGGCGTCACGATCAGGGTGCCCTTGGTTGGACGGATCTGCCGCCCGAGATACTGGTCGAACACCAGCTCCTGTTCTTCTGGCCGCCGGTGCAGCAATATCAGGCTGATGACCTCCAGTGTCTTGCCAAGACCCATCTCCTCTGCCAGAATGCCTCCTCGAATGTTCTGAAAAAAATGAAAAGGCGCAGGATCTCTCACAATCCTGCCGAACAGCGGACTAACTGCTATGGAGCCGCCGAAGGCGTCTTGCAGGGCCGTAAAAGAGATCGGGAGTTTTGACGCATCTGGTTCATATGGCTTGAGGATCACTTGCTCGCTGTCGTCCGAACTCTTGCTACCATTCCACTGCACTCCTTCTCGTGTCAGAAGCCATTGAACCGATTTACGTTGAAATGGATAGAGCGTGGCCGAAAGTCCGTTGATATTTCCAGACGGCAGATCTGAGCCCGGTCGATCCCTTTCCGGCACAAACACGGCCTCGTAGAATTCCTGCAGGTCGAGCTTCGGCGGAAGCTGCTTCTTGGAAGAAAGGTCGAGGTTCTGAAGACAATTGAGCATAACGGCCTTCCGCATGTCTACTTGCGATCTGGAGTTGAGTTTTGTCATGCTTCGACTCGCTGTCCACTCCAAACTGAAACAAAGTGAGATGTCCACGTCGTGACCGGTTTGCGCAATATTCACATCCACCGAAACCCAGATAGACGCTTCCACGCCAGGATTCTCAGACTGTGTCCAGGCTACCATAAGGGCAGCTTTCATAGAGTCAGAGTCTGGCGCCGAACTCTTGTTTGATCTTATATCCAGAGGCAAGAGAATATCGAAAGATGCATCCTTGGATTTTTTCCAAGGGGTAAGCCGCAGTGGTGAGTTACCTCCGACTCGCAAATGTTCACCGACATTCGTGCGAACAATGTGAGTTGACACTGCACAGTAGTTGGATGATTGTAAGGTGAACTGCAGCGTGTGACGAGCGACGGTTACTGACTCGACGCTTTCTGGGGGTCTTGCACGTTTGGCAGGGCGTTCCTCAAACTCGTCGGGAAGAGCTGCGACAAAGTCAACCAGACTCGCAATCGAGGCTAAAGCATGTCAGGACGGCGGATCCTCAAAGATATACATTGAACTTATACAAGCAGGACATACCTGGGTCAGTTAGTGCCTCCGAGAGTGCAGGTAGTGGTCCAAACCTGGGGCGACCCATTATAGCACAATGCGATTCCTGGTTGGGTGATGACCTTGATGAACTTTTAGCTCGTTGCTTGAGTGGCGAGGTGGTATCTGCGCGCACTCGTGGTATGTATCTAGTCGTCAAGATTCACATCTGAAGAAAAATGCATTTCTAACGCCTGTATTGTCCTAAAAGCGCCAATCACCAGGCATGGCCTTGCGAAAAACGGTCATGATGGGGGCAAAGAGTGAAAGCGCATCGGGATGGTTGTAGGAGGGGTCCTTGACTTACAAATTGGAGGAAGTCCAAGGCTGCAATTCATCAGGGTGCAGTGGCGGCTTATCGCCCGATAAGGTGGGCCGGGGTATTCTGGTCGCCTTGCACTTAAGCTTCGTAATCGGGTCCAAGGTCACAAAACCACCTTTGATTGGACATCAGCGGTAGATGGACCCCTGCCAATTGTTCGATTTTCCAACGTGCCTTGGGAGGAAATCATCCACTTCAGTTTGTAGCACGGCTGTGACGACGCTCAACTCAGCTCACTCTTTGCATACACAGCAACGTGGCTCCTGAGAAGAAAGCTGTACAGTGCGAAACTCCCATTGGTATGGGATTTGTGCGATAGGGTAGGTTTGTGTAGTCCTCTTTTTCCTCAACCCCTGCGACTGTGTAAAGGCATGCGCTAACAAGTACGTATTCCAGCCAGAATGAACTCCCTCCGCATACCGCCAGCATTACGAGTGCTGCTCAGGCCAACTCTCTCGGCATGCGCACCGGCATGTCAAGCTAGATGGAGTTCTAGCGAGTCCAGCAGCAGCACCCCCAAAATCCCTTCGCCGATCCCGCTCGTGCCCGACGTCGAAACCTTCCTGACGGTCATTGGTCGCGATCTCAAGGAGCATGCAGCCAAGATCCCCAGCTGGGAAGCTCTTTTCACCCTCTCTTCCGACCAGATGCGTGAGCTGGGCATAGAACCACCACGGTCACGGCGCTATCTTCTGAGATGGCGGCAACGATTCGCAGAGGGCAGATTTGGGCCTGGAGGTGACTTCAAGTACGTCCAAGACGGCAAAGCGGACTTGAAGGTATTGGAGGTTGATAAGGACCCTTTAACTCGGGAGAGATACGTGGTGAATGTCCCAGAGGGTCAGAAGGTGGAGGAGACGCCCTGGGATGAGCTGGTTAGAGTGAACGGCTACAAGGTCAAGGGGCCTCACACCGTTGTTGGGCCTTACGCGCTGCCCGTCCCCGGCAAGGCAGGCGCAAAAGTTACAGTCACAGAGGGTATGTGGGAGGACAGGAGAGGACACAAGGTGGATGGTGGTGAGCGCAGACAGGCCGAGGTGCGCTTTAAGAGGCGTGTTGCCGAACGTAAGGCTTTGCGAGAAAAGCAGGGCTTCTACTAAGCGCAACGTATCGAAACCGATTTTTAGCTTGGGCCACAAGTCCCGTCGCCAGCTTCAACTCGGAAGCGCAGCAAAGGCCGCTGTGTCTTGCCCTATGTATGTTATATTGTACACCAGAAACTGTGTTGTTCGGAGGAGTCGGAATGGATCGCATTTTCTGAAAAAGGTACATAGAGGTCCGTCGCTTGGAGGGACTAACGTAATGTTATACTTCTCATACACCATACACTATACGTACATTTTGTTTACACCTGCGGTCGGTACCTACTAGCTGGTCCAGGTGTCGTTGCTAGAAGCTCTAGTTTGGAAGGCTAAGAGCCTGCCAGTAAGGTAAGGCAAGTGATATTTCACCATGCAATGCTCTCTTTTGCCAATCAGCCTGGGCTCACTGCTCCAAGGCTTGTACCTCTGAAGGCCTCAGTGGGCCACTCTGCCCCTTTAGGCCTTTACCACGTGGTTTGTTATGGGCGACTGGATCGCTCCTTACCTGGAGTGTACGGAGTGCGGGCATGGAATCCATGAAGGGGACTCAGCATTGTACAAAGCAGTTCGAGGAATCTCCCAATGCTCTTCACCTCACATCTGAATCTAGAACATTCTCCAGCCTTGTCGGTGGCTAGCTGGCTACACAGGCAGTACTTGCGTACCTTCGAAGTGCTGCTGGTGAGGTCCCCCATTGCCCCCACCTTCTCCTTCAGGAAAGGAACTAGGCTGGACTGAGTCTAGACTCAGCTGCACCTTCCCTTGAGAGCCTCAAGTAAACGGGCACTTGGGGCCTTTTTTTGGATTGGCAAACCTGCTATAATGCTCAAAAGTGTGACCTTGAAACTGAGGGTCGGGTTGCTTATTCTCCCATTATCTGGAACTGACTAGAAGAAGTGTTGAAGAGTGAGGAATCTAGGGTCAAACGATTCTTTTCATGTCCATTGCTACAAAGTACTTGTATAGAATTGGGTTGGAGCCAGGTGCAGCCCACCAACCCACCAATCACAACGCACTTACTCGTTGCTATGGTTCCGCTCAAAGTTGGAAAGAATCCCAAGGAAAGGCGCCGAAGCTTAGTCCCAGGGGGGTAGCGCCCAGGAATACATTTTAGGTGCGGCTGCTCGCCTTTTGCACCTTCCCGTTCTTCTCTCAATTCCACAATACATCTTCCCTCACTTTCAAGTCTGCTCTCTTTTTTCGCGATCAATCTTCAACAGGAACCTTAATTGGATTCTTGAGTATCGCTGTCATCAAACCCCTCCATGTAAGTTGCGATTACCTTCTAGATTTAAGGTCACAGCCTGCCCTGTACTTGACTTCTCCCCCACTACAACCCACCAACCACTAGCCTGAGACCCTCTGGAAGGCACTTGGCTGTACTTGAAGCTTCCAGAATCGCGCCTGCTGTTTCAGAGGTCACCACCTTGGAGTTCATTTAGACTTCGCGCTTGATTTACCCAGCTGTCTTTCACCCATCAACAATTTCTTGGTTGTTTCAGCAAACTAACATTTCTCTTTTCAAGCTTACGACCGTTACGACTCTCTAGATACCCCTCCAAGATGGCTGAGACTTTCGAGTTCCAGGCTGAGATCTCTCAGCTTCTCTCCCTCATCATCAACACAGTCTACTCCAACAAGGAGATCTTCCTCCGAGAGCTTGTCTCAAACGCCTCCGATGCGCTCGACAAGATCCGGTACGAGGCTTTGTCCGACCCCAGCAAGCTGGACTCGTGCAAGGACCTCCGTATCGACATCATCCCCGACAAGGAGAACAAGACTCTTACCATCCGGGATACCGGTATTGGTATGACCAAGGCTGTAAGTAACACACCGCTTTGTTGATGAGTTGCGTTTCAAGATGCAGGTGGACAGTTGCTAACATGTGTTTCAGGACCTCGTCAACAACCTTGGTACCATTGCCCGCTCTGGCACCAAGCAGTTTATGGAGGCCCTTACCGCTGGCGCTGATATCTCCATGATTGGTCAGTTCGGTGTTGGTTTCTACTCTGCCTACCTTGTTGCCGACCGTGTCACGGTCGTCTCCAAGCACAACGATGACGAGCAGTACATCTGGTCTTCGAGCGCTGGCGGTACTTTCAGCATCACCCCCGACACCGAGGGTGAGCCTCTCGGCCGCGGATCCAAGATCATCCTCCACCTCAAGGATGAGCAGCTGGACTACCTGAACGAGTCCAAGATCAAGGAGGTCATCAAGAAGCACTCCGAGTTCATCTCCTACCCCATCTACCTGCACGTCCAGAAGGAGACCGAGAAGGAGGTCCCGGATGAGGAGGCTGAGGAGACCACCGAGGAGGGTGATGACAAGAAGCCCAAGATCGAGGAGGTTGACGAGGACGAGGAGAAGGAGAAGAAGCCCAAGACCAAGAAGGTCAAGGAGACTACCATCGAGGAGGAGGAACTCAACAAGCAGAAGCCCATCTGGACCCGCAACCCCTCCGACATCACCCAGGAGGAGTATGCTGCCTTCTACAAGTCCCTCTCCAACGATTGGGAGGACCACCTCGCCGTCAAGCACTTCTCCGTTGAGGGTCAGCTCGAGTTCCGTGCCATCCTTTTCGTGCCGAAGCGCGCTCCCTTCGACCTCTTCGAGACCAAGAAGACCAAGAACAACATCAAGCTCTACGTCCGCCGCGTCTTCATCACTGACGATGCCACTGACCTCGTCCCCGAGTGGCTCAGCTTCGTCAAGGGTGTTGTCGACTCCGAGGATCTGCCTCTCAACCTGTCCCGTGAGACTCTGCAGCAGAACAAGATCATGAAGGTCATCAAGAAGAACATCGTCAAGAAGTCTCTTGAGCTCTTCCAGGAGATTGCTGAGGACAAGGAGCAGTTCGACAAGTTCTACACTGCGTTCTCCAAGAACCTCAAGCTCGGTATCCACGAGGACTCGCAGAACCGCGCCATTCTTGCCAAGCTCCTTCGTTTCAACTCTACCAAGTCTGGCGACGAGATGACCTCCCTCTCCGACTACGTCACCCGCATGCCTGAGCACCAGAAGAACATGTACTACATCACTGGCGAGTCTCTCAAGGCCGTCCAGAAGTCTCCTTTCCTTGACTCGCTCAAGGCCAAGAACTTCGAGGTTCTCTTCCTTGTCGACCCCATTGATGAGTACGCCATGACTCAGCTCAAGGAGTTCGAGGGCAAGAAGCTCGTTGATATCACCAAGGACTTCGAGCTTGAGGAGACCGAGGAGGAGAAGAAGGCCCGTGAGGCTGAGGAGAAGGAGTACGAGGGTCTCACCAAGGCGCTCAAGAACGTGCTCGGCGACAAGGTTGAGAAGGTTGTCGTCTCTGACAAGCTGGTTGGCGCTCCTTGCGCCATCCGTACCGGCCAGTTCGGTTGGTCTGCCAACATGGAGCGTATCATGAAGGCTCAGGCCCTCCGTGACACGTCCATGTCGAGCTACATGTCATCCAAGAAGACCTTCGAGATCTCGCCCAAGAGCCCCATCATCAAGGAGCTCAAGAAGAAGGTTGAGGCTGATGGTGAGAACGACAAGACTGTCAAGTCCATCGTCCAGCTTCTCTTTGAGACCTCTCTCCTCGTCTCCGGATTCACCATCGATGAGCCTGCCGGTTTCGCTGAGCGCATCCACAAGCTTGTTTCTCTCGGCTTGAACCTTGATGACGAGCCTGAGGCTGCTGAGGACGCTCCTGCCGCTGATGCTGGTGTCCCTGCCGCCGAGACCGGCGACAGCGCCATGGAGGAGGTTGACTAAACAGTTTCGCTTTCTACGGTGAATAGGGACAAGGGAAAAGTGTGTTACGGGACATGGAGTTGGAAGGAAACGGTTTTTTTTCACAAGGACGCATTTTTTTCTGACGAGCTCTGACACGCATTTTGCTTTTGCATTACGATGGAATGGTCTTCAATCCACATCACCCTTGTATTCTAGCTTTTTAGACGCCGAGCACTGGGTTTTCCCTCGGTTCTAGATAGACATATGGAATGTCTTCTGCTTTTCCATTGTCGGTATTTGACATTATGGACTCATTGACGGTTGTTCTCACGTGGCTGTGATGCTGTTTCTTGACTGGAGTGACGAACCTGGACTGATTAAACAACGTTTATTTCTCTCTTTCCCCAGCTTCAGCACCATGACTACACGCATGGTGCCCTTGCCGCAATCTCGCTTATAGCTGCAATTGGCTCAAAACAGGCGACGGTGCATTTTCGTTTGCACTACGTGCTGCATGGTATTCTGGAAGCTCGATGTTTTGTTGTAACCTCACACCCCACAGACAGACTTGTAGGGTAACTTCTGTGTTCATGAACTTGGTCGCGCATCATTTCCGCCTGGCTTCCAAACATGTGGTCGCTGCACAGACATGGACATAGCAAGAGCCAGTTGACGGAAAGCGTATAACATTATACATCAGACAAAGAAGTCGTAAAGGTACGACTAACACGTTCGGCAACCGTTACACACCGGACATCTCCTTGAGTGGGGTGTAGGTACAACAGCATTAGCTAATCCTGTTAACCGCACAGCTATGGCAGAAGACTCGAATGGTTGGTGATTGTCGAGTCAAATTCAACGTTACCTCTGACCATAGCCCCCGCCGCGACCACAAATGCCCCAGGTGGTCAATAACACGGGCTTCCAGCCACGCTCATATTGAGGATTACTCTCGGTCTGGCGCAGCTTCGAATATCAAGAGCGCGAGCGCTTGGATTTTACATTTTACCAATAAAAGCACCTCCTAACATAAAGAACATCACATATTGAAGAAGGTATAGCCACGAGCGGTCGATCCTTGCTTGCTTCCCCACCTAAGTTCCTTACGTGCGTGTGGAGATACATTTGGTACTTGGGTTCGTATCAGTCTCGGCGGGTTTTCTTACGATTCGGCAAAGCAGTCGCAGCACACACCACATCTTGCAGGACGCAGAACACTTACACGCGCGTAATCCGTCATGTCTGCATCTCCGACCAGACTTTCGTCCTCCGAAAACACTTCCAACCCACTGCACATCAAATCAGACGAAACACATGAACGCATAGCAGCACGGTGCGACCTGCGGAGCAGTAGTCACAATGATGGGCATTCCAGTGAATACCCCACGACCGCAGATCGGATACAGTTCGAGACGCAGACGATAGCGCCGTCTCCGCCGCCAACTCTCTCCAAGCAGAACGAACCTGGCAGCCAGCAATCCTTAGATAGAACGCCGAGCAAGTCGAAAGGTTCTTCAGCTGCACCGCTGCGCATACAGACCGACGTCGAACCCACGACACCAAGTCGCAACGCCAGTCTGCGCGCCGAGAAATCTTCCTCATTACGGCACAAGACGTCCTCCACAACATCGTTACGACCTCTTTCGCGGACACCGAGCGTTAGGGAGGCTGTCGCGAGGGCCCTCGCAACACCGTCGGGTGCGAACTCGGCGCTCCCAAGTCCAATCATTACGGCGATGGGCGACGTCACGCCCTTGCCTTCACCACTACTGTCGAGTGACTCACCGGGGCCCTGGAAGAAGATGAGGAGCCCGACTTCGCCCACTGGGCCTAAACATATGGCGACAGGTTCAAATGGGGTGCTCGTTACGAGTAGTGGGGAGTCGATAACAAACGCGATGGCGCATCAGAAACAGAGGAAGTCGTATGCTGGGCTGCAAGCGGACACGCCGGGGGAGGCGCAAGGAGTAAAGGCTCACACCAGGAATCGGAGTATCAGTGAATATGTTCCCGACAACATGCACATACCCAAAAGGATGGCGACAGTCTCCGGGTCGCATGCAAAGGCAGAAATCGGACGGGTAGATTCGCCATATGAGCCTCAATTACGCCGGGAACCACACCTTAGTGAAGTCCGAGGGCTCACACCTATAGCAAAACCCCCGACACCACCACCCAGCGAATCCTCCTTGAGCGCAAACGACCCGACACCGACGGCAAGCTCAATCAGCCAGGCGCCTCGGTACGAGTATTTCGAGGCATATACGCGGAAAGACAACAAGCTTCGTCGATGGCGAGCCATCAAGCCCCTTGGCCAAGGCACGTTTGCCAGAGTTATGCTAGCAACGAGTCAGACCGCAACAACAGATGGCGAAGGGCATGACACGGGCTTGTTGACCCCAGAGCCACCGACAAACCACTCTCGACGCAGCCTCGTGGCCATCAAGGTTTGTGAGCATGGCCCGCGAGGCGGCGCATCCGAGGACAGAGTGGAGATGTCCCTGAAGCGAGAACTAGAGATCATGCAATCGATACACCACCCTTCACTAGTGCACCTCAAAGCCTGGAACATTGAACGCAGCCGGGCCATTCTTGTCTTGTCTTACTGTCCTGGAGGCGACCTCTTCGACGTGGCAAGCAAGCATAGGCAGCATTTGACATCGCCGCTTTTGAGACGCATATTCAGCGAGCTCGTCGCAGCAACCACCTATCTCCACGATAGGCGGATAGTTCATCGAGACATCAAGCTGGAAAATGTGCTGGTCAACATACCCCCATCGGAGCTCGCCAATGCCCGAACGGATTGGCAGACGTACCCCTACCCGGTGGTCACGCTTACGGACCTTGGCCTCTCCAGGCGGGTGGCCGACGACGAACGCCTAGAGACCCGCTGCGGGAGCGAAGATTATGCCGCCCCCGAAGTGATCATGGGACAACCCTACGACGGTCGCGCAACGGACGCTTGGTCGCTGGGCGTGTTACTCTATGCCCTGCTGGAGTCACGCCTACCGTTCGATCCTGCGCCAGGAATACTTGGCGCCGACCAAGCGACGCAGATCCGTATGCGCTCTCGGACAAGTCATCGAATAGCTCGCGTCGAGTGGCAGTGGATCGAGTATGGGCCGCCGGATGGACAGGAAGGTGATGGCGATCACGAGGCGGATGTGGCCAAGTTTGAGAAAGCAGGCTTGACAGGCGCGCGGGATGTCGTCGAGGGACTCCTCAAACGGGCCAGGAGTCGATGGCCGTTGTCCAAGGTCGCGGAGCATCCCTGGGTGCAAGGTGGTGTGCAGGTAGAGGGCGGGATTCAGTTCCGCGAAGAGGATGAGGGAGAAGAGGTCGTCAACTCATAATCCGATTGAGGACAACTCCCTGGATTGTTGGTTTTGTATGGGGACGCTGTGTTTCTTATGTGTCGGTTCGGGAATGAAATTGGGTTACGTCCCTCGACGGCGGCAACAGACGGAAGCAGATGGTAAAGGAAAGGAGACTCATGATCGGGACTGGGCGGGCGTAACGGACATTTGGCTGGCTTAGGTTACGTGGCGCGATGAAGCACTAGCACGGCTTCTGGTAGTTTTTACTTCTCTTCTTGGATGTTCAGCATCAAAACAGCGATATATGGGCTGTTATTTAGAGATTCCCTCGTCACACGCAGTTAATAAATACTTCGGGTTAGAACGTCACTATCAATGGCTATGTCGGGAAACGCAAACAGCGACGCAAACAGTTGATCTCCACGAATATCTACCTACTCATGGTTTGCAGTTATTTGTGTGGGATCGCTTCTGGAATCTGATGTCACAAAGTCCTTGGTTGGAGTTCAGAGGCTTACCTACACGTAGGTGTAGGTAGCACAAGAATGGTGAGTGCTTACCTCATCCCACGTGATTGGCTTTCACATGCTAAGACCACGTTCCTATTCTCCAAATGATGCGCACCTTTCTTTGCATTTGGAGATCGCCAAGTCGTCGCATCCGTTCGTTGAACTTCAAGCAACAAGCTTTCCCAATAAGTACAGTCTCACGCCACTATTACCGCTGAGTTTGTAGTTCTTTTGGTATCTCTGTAGATACTTCGCAGTGCATCTGTCTTCCCTCATTTCTGCACCACTTTTCTCATATTGCAAAGACCAAGACTACCCGGTGTAGAGGGGCTATTATCAGGACCAGGTTCACACAGCAGAAACCCAGCCTCAACAATGGAGAAATTCTCCCAATATCGCGATAGAGGTAACCCAATACATTCATTTTCTACCTCTGACAAACCCTTCAACTCAAACTAACGAGGTTCTACCGTACAGGTTCAGGCGTGTCCCCCTTCATGCCCATCTCGACGCCGACAACCGCCGCCTCCGCCATCCCCCACACCCTCCTCTTCCTCTTCCGCCTGCCGATCTTTCTCTTCTGCTCCCTGGTCTACCTCACATTCCTCCACCACCTCCCACTCCCACCCGCCCTGCGCAAAATCCTCCTGTGGGGGCTCATGGCTATACCGGGGATATGGTGGGTGGACCTCCAGATCGACGGCGTCAAGCGAGGGACCCTCGCCTCCAGCCCACGGGAACGGGTTCCGTATCCGGGGAGCGTGATCGCGGCGAGTTTCACGTCGCCCTTGGACGTGCTGTACTTGGCAGCCGTGTTCGACCCCGTCTTTACGATAAGCTACCCTGGGACGCGCAAGGTGAAGCGGGTGGGGTTGTTGAACGCCTTGGCATATGCGTTTAGTGCACCGGTGCTGGATCTTCCAGGGAAGGGGCTGACCGATGTGAAGAGTTTGTTGGAGGAGTATCCGGACAGGATCATCGCGGTGTTTCCGGAAGGCAGCACGACTAACGGCCGGGGCATCCTGCCGTTGACGCCTAGTTTGACGACGACACCGGCGGACAAGAGGATCTTTGCCGTTAGTTTGAGATACACCCCGCCGGACATCACGACGCCGGTCCCGGGAATTGGTGGCGTGGTGGGATTCCTGTGGAAGTTGCTTAGTCGGCCTTGGCATCAGATCAGGGTGAGGATTGCGGAGGGGGTGAGGAATGAGAAGTTGACTAATGGTTATGATGCGTTGGAGGTGGAAGGGCAGGAGGGGGAGAGGGACGGGGAGGTGTCGATGGAGGAACAGAGGGTGCTGGACAAGGTTGCCGATAACTTGGCGAGGTTAGGCAGGGGGAAGAGGGTTGGTTTGACGTTGCGGGATAAGGACGCGTTTGTCAAAGCTTGGTCTAGGAAGGGGAAGAAATGAAGCATCCTGCCGGGGATACGCCCGTGAAGCTTAGTATTAGGTAGCCATGGTTATGGTGAAGGAGAGGGAAGTGTCACTGTTTTGCATGGCATGGCATAAGCGAATGCACTATCGACATGGCTTATGGAATATGCATTTTCCACCTCAGCGGTAGCATAAGTAAGTAAGTCTGCCAGCTTACTTTAGCAATGCAGACTTCAAATCATTCTTCTACATCTGAGGTTGTTCCCTGGATTGATGTTGTTCTGCGCCTTTTATTGGAAAGAGCCAGATGGAAATTTTTGAGAGCACACATGGTTGATTGAAAATAGACGAATAGATAGGCAAAAGCACACGGAAGCAAGGGGATAGATACGTCATATGTTTTCAGATCGGGTTTCCTTGCTCTCCAACTGATCCAGGGCTAGTAGGTAGTATATGGAGGCACTACACCTACATTGATAACGTGCAAGACCTGCTTGGAGCGAGATAAGGCTTCTTCTGCATATAGGATTTGATGGTTCCGGTAAGCTTGTACTCGCAAACAGCTTACGAAGCGAGGGTATGTATTCGGATGCACTGAAATCTCATTATGCGAGAGACTCTTATGTGACTGCTCAGTCATCATTCATTTCGATTACCTTGAGCGACTTGGAGTGTCTCGTGAGGTTGAATTACAGTTGGAAGGAGCCACTGAAGGAATCCACTGCCCACGTGCTACAGCGGCTAGGACGGCATTTAAGCATGTTTGTCAGCGGTGACCAAGCCAGCAAAACAACGCCAAACAAGGCCTTACGGGAGTTACGGCATCACATCATCGCGGAAGTTGTTGATAACGTGGGATTCTTATGAATAGAGGTACCTGCTACTAGGAACATGGCACCCAATGTTATGCCAGCGCATATAAGGCAAAGCTATCGATATCTAACTCTAATGAAATGGAATTTCTTCTCTCCTCAGTCGCAGATCAGCGTCTTATTTTCCTCAGACATCACATTTACGCTCATGTCAAGCATCACGCCCGACATGGTTTAACAAGGCTTCCTCCCAGCGTAATTTAAGCACATTACTTCGGCTTGCGCCTGCATAGCCCGAAAGTCATGGCTCTCTGGTCATTTGTGGGCACCATTAGCTGTCCCTTGGTTTTTCCAGGCTTTAGTCTCAGCACGTCGCTGGCTGTGAATTGTGGCTGACGGCTGTTCACATGGACATCAAACTGTTTCAAACTGTTAGGGTCAGCCGTACAGACAGACATACTACTCACAATGGAAACTCTGCTCGGTGTCGCGCCTACCGAGAGGTTGACGCCTGTGTATTCTCCTTGGAGATTTCGGGCTTCTTCCGACGGTTTCCAAGCATGGAGGTCTGCCGAGGGTAATGTCCTCAAGGGACAGTCTCAGCCAACACCAGGGTAAAGGGGTCTGCCAAGCTTGTGTCAATGGGGAACAATCGACAAGAACCGATATGCCACTACGTTCAGGAACGGATACAATCCTTTCATGGGATGCCCCTAGGGTGTTTGGGACGCAAGAGCGGTACTTCGGGGTTGATGGTTGTCTCTGACCCCACGACTTCCGTCTAGATGACCTGGCATGGGAAAATCCTGGGGTTCATGGATACGAACGAGATGCTAAACCCTTGCTCAGTCAGGATTTGTCTCTCGTGCTCAAGGTTCTGCAGCTGAACCCTGGTCTAATTTTGGGCTCAGCATCTTTGGGGGCCGGCTGAGACTAGGCCTCAATTCTGGCAGGGGGGACATGTCTGATTGTGACCGGTGCGCCGTCTGCTTGAAGGATGCAAAACGGTTGGGCAAGCACAAGAGGCACTTGATCTTCCTATGCTTTAGGAGAATGATTGTGACGCGTTTGCTGACGCGCTCTGCTGTCCTAGGGCAGCCTGTGTGAACGCGCGCACAACACTCATGGCACGAACGCCTCACGACGTCATATGCGTCATCTCTTCCTACAATTCACACCTCCGCCGTCCTCTTACGGTTTGACTGCCTCGGGCGCACTTCTCCCCAGGTGTTACAACGTCGGCCCTACGCCGGAAGACACGCGCCTCTTTGACCTTCGTGGCCCGCGAAGGCTTTCAGACACCTGACTGAGATGGTTTCGAAGTCCAGATTCTAGTGGGAATGACCAAAACATCTTCACTAACCAGAAGCAGCATGATGCCGCGACCTGCTAAATTGGGAAACAGATGAGACCACCCGTCGGCCCGTTCTGCAGCGCAATTGGCGGGATACTGCTTTAGCCCATTTCTTGTCTTGTTTCAGTGCCGGGGAACAGCAGGGTCAATGGGCTAACCTGACCTATTAGCCAGTCACTCGACGATCCCCGAGTATAGCGACACACACTGCTTGGCATGTCGAATAGCACAGAATAGCATCAAAGTTTCTCACATCATTACGAGATAGACGTCACTTTTTGCTGTTGTACGAAGACTCCAGTGGCCTGGACTCCCTCCGCGGCTGTTTTGTTTGGCTATGTGTGGGGATAAGCGTCGACCTGAATGTCGCTGGTTGGTGGTCGTGTTCTGTTAAGCTTAACCATGTCCCGATTGAATGGGCTCTTTCACGGCACTAGGTAGGCTGAGCTTACTGCCGCTGATTCCCAACTTTCTTACACCTCCACTATCATTTCCTACCCTCACGTTCCGTCCATCGAAACAACGGCTCCAGAACGTTAGCCAAAAGTGCACATCCACCGCAACAGATGACGCATTGTGAGCACGGGCACGAGAAGCATTTTACGAGGTCTTGGATTTCACAAATGGTTGCTTAGGGGGTGGTGTGCCTAGAACTCGGACCGTTGGACGGTCGATTGAGCTCTGGAGCTGTGACCGAGGCTCCGCCCACCCTTTGGACTAGGGTCCTTCAATCTGGCCAGGATGGTCTCGAGCACTAATTGGTACCGAATGCAAGCCACAGCCCCCAGAAATCAGATCTCCGCGACCACCCTTTTGTGTTCATCGGCAGTCACTCACACTCCATTAGTGGGCGCTGGCCTCGTTAGGGTTGGAAGACTCTCACGCCCTTTCGAAGTAAAAGTGTACCTTAGCACTTTCCGTGCCAAGGAGGCACATGAAGGACGATCGGTGACTCAAGCGGATCGTTTGAAAACGCGGCTGCACACCACCTTGGGCGAATGGCGGAAAACCTTGTGGTATCTGCTCGCTCATCCCGAGGTAACCTTCGATCCCAGTCGGTCCGGCGGAGGCATGAAGCGTCTCTATGCAGTTTGACCACCGACTATCACGATCAGAAGACACGTGAGCTTCACACTCAACTGAATTTACAACCTATTGTTCGTTACGCAGTGACCCTGGCCTGGCACATAGGGCGGCCATTTAGAAGCCGACAGACTTACCAAGGTCAACGCTTTTGGTAGGGTGTGCTACATTCCCTGACACATGCTGTGTTCTGAACCGAGTGGATTGGTGGACGAAAGGTGGACATGAATATTATCAGTTCAGGGAGCCTTCGTCAAGGGCCGTATTTCGGGTTGGTCTCGATCATATTAGGAAGCCTCTGGCTCTAGTTCACCTACGAAGTAGACCTGTACCCACTTGCCGTGATGTGTCTATGGGGGTCGAGCTATCCAAACCCTGGTCCCGGTACGAGGTCTGGTCCTGCCGCTTCCGCTACGCGCCCCCAATGACTTTCTCCACAAGCACCTCCTCACGCGTCTATATTCATATCCTGGCTCACAGGCTCACGGCATGTATACCGAGTATTCGAAGATATGCACCAAACTGTCTATGCCAGACGAAAATCATAGTTAATGCTAGTTCAACGCCCATCGCTAGCCTAAGTCCAGGACGCCCCCCACATATCTCCTTTGGCTCTTCTGCAACGTCCCTACCCCTGGGGTTCTACGTCCGCGTGTGAGAGAGTCTGACATTCAGCAGCTACGCCCTATGCTATGCAGCCTGTATCAGCAGGATGACGACCTTTGAGCAGGGGGTTTGACGGAAGAGTATCATTGCGTGTCATGCTTCCATACATGGATCAGTGGTGCATACACACATTGCCCTGGAGACTCCAAGCCATTCAGTCTTTGACTGGAAGACGCAACGCTGACTCTTTATTCTTGACCCTTCTTAACACTTATGCCCGATATAGCAGCATCGGAGCATGATCGATAGGAGTGGTCACGTACCTGACGAACACCTAGGGTCACACTTGGGCTAAGCCCCTTACTATTTCCACCTGGAAAGTCTTGAGACGTAATAGACCTCGAACCATATCTACTGGACTATCTCCTACGTACTCTAGGAGCGTCACAAATCAACAGCAAGACTGGAGCTGGTCCTGGCATCCTCAGAACTACATGTTCATCATCTAACCACTACTGGACCAGATCGGAAGTAAGCCCTACTCTTCCTTTTCACCTAGTTAATGGCAACGCACCAACACCCCGAAAACTCAAGCTCAGTTGTGATACCGACAGTCGTGATTACTGATTGCTCGACGACTGAAGCGAGGGACTGCGAGGGTGCCATAACGCGAGCAGAAGTGATATCCTCGACAACCCCGTCCCAAGTCTTTCAAAGGAAGAAACACCACACTGGAACGTCTCGGTTGGAATCAGACACGGAAAAAGACCCGGTCGAAATGTCATCGACACCCTCTCCATCGTTCTCCAGAAAACGAGCGTTGGCGACCTCGAAGACCAAGGAAGATGAGTGGACAGATGTCACGGACCCGGAGGAGAGGCGGCGGCGCCAAAACCGGATTGCACAGCGCAAATTTCGTATGTCTAAAACAGAAATATACCCCTAGCTAATGGTAGCACGCCCATGTCTTCCCGACTAACAGACGCTCCCAGGAGAGAAGGCCCGAGATCTCAAGGAACAAGCACAACGAGATGCTCAGAATCGGGAACATGCTTGTCGAAGCTACCATATCCCAAACGCTGCCGAGCTCTCCCTACAAACAGAGTGTTCGGGACTGCCCTGGGGCAGCTTCAATATGCCTTTTATCATCGGAAAAGGTCATGAAGCCGCCAGCCAGCAAGGCAGTGGATGGGTAATGCAAAACCATTCTGCCAGTTCGCAGCAGATGACGAGCCCGGAGCAGTATCTGATGAGTCCTTTCAGCTACGGACAAACCCCTGGAACCTACATTGAGCTGACGCCGAATACTGGCAACGACGAGGCGGTTTACGATGAGTCACTGTGCTTCTATGATCAGATTGATAGAGGTGCGATTCACCCTCCGAATCAGACGTATGGACATGGATTTAAGCATTAGAGCAGGTGCCGACAACAGTGGCTGTAATAAGTGGCAGCGGTGTTTAGATCATGGACTAGAATCATGCCGCTGTCCGTCAAGCTCACTCGGGTGGGCTAAGACCTGAGCCCTCAGTTTACGACTACTCGGAGAGCGGAATGGAGCGAGAATCTCTTTTCAACGTTCTTTCACTCTTACTTTCAGAGTACTGGGAGCACCTGAGGCTCCCAACAATAACATCCAGATTTAGAGAATACCAGACTCCTGTTACATGTCTAGGGTTACCCTAGGCAATAAGCCGCCAGCCTCGACTCGCTCTTGGTGTTGAAGGGACAACAATCAAATCATGTCTTCCCAAATGGCCGAGGTCGGCAGTACCTCGCATGCATTACTTAAAGTGTATCGTTTCAACAGTCCTCATAGGCTAATGCGCAGCCCTTGCCGACTCTGTGCTACGTAGCATGATGGTTACCACAAACCATGCCAAGCTCAGGCAGCAACCGTCATGCTTCAAAAGAAGTTGACCTCGGTCTCCGAGCGGTCAACGAGTACCCCATTACCTGGTTACTTCTATACACCAGGATCTGCTAGGGCTGCATGATGCAAAGACCTTGTGTGTACGTGGTACGCAAGCAAGCTAGGGGAAGCGGAAACCGTAGACGACTTGTCGGGTTTGGTACGTAAGTGGTAAGTGCGGTGTGTGTGGCAGCGGTACGCAGGGGTTTCCTGGTGTATTGGACCTTGCAGCCAACCAGTCTCTCAGAGTACATGTTGCGACATGCATGAGCCAGGAATAGCTCCAATGAGCGAAATGTTCGCTGCCTGGGTGGCCAGATGGAGAGGGGAACGGATACGAGACTAGGTGCTTCATTTACCATTATCCTCTGCTTGGTGAGACGTGGCTGTCGGTCAGTCAAGACAACCCCCCTCTCGGGTGCATCTGCAGCTGCGGATGCAGTGTCGTCTAAATATTGACTTCCCAGCCGAGCGTTTCCCGCCAAACTCGCTAAGCCCTACGAGGAAGGTCACAAATGGCCGGGGACTGTTTCTCACGCTTGTCCCCAAAAGGAATGGTGTGGGTTCTGCTCAATCTTAAGCATGCGGGACTGCATTCACCGCCCTGAAGCAGAAACTCGATACCTGAATTCTGCCGGGGCTTTCCGCCAAAATTTTGGGATGAAGAGCGCCTATCGTGAAACTTGTATCGGAATCACATCTCATTGCCGGATCTGCCATTTTAAGCCTTCGGTCAAAAGTCGCGTTCCCTCGACTATCATTCAGTCCTTGTTTTTACAGTTTATCATCCATACCAGATTTTGTTATTATCGCAAGATGGGTGCAGCAAAAGTTGATCAAAGTCCGGCGAAGGTGAAGTCTGAACCTGAGGTCAAGAAGAGTAAGTCCCGATCCCAATCTATATCGCAGTCTTCTCATTTTTATCTACGCCCTACACTCATCTTGCATGCTGACCCACTACGGTTCTTCATGCACCGGAGAACGGCACATGTGTTCGTGACATACAGCGCATTACTATGTGGTCTTCATGGACGCCATATGATCACCATTTTGCATATCTGCTCCCTATGGTTTCTTGGTATCTTGAACTGCCCAGGCCATCCGTATCAAACTGCACACCTTTGCATGTGCTTCCGATAGGCGTGCATCCTCTTATACCAGGCAAAAATGACAGGCAGTTCGTTACCACTCCTGTACGGCATCCATTCCACTAACTGCTTCCTGATAGGTACCACCAGCAAACCCACTCCTCAAGCCAAGGAACGTGAAGCCGCCGGACGCGCAGCTCACAAGGCCCAACGCAGAGCATCGGCCAAGGACAAGCAAAAGAGGAAAGCCGAAAAGAAGCTGCGAAAGGCGGCGATGGCCGGCGATCCAGCCAAGCAGGACAAGAACCGCAAGAGGATGCTGATCAGGGCAGATAAGCTTGAAGCTAAGGCCAAGAAGTTTTTGAGTGAGGCTGCAAAGGCTCGAGCTCGAGCTAAGGTCTTAGAAGAGAAGACCAAGGTGAGGCGAAGCCTTGAAAGTTTCATTGGCAGACTAGTGGCTGACACGACGATTCTAGGGACAGCAAGCCACCAAGACCGACGTTGCAACCAAGAGCGAAGACGTAGAAATGAAGGACGCCGAGAGTTCGTCTAGTTCAGACTCAGACTCGGACTCTGATTCTTCTGATGAGGAGTTGGATGAGCAGAAAGGAGGCGTCAAACTGGAGAGTGCAGAAACACACAGCAAGAGCGAAAAGCCAGACGTTAAGATACCGAATGAGGGAGAAGGATCCACTCCCAAGGAGGTCGCGGCAATTGCGAAGCCGGATGCAAAGCCTGAGGCAGCCAAGTCCGGAGACAAAGAGAAGAAGAAGAGGAGAAGACCTCGACGGAACGGTGAAGATAACAAGAAGGAGGGAGAGCAGACCAAGAAGGAGGAGTGAAGCATGAGCGAAACATGAAAGACCCCAGGGTGTGGCATTATAAGGATACCTGTATTGGAAGACCTCCGATATAAGCTCGGTGTATCGCTAAGACGATACATCCCGCTGGAGTTGCAAGGGATCGGAAAAGTGTGATAGAATTCTTGTGGCTATGGTGCCAACAGCATCATATCAAAAGAGCTTATGGAGTTGTGTTGGTGCAACAGCATCCATATGGATGGAGAAAAAGAAGTACGTGCCTGCCAAGTAGGCCCAACTCTAGCATGGAGCTCGTCTGAGCTCGTCGAGTCAGATATCGATACCAAGCTTCCTCCAGGAGGTAGGTTAGACGTCACACTGCCGCACTTTACGTTACCTGCGATGGAGTTCTATGCAAGCATGCTGTGTTTACCGGAAGTTAATAGGTTAGACGTCACACTGCCGCACTTTACGTTACCTGCGATGGAGTTCTATGCAAGCATGCTGTGTTTACCGGAAGTTAAGGTACGAGCCACAATCATGTACTCCAGACTTAGTACAGCGGATACTCTACAACCCTAGAAGATAACGACGGATTAGCAAAACGTTGTCATTGCTTCAAAGTTAGATTCCTTAAGTGGTGAGTTGTCACTTATCGTGGTCCAGGCTCTGCAATCATCAATGGCGGGGAGGATCCATCTTTAATGCGGGAGCTAAAACAGCGTCCCGCCAACGGCACGCTAGACCCCTGCATGAACCCACCCGAGCTTCAGCTCAACGTGTTCTGAAACCAAGGAACGTCACTCCCTTCCTCCACCACCACAAGCTCAAAGTTCGGCCGTTGCCTCCGAACCCATTCTCCCCAATTGATGCAGCAAACATGGCGCGGCTGCACCAATTGAGCTTTTTGCTCACCTACCTTCTCAGCGTCCTTTCCACGAATGTTTGGGCAATCGAGGATGGCGAGTCAATCCTTATTAGCGAGATCGGGCGCATGAACAACGAGAGCTTACTATGGGGTCCTTACCGACCGAATCTGTACTTTGGAGTCAGGCCCAGGATCCCGAAGAGCCTCATGACCGGGTTGATGTGGGGCAAGATCGAGACGTACAATGACTTCCAAAACAGTATGTGCATTGCAATCTAAGATTGTGTAACTTGGGTGAAGCTAACTTGTCTGTACTTGTAGGTCTTCGGTACACATGCGAGCAAAACGAGGGTATGCAGGGCTACGGCTGGGATGAATTCGATACCCGGCGAGGCGGCGTACAATCGATCCACGATATTGGCAACAAGATCGACATCACGACGTCCTTCATCAAGATTCCGGGCGGTGGCCATGGTGGTAGCTGGGCGGCCAGGATCAAAGGAGAGCTAAGAGAAGACGCCGCAGAGGATCAGAAAACAATCTTGTTCCTGTACGTCACCCAGGAAGGACTTGGCAACGAACTCGAGGCGCAACCGAGCGATGATAAGGATGGATACGACGCCGATGTGACTCTTGCTGGCAACTCGGAGGCTCTGGGCAGCTATAAGTTGGTGGTGACAAAGGGTACCGGCAAGCTTCCTGAAAGCGATCACGATATCTCAGAGTTCCGCGTGCCGGGCAAGTCGATTGTGCAGTCACTCAGCTATCCCGACGATGTGGTTTGGCAGGCCAAGCCTGTTGTCTTCAAGCAGCTTAAAGAAGGAGTCGACTTCTTGGTGGAGAAGGGATTCGGCGACACAAACCCGCCGCCGCCATGGCAGGTATACCAGCTTGAGAACAGACCTGGAGCTGGTAACGTTCAGATCGTGCAGAAAGTTTTCGAGGGCAACTTCGAGTTCGACATCCTGTTTTCCTCCGGATCAGGTGGTGCTGAGATCACTAGTGAAGATTTGACCAGGGAAATCAATGACGCCACGGAAGCTTTTGGCGAGCGGTTCTCCAGCGTGTTCGAGCTCAAGGCTCCTTTCCACGTCGAGAAGTACAAGAAGTTCGCGAAAAGCATGTTCTCGAACTTGATTGGAGGTATAGGCTACTTCTACGGCGCTGCTGTCGTGGATCGGTCGTATGCCCCTGAGTATGATGAAGAGAACGAAGGGTTCTGGGAGGAGGCAGCCGAGGCCCGCGCTCGGAAACAGGAGCAGCTGGAAGGTCCTTACGAGCTTTTCTCCGCCATCCCTTCGCGCCCGTTCTTCCCGAGAGGCTTTCTATGGGATGAAGGGTTTCACCTTATGCCAATCGCTGACTGGGATATCGGCCTCTCCATGGATATTGTGAAGAGCTGGTTCAGCCTCATGGACCAGGACGGCTGGATCGCGCGTGAACAAATCCTTGGCGCCGAGGCAAGGAGCAAGGTTCCCGAGGAGTTCCAGACACAATACCCACACTACGCTAACCCGCCGACATTGTTCCTGACTGTGGATGCCTTCATTGATAAGCTCCGAAAGGCGAACGGCTCGGCGCCTGTAGGCAAGGAGACCATTACTGGGCAAGATGGTTTGGCTACTGCCTTGGTGGACAACCCAGAGGTCGGTCTGGAGTACCTCCGCAAACTCTACCCTCGTCTCAAGCATCAGTACTACTGGTTCAAGAAGACACAGTACGGTGATATCAAATCTTATGATCGCGAGGCATACTCCACCAAGGAAGCGTACCGCTGGCGTGGACGAACTGTCCGCCATTGCCTGACCAGTGGCTTGGATGACTACCCTCGACCACAACCACCTCATCCAGGCGAGCTTCATGTTGACCTCATGTCCTGGATGGGTCTGATGACCAAATCCCTGATCAACATCGCTGATGCGGTGGGTGCGGCGGAGGACAAGGCCGACTTTGAGAAGTACCTGGACGGTATTGAGCACAACTTGGAGGACCTGCACTGGTCTGAAAAAGACGGCTGCTACTGCGATGCCACCATTGATGACTTCGAGGAACACACCCTCGTCTGCCACAAGGGTTACATCTCCCTCTTTCCCTTCCTTACTGGGCTTATGAAGCCAGATCATCCCAAGCTCGGCAAGGTGCTGGCTCTTCTCGGCGACGAAGAGGAGCTCTTCAGCCCTCACGGTCTCCGCAGCCTGAGCAAGAAGGACGAACTCTACGGCACGGATGAGAACTACTGGCGCAGTCCAGTGTGGATCAACATGAACTACCTTGCTATTGTCGAGCTCTATGTATGTTTCCGACTCTTTCTCCTCACCGTACCACACCCGATAACTAGACTAACATACCCCCAAGAAAATTGCCATGCAGGCCGGTCCCCAGCAAAAGACCGCGAAGGACCTGTACACACGTCTGCGCAAGAACGTGGTCGACACGGTCTACGACAGCTGGGAGGAAACCGGCTTTGCCTGGGAGCAGTATAACCCGGAAACCGGTAAGGGCCAGAGGACACAGCACTTCACCGGCTGGACAAGCCTGGTGGTCAAGATCATGACGATGCCGGATGTGAGTGACCTCGTCATTCCAGAAAAGGGGCACGAGAGGGATGAGTTATGAGACAGTTTCCGTTGTAAGATGTCAGTATATGCATGATAGCAGGTAGTCAGCGGGCGGGTACCATTGCTCTCGTAGAAATCTCGCGGGAAGCGGGATTATGGAATACAAAAGTTTATATCAAATGGTTTAGGTTCTTTAGATACTCGTGCGTAGTGGAGCGTCAGACGTCTGGGGCATTGCTAGAGACGCGTCACCGCACATGTCATTGACAAAGTCCCTACTTCTCCTTGTTGACGAGATTGCCACTCATATTGGGCAAGGTGATGGAAGCAGAGTCCACAAAAGCCACGGCGCATGGAGAATGTTTAGAGATGGAATGAAGATTTTCGCTGGCGGACCTTCCGTCTTTAGATGCATTCCTGGTGTCTTTACCGCAGCCGTGAACAGATAGCGCTACCACGGGCCATTTTGACTGAGAAACTGAGTACACAGCATCAGGTCTACAGGACTATGAAAGCAAGAAAAACCAAAAAAACGTACAACACCAGGGATTCCCCGGTGGTCACCCACCCGAGTACTAGTCTGGCGATCACAGATCTTATCTTTAAGAGCTAGATGTTCCAGAAAGGAAAGGTTCCGAGTCAAAAAACGTCTTCTTTTACTCCTTCCTTATCTCGGATAGCCCAGATGTCTTTCACTTCGTCACGTGCTCGGTGACGTTCGCAAGCTCACGGACCTCATATATTTAATACCCCACCTTTTTAAGAAGTCCGTTGGTCCGTGCTTATATACCTGCTTTCAAAATTTGGAGTTCCTCGTGAAAGACCGCGTTTTGTATGGGGGGTTATGATTAGTCGGTTGGAGGGGCGGGGACGTGTAGGGTCAAAGGGTACTTGAGGAACAAAAGCCAGCTAGGCAGTCTGAGCACCTGAGACAACTCCTTCCCGTGACTCGCTAAATCCCTGACAGCGATACGCTAGGTGCAGGGTGTGTGAGGGGAAAATCGGGAGGGGAGTGGCACTATTATAGGTTGTCCGACGTAATTAGTCTCAGTGCTTAGACCTCCTAGCTTCGTTGTTCCCTAAGTACTCTTTTGCCCCTCATTCCCACAAAACCTTTTCATCTAATCATAACACCCACACCAACAACTCCGCACGAGGAAAACAAACTGTGGGGACAAAATACAACGCTCGGATCAAGGTACCTCACTAGTTTGTGGGGCCTCGAACGTATAAGGTTCGTGAGCCCCGCGAACGATGACCGATTACGTGAGAGGCACTATTGACGAAGTGAATACATCTGAGCGCTGAGATTAGACGTAATCACTAATGAGATTATAAAGTCCGCTGACGCTAAGACTATAGCCTACGAACTATTAAAAGTAATAGAACTAATAGCTTACCTTACTTTATATCTATTAGGTGGTATAAGGCTATCGTATAAATTCTATTAGCTTAGCTTTGCTATAGGCTTTTCTTATACGACAAATCCTCTATTTCTAAAGCGCGCGCTATTCCTTTGGAATGACATCGCTAGCGTAGGTCTTTGCGTAGGTCTCGGGTTAATGTAGCTAAGTTAAGCGAGAGCATCTTCTTAGCGCTAGTTCCGGCCCCGTATATCTATAAGAACTTTATATATCCGACTCGCTAAGCAACGAGGGTAGACGGGGATATAAGCCGATATACTAAGTTAGTTTACGGACTTTACTAAGAAGCTAGCGGTATTTATAAAGAGTTATAACTCCGCTCCGATATATAAACGACGATTATTAACGAAGCTTAACGAGCTAATTACCGGCTCGGTCGGGAAACGGAAGATAGATATCGGCTTTATAAACGACTTAAACGCTAAGAAAAACTCGGGGTATAATTAGACTTAGATTCTCGTACTTAGCGAGCTAAAAAGTAACTTATCCGCCGATATACTCTTAAAAGTATAGCTTAATCTCGGTAAATACGTTAAAAAAGTGCTCGCCGTTTAGATACTCGTCGCTTTATCTTAAGCTTTACCCTTTATAAATCTCTTATAAAGATATAAGTATTTAACCGGCTCGGGGGTATCGCCTCCGAGTAATTTAATATTAATAAGGATAAGCTACGGTTCGTATTTACGATCCTCGGATTTCTTTAAATAAGCGAGGAAGAGCTTAGATTCGACCCGACGATTATAACGGAAAATAGTAAACGGCTTATTAAGATCTAATAAGAAGGTACGACTAAGTAGCTTATCCTTAATAAGTTAATAAAGTATATACGTTATATCGTTAGCTAAGCGACGACTTATTAGAAAGTATACCGCGAAGAAGACTTATATACCTTATTTATTATTAAAGATTTATAATAATACTTAGAATACGATAACGAAGGGGGGTTATTTTACGAAGCGATTAGTTAAGGTACGGTTTTATAACGATGCGCGCGGCTCGTGTTCCTAGTATCGCTATATAAGGCTAATGCGCGAGGGCAATCCGTAGCCGCGGATATTACTAGATCTTTTAGTTTATTAACCGAGTAGTTAACTTACACACCTTCGTTATAGGTTTATATAACCCGATTTTATTATTACGAAACTATTTAAATATAAAATATAAATAACGATATTAGAAATAATATACGGAAGAGATTATATATTATAATAGCTACGAACTACCGGTAAGATCGATTATAACTTTTACTTAATACGAGTATAATAAATCTTTTATATATTAGTTATAATAATAGTATCGTTAGTATAAAGCGGTCGTTTAACTTAATTAATACTTTTTTACCGTTTAGTAAACGACTTTATTTTATATCTCCGATTAAAACGGATAACGATACGCTACTAAATCGAGTATATCGGCGTATTATCTTTTCCGATTACGGAATTTTTATTTATAAGGTAAGCTTTTAAGAAGCGTTACTCGTTACCTTAACCGATTTTATCGAAAGATATAAGTCGTTATAATATAAAACTAACCTCTTTTACTAAGATATTTCTATCGGTAATCTTATAATAAGGTAAGATAATTAAGGGTTTCTAATCGACTTAAACCTCGTTATTAAAGAGTAATATATTAAAGTCTCGGAAATAAAGAGAAAAATTAATATAAAAGCTTTTATAATCCTTAAAGTACTCTTAAACGAGTAATACTCGTTTATATACGACCTCGAATTATTCTTTTAAGTATTATTCTAAATATATATTTATTACGATAACTTTAGCGAGGGTATAATTATTACCTAATTTAATAAGTAAAATTATATTAATACGGAGGAGCTAATATAATTAAAGAAAGAGTAGATTTCTAATAAAAAGGATTTTATTAAAGTAGCGGAGAAGTACTTTATATTATTTTATAAATCGATAATACGTTAAGTTAATAAATTACGTAAAGTTATATTTCTAAATAAGAGAAGGTAGGAAAAGGAGGATAATAAATTATATACTCGAATAAGGGAAATCTTTAAAGAAGCTCGTAAAGATTTAAAGATATTAGCGGATAAATAACGTTACGGATTTATATTATTATCCTTTAACGTTTTATTAGAGGTTTATACGGATGAGTAAGTAGACGACGAGCTCGAATATACGAACTTTAATCTTTAATTACGGTTAGTTTACTTTATTAACTTTATAATAAATAAGATCTTTAATTAAATACTTTACCGATTACGCTTTAAAAGATTAATATTAAAAGAAGAGCGGTAATTATAAAGTTATTTTATCCTTTTTATATTATTAACCCTTTAGTCTAATTAGGAGAGGTCTTATAATTAATACCTACTTAATATAAGGTTATATAATAAAGTTATATAACTTTATAAAACTTCGTCGAGCTAATTTATAAGATAATATAAATATCGCTGCTTTTAAAGCTACCTCGATATCTTAGCCGAAAGCTTTATATTTATCCCGTTTTAACGTAAAGCTTTCCTCGATATAACTTTACGATATAGTATTACTCGTATTATAACCGGTTCTTCGAAGCTTAAGGCTTTCTTTAATATATTTTAAAAAAATATTTTAAGTTATATTATATACGATATTAACAAATATTCTCTTCGGAGTTTATTAAGTAATAATATATCGCTAACTCCGTATAAAAGGGTTATACCGACTTTATTTAAGTACGTAGCCTTAGAAATATTTATCGTATAATAAAGAAGGAAAAGAGGAAGGAAATTAAGTTATACCTTATAAATATAAAGAAATAAAAGTACTACGTACCGGTCGTATACTTAGTTATTATCAAAGGCTATAGCTATTAGGATTAACTTAACTAAGCGCTAGGTCGATGCTACGTACCCCTTAAGGTTAAGGTTCGTACTACGGACTACGGCGTAGGGTAGTATTAATCCGCGTCCGGGTATAACTAAGTACGCGGCCGGTACGTAGCACCTTTATTTCCTTATATTTACGGGGTACGGGTAGATTCCCTTCCTCTTTTCCTTCTTTATTATACGATAAATATTTCTAAGGCTACGTACTTAAATAAAGTCGGTATAACCCTTTTATATATCGTATAATCAAAATAAGAAGGGCTTTAGACCTCGGAATAAATAAGAAGAATAGAAGAATACGTAGAATACCGCGGCTAATAAGTTCGCGTAACGTTTAAGCGGGATACCGTAATATAAGAACGGTTAACTATATTACTAAACTAGTAAACCGTTATTTAAGTAGCTTTAGCCGAGACGTAAAACGTACTTCGGTTAGTAAACGAACGATTTACGTATACTAATATAATACCTCTTACGACTACCGATATTACTATTATATAGCCGAGTAAGATACCCTTAAATCTAATAATCGGTGCTCCGGCCCTCGATAATAAAATAGCGACGCTTAGCTTTAAGCTTAAGCCTCTACCGTAGCTTAAAGAGTTTAATAGCGACCGGAAGGAATACTTTATATAATAGAAAGAGATACGTATAAAACTAAAATTAGATACGTACCTCCTCGGAAGTAACTAATAAGCTTAGTATAGACTAAACTCTTATCTAAGCCCGTAAATAAAGCTAACGGTATATGTCTTTATAAAACGGGGAGGGGAAGACGGTACCTTTCTCCTTAAGAACTTTATATATAAGTTAGACTTATTTTATATTACGTATTTACGAGAGGAAGACGTATAAGTCTATATCGTCGGCTTAAAATAAAAGGAGAGATAAACCTTCGCCTCTTTTATATAAGTCTAAGATACGGCGGTTATAAAGGCCGGAGGAGAAGATTAGTCCGACGGGACGAAGACGTCTTAGTTAAAGGTACGTTTAAGCGAGGGCTTCTATAAATATCTAATTAATATAAAGTTCGAGTAAAGATATAAAGTAGTAGTTAATTAGTTATATAATATCGCTTATCGTTATAAAGCTACGTCGGACTTCCCGAGTAAACGTAACTAAGGCGGCGGAGTCCTACTACTTTATCGGGGAGCGTATTCTTCGCCCGTAATACGAATCGATAACGACGGAGATACCCTTATATCCGGTATTAATAATATAAGTACTAATCGGGGGCCGTTAAGGAACTAAGCTAAGCTTATAAGAAGCTTTAAGTAAAGAGCGAAGTAAGTATTTATAATAAAACGGGAATAATATAAGAAAGATAAGAAATATCTATATTATAATACGTCCGTATACTTTATTATTAACTACCTTTATATATTTATAACTCCTCCGATTAATAGAGATAATATTACTTAGGTATAGATAATACGGATTTTCGAGCTAAAGTTAGAGGAGAATATAAACGAGTATACTCCGTATTAGGAGGAGGAAAAGGACTCGGAAAACGAGTAGCTTTAGTATATAAACGAGTACCGGAGCTATTAAAGAAAGCCCGAGTTAAGTAAGAGAAGTATAGATTATATATAAATAAAGATAACTCTTTCCTTAGTATAATACTAAATAATAAGTATTTATTTTACTTATTTATCGATAATAATATATAATATTACGTAACGATCGACGCCGACTTATTTCGGGAGCTTAACCTCCCGCTTATTAAAATCCCGAGGCGTTATATAAAGAACGCTTCGAGTACGATAAAAATAACGTAGATAAAAGGCGTAATATACGTAGACCTTAAGGTCTTCGGAATAAAAGACTTTATATAAAGAATATACTTTTATATTATACCTTAATTAGAATATCTTATAGTTTTAAAGTAGCTCTAATTAATTTATAACCGGGTTTACGTAAAGCCGTACTTATATAAGTTTTAATATAAGAGGGCGGCGTAGAATATCTTAATAATAAGATACCGGTACGCTTCGTAATTAATAAGAGAATTATAAGAGGTTTACTTAATATTAGAAGAGTAGTTTACCTCCGAAGTCCGGAGGATTAAGAAATAATAGGGTTATATAGAAACGTAAATATACGTATAAGTAATATCGATAGAAGATATAAATAAAGCTTTAAAACCGAAGACTCTATTCTTAGCCGAAGATTTAAGATAGAAGATACTTATATAATTCTACGACCTCTTATTATTTTAATCCGCGTAAAAGGTAAAGAACCTCCCCTTATACCGGCTAAGTATAAATTATAAAATTAAGTTAAAGAAAGATAACGAGGGTAAGGAACTAGTAATATCGTAGGGTCTTTTTATAAGATTAATCTTATTAAGGTTGTTGGATTCGCTAAGAATGACTTAGGTAAGCCTTAGCTAAATGCTAATATATAAATAGTTTGTCTACTACGTGACTATATCTACGTGATATAGCCCGGTTATATAACAAACTCCCCCCCTATTAAAGAGGGCTTATCCTAAATACGAATCCTAATAAAAGTAGTATATCCTAATCCGTATATCCGAAACCTTACTTATATCCCTACGATCGCTGATATATATATATATCCGTCCCGTTTATTTACGAAAAGATAAACCCGTATTACGACCGCTAATATCCCTATTTATCCCTATTATCCGTCCCTCGCTTACGAAAAGAAATAGAAGTATACTAAGTATAAGCTTATCTTATAACAAATATATTCCTCTTATTATATTTATTTATCCTAAGCTTATCCTCCGAGACGTTAGAGAAGTCCGCCGGTTATTTTACGCGGTTTACGGACTAGGATATCCTTATTATCCTTATTATCGGAGTTAGAGGAAGAGCTAAAGGAAGAGCTAAATTTGACCGAACCGGTAGGAGTTATAAGAGTTTAAGTAACCTTAGTTATCTCGGTTTAGGTAGATATATTAGCTATTATCTTATTTTATAGCTAATCGACCTTTTAGCCTAAGTCGATTATCTTATCTTCTAACGCTTTCTCTCGGTTATTAATATTTATAATAATACGAGTAAATACTCTTATTATCTATTATTAGTCTACGTCTTAGGGAGTATCCTCGTCTTAGTACGAGTATCTTTTTAGGAATAAGATTATATTTTAAGTATCTCGAACGACGCGTTTATTTTCCTATTATCCGTTATTATAAACTTAGTCGTCGTTTATCTAGTTATCGTAGTCGTCGGTATAGACGTTAGTACGATCCGGGTCGTTATCGTCGGACTCTTCGAGGTCGGTATCTTCTTCGTCGCCGTTCTAATAATTACCGAAGATTTCGGTTAGGTCTAAGGCTATCTTATCCTAGTCCGAAATACCGTCGATCTTAGTATAGAGTTTAACGATATAATCGATATTATAGCCCTTAGCCTCTTATCCTTATCTATAATAAAGTCGTTATACCGTAAGTAGCTCGACTTAATCCGTATTACTTAAAGTTCTACTACCCTCTCTATTAATATAACGGCGTAACGTTTTATTTTACCTATTTCTAGATAGCTTTTAAGCGTCCTTTACTACGGTTAAGTTAGTACGTAAAATAGTAATTTCGCCTAATATAAAGTAGTTTACCTCGGGAATATAACCTAAGACGAATTAGTAGAACCTAACGGAGTATTTACCGTTATATTAAAAAAAAGGCTAAGCTTCGGCTTTAATAAGAAGGCGGCCGTTAATCTACTAATTAAGTATATTAGCTAAGACGATACGGATACCGCTCTAAGTAACGATAGATTAGGTAAGTATATTATCTATTTTATAAAAGAAAGGTGCCGGGTACTCTAAGATATTTCCGGTAAATTAGTTAATACGTATCTTAATAATATAAATCTATAATAAAGCTATTATAATAAGGTTATTATAATTTCTTAGTAGGTATATCGAATAATACTTAAAGACGAGGTACTAAGAGAAGAGCTATCGAAAAAAGAGGTATTAAAAGAAGAGGTTTAGTTAAGAAGAGGAATTATAGCTTTAGACGGGGTTTTATAAGCTTTTATAACTACTCTTACTCTTTCTTATTTCGCCTTTATTAGTAAATTATTTAGCGGCTTAATAGTTTAGGACTAACTTTAAGAAGGTGGTTAAGTTTAGGAAAGAGCCCTTCGTCGTTGTAGTTGGACTTATATATTAGTTTTAGGGATTTCCTATACGCGAATACCGTTTATAATATATACGAGGTTTAATAGTTTACTTTTAGGTCTTATCCGTTCGCTATCTTATATAAGGTATCTTTCCTTAAAGTTATAAAGTAAGTCTTACGTTATATAAATTAGCTCGGCGCGTTTAACTTATTCGTCTTATTCTAATATTAACGTTTTATACTTAATAAGGTATCTAATTTATAGTTTTTAGTTATATTAAGTCGTTTTCCTCTTAATTAGCTTATCTACTTCTTATTAGTTTTATCCGGCTTTATCGACGTATATTACTTCTAATATATTAGGTTATTTATCGTATTTATTTATAGTTAGCCTAAGCTTTAATAAGGCGATAGATATAACGGGGTATATTTTCTACGTCGTAGGTAGTTTTAGCTTATATATTAGGTCTCTTACTTATTCTAAGATCTTAAACGGACCTACTTATTATTAGCTTAGCTTTTATTATTACCTCGGTATATTATAACCTTTATATAGCTTTAGTATTATTTACTCGCTTAGTTTATACTTAGTAAAATGTCTATTTTTATCGTAGTATAGCTTAGATTAGGTAGATACCTAATCCGTAGCTTCTTTAGCTTCCTTTTAGTAACGTAACTTAATAGCGTTTAACGAATAATCTTAGTTATTTATATCGGATAAGATAAATAAGGATATCTTAGGCTTAAACCTTATAATAACCTCGTTTAGTAACCGTTTAAGTATCTTAAAGTACGTATTATTAAGGTTATATTATAAGGCCGGAAGCAAATCTACTTAGACTAAATCCGGGTCTTCTACTAATACGAATCGTAATACGATCTCGATTATTTAATTCTTTCTTTCGGTAACGCTATTTATTTATAAGTAAAATACGGTAGATAAGGCGAGTTTGATATATAGGCTCTTTATTAATTTATATTATATATCTAAGTTAAATTTAGCGTCTCTATCGAAGATGATTTTTATCGGTAGACCTTAGTCCGTATATTATTATATTAATAAGAGCTTATCCGCCTCTTCCTTTACCGTTAAGGTATCTCTTCCCGATATTATTAGGGTTTTATACGATATTTTATCTACGATTATTATAAGGGTGTTTAAGTATTAGCTTCTCTAAAGTAGACCTTAAGCTTAGACGTCCGGGAGGCCGACGATAAAGTCTATAGCTATAAGGGAGAAGGGATAAATATCGCCCGCTTATATAAGTTATAATAGGTTATCTAATAGCTTATATAATATTTAGAGACGCGTATAATCCGGATATACGCCGATATAAGATTTCAACTTCTTAGTTAAGTTATAGATACTAAAATTCTTAAGCTCCTTAGCTATTTTATTAATCATAAAATAGTACTTTTAGTCGTATACTTATTAAAAGATAGACTTTTAGTAGTTCTTCGGGACGTAAAATCGCTTTAGTCCGTCCTTAGGGCTATAGTATAAGAGCCCGTCCGAAATAACGAATAAGAAATATTTATAATCTATTTTATACTTCTCTTCGTATATTTTAAGTTTTATTATTATCGTAGCGTAATATAGATCCTCCTCGTATCCTTTAAGGAATTCCTACCGGGTATCCTCTATTATATATAATATAATTATCCCGTTACCTCCGAGCTAATCGTTTATCTAAGCTAAGTATACGCCGTTTTATTATATATCGTCTAACTCGTCGTAGTCCGGTACGGGTGGTTCGGCTTCTACCGCCGGTAAGCGGGATAAGGCGTCCGGGACTAAGTTAACCTTTCTAAATATATAATATACGTATAAGTTATATTAAGATAAGTAAGCGGAGGTTAGCGTAATCCTTATATTTATCTTTATTATATCTTAGGTCTTAAGATTAGTCCTGTTTATAATATTAGCCGTTACGGCGTAGTCGGTTAGTATTACGATAAGATTTTTATAAGACGTTATAATAATATATACCTTTCGGTAAGCCTAAACTAGTCCGGCTATTTTAAGCTCGGTAAGCTAATATTTCTTTTCTAAGGCCGATAATATATAGCTTAGATAATAAATAAGTTATATCTTATCGAGGGGGATATATACGCCGTCTTATTCGATAGATAAATAAAATATTATTATACCGAATCCTCGCTTCTAAGAGGCGTTTATCTTTAGAAATATAATATCCGTTAGCTTATAATAATATAGGTATCTTTCTTATACGAAGTGATCTTAGAGTATACGGAAGGATTACTTCTTAGCGTCCGTTAGTATAAATTAAAATCTCTACGTACTATTCTATCTTAAGTACTTAGCCTTTTTTTAAGGTATTATTCCGGTTACTAGTCCGTCCTTAATTATTTATATCTTTCGCTTTACTAAAGGTTCGACCTTCTAAATATAATAAGGGTTGAAACGTTAGAAGAAGCCGATCGTACTTATATATTACTCGAAGGCGGTTAAATTAATCGGTATTTCTATATTCTTTAATACCTTTATTCGTTCTTACGTTATCGTAAGGCCGATTACGTTTATTTTGAAGCCTAATAACCGAACGGATAGATAAGCGATAAAAGACTTTTTAAGCGATAAGGCTAAGTTAATATCTTTAAATAGCCTTAATATCGTTTAGACGTAGTCGAGATACTCGTCCGCTATATTACTAAATATAATTACGTCGTCGATATAAGCCCGGGTAAAGTAACGGTACCGGCGTAATCGTTTATTTATAAACTATTAGGCGTAGGACGGAGAGTTTTTAAAGCTTATTAATACGATGTTAACCTTTTCGAGTCTATATAAGGATACGAGAACTATACGATTTCGATATAGTTCCTAGATAAGTAATTAGTAGAAGAAATTTGACGTATCGAGTATTATAAGATAACTTTTTCCTTAGATATAACGTATTATATCCTTTTATAACGGTAAGGGATAAGCGTTGGGAACGATAATCTTATTAAGTACCCGTAAGTCCGCGACGAGGCGTCTTTTCTATTTATTATCGACTTACCGTTAGATAATAAAGACTAGGGAACCGAAAGGCGTAGATTAGGTTTATTATTCTAGCCGGCCTTATACGTATATTTCGTCTATTTTCGTATTCCCGAACTTTATATCTTTTACGCTTTAAGGGTATAGTTTCGCTTTAACTCTTATATTCTAATATCCTTCGACTAATTCTATACGTATTTGTTCGTCTAATAATACTATTACGAGCTCTTCGTCTTTTTATAAGCCGTCTTAGTCGATTATCGTACGTATCTTATAAGTTAGCGCTAAGTCGGTTATATATATAAATATACCTTCTTAGGATACGATATTTAGGGTATCCGGATCTTTGTTTAGTCCTAATATTAAGACTTATCTCTTTATATATTTATAATATTCCTACGTAGTTATTTATATTATCTCGGGCTCGTTACTCGTCTTATTTACTTCTGCTAATAATTACGTAATCTTCGTAAGAGGTGTAAGAATAATATCTTTAATAGCGTCCGATTTTTCGAATTACTACGAGAGAGTAGTTTTAACATTATAATATACTATTATCGCTATATCCTAAGATATTATACTAATATTATCGGATATTATATCCGTTATAATTCCTAATTTCTAATACCGTCGAATTATTAGGGGTATATTATCGTTATTTACTATATAAATTATCGGTACCGTATCCGTTATAAGTAAATAGTTTATCGCTTAGCTATTATCCGTAGCTAAGAAGACGTAATCTCGGCGTAATCCGTTTATATCGTTAGCCGGGAGGTTATCGTATTTAACTACGAAGTATATCGTAGATTTAAGAGGGATTATAATATTAAATATCGATATAACTTTTCGGGTAACCGTCGTCTTAGGTATTCTAAGCGTTATAAAAGGTAAGGTAAGGTCCTTATAACTTTATAACGTTATTATACCTTTGGTAAAGTCTAATACTATTCCGTAAGGTACGAGTTACTTATTCCCAACGAAGAGGTTAAGTCTAAGCTTATCTTTTACTACCTAAGCCGTAATCCGATATCTAACTTTACTAGTATAGCCTAATATTAAGAAGTTAAATATAGCTTTCGTAGTAAGGGTTATTACGCCTCCGATACCTTTTATATATTTATTAGATTTCTTTATAACCGTATTAGGGAAATTTTTTTATAGCTAGTCTTTGTTTACTATTAAGTAGTTATATCCCGAATCGGTATAGACTTAAGTATCTTAACCGGCCTCGTTTTATATAATAAGTCTAATATAAGTATATCTAAGCGAGGTCTACTTTAAGGTATCCGTTATTAGTATAATATCGATTATATTATAAGTAGCTTCTTTATCCGGTAATATATAAGGTTATTTTAAACTAGATAAACGTATCCTTATTCGTTATCTTTTCGGGGTTATATATATATTAGCGAAAACGTATTATAATAACGACCTCTTATTACTAAACTCGGTATTATACTTTTTATATACCTACTTATTCGTAGTTATAACGATATAAGTAGAATCGTTAATATTATCCTTAGCGTCTACTATTATCTAAGCTTATATCTCGGTATCGCTAATATATAAATCTATCTTTATAAAACTTTATTATTATAATTCCTCCTCTTTTACCTCGGTATCTAGCTTATCCTATTTTATTATAACCTCTTACTCGATTACGTAAGCTCTACTTTATTAACGTATCTTTCCTTAATAACGGTATCGGCGTCGGAATAATCGCGGGGTATATTAGGTTTATCCTTATCGTAGACTATATATTTACGATAAACGTAGGCGTTAGTCCGCCGATCGTTATCCTTAGACGTCTCTACGTTAATCGTTATCCCCTTTTTACTTATCGGATCGGTCTCTTTAGCGCTAATTACCGTTGCCGCGCTAGTCTTATTTATAGCTATTACTATAACCGTTACTATAATAATATCTATTATATTACGGGAAACCGCCTCGGTTTCCTCCGTTATATCTATTATCTACTCCTAATCTATTATCCCTTCTAAATTTATTATTATTATAATATCTATTACTTTAAAACGAGTCTCTATTAATTATATTATCGTCTTATCCTCGTCTATTATCGCTCGAGTTTCCTTTTTAAGCTTAGTATACGGCGGCTATTACGGGGAGTACGGGCTTAGCTTATACTTATCCTAATAACTTACCTTATATCTATTAGTAGTTCTAAGATAATTACTAAGGTTTAGCTTCTCCCTTAGTAACTATTATTTAGTAGGTTCTTATAGCCTTCTCGTTAATATACTTTAGATAAGCGGATAGTTCTATCTTTAGCGATAAAGCAAAGATATAAAGTCTAAGACTTAGGTATATAATAAAGTAGACGTATATTATATTAATAGTATAATCTTCGCTTAACTCTTAACTAATTCGTATAATTTTTGCTACGACGTTACGGATACTAATATTTTACTTCGTATAGTCTTTCGTATATTTAATATTATTTAAATCCTCGATTAGCTTTTAGTAAGGCCGGGTAAAGGCTCTTAGTAAGGTACGATACTAAGCTTTAAGGTTTAGTTTAAGTCTATTACGCTTATTCTAAATAAGTATTCTTATATACTAAGCTAATACGGATCCTTTAAGGAGTTGGGATAAGTTAGTCTTTACCTTTATTACTCTAACCGGTATAGTAGTATTATCCTTAACCGAATTAATAAAAAGGGTAACGCTTTTATAATAAGTATTGTTATTTAGGATAAATTAGTCGTCGCTATTATAAGCTAAGTTAATATCGGGGTAAAAGTAACCGTATTACCTTAGTTTTTATTCTTATAATCCCCCGGTAATATTATTAAGTCGGTTTATTAATTATCCGACTACTTCGGAGATAGGTACTAATCCTTAGCGAAGGCCCTTAGCTACGATTCGGGTAATATTAATAGCTTCTTATTCTTTAACGTTCTATAAAAGGTTTTAAATAAAGTTTTATAGTTAGTTATATTCCTAACCTTAATCTCGTTATCTACCCGGCCGATAGTCGTTACTATTATCGTCTTAGTTAGCTTAGGCTTATAGTTCTCTTTCCCGTTTATCTAGTTCTACTATTCTTACGTTTAGCGAGGCCCTAAGTTAGGCGATCTCCTCCGGGGTTATCGGTAATATCGGTGATAGACTTAAGGTCTAGACTCTCGAGGAGTAATCCGGGAGGTCGGGGTAAGTTAAACGGTTTAGATTAGGCCTAAGAAGTATTAGTCTAATACCGAATAGGTTTATCCGGCGATTAGGTATAGTAATAATAAGATTAGATAAAGATATTACTAATCTATCTTTCGTAAAGAACTCGGCGTCCGTTATAACCGTTAATATAACGGGTATCGGTATAAGTAATAATAAGTAGAAGGGACTTAATATTAGGTTATCGTTCGATAATTCGGGGGATCTTAATATTAGTCGGCCGAAATTCTAGAAATTAGATAAGCCCTTCTTATTCGCTAATATATATATAAGCGTAGATTTAGTATAACGTCTAATAAGGCCTCGGGTCCGAGTCGGTCGAGAGTCTAATCGAGTAGGTAGTTAAACTAAGATAATAGACGGGTTAGGCTAAAGGTTAGGCTAAATAAACGGGTTAGGCTAAATAGACGGGTTAAGCTAAATAAATAGTTATAGTCGGGTAAGTAGGTTTTATCCTTCGGCTTATATCTCGGATAAAGAGGAGATTATAAGTTCCCTAATTAAAGAGAGCTTAAATTCTCTATTTAAACTTATAAGGAGTTGTTAGGGAATATAAGTATCTAACGCTTAGGTGGGCGGAAACGGGCTAAAATCGGTAAGGTTTGCTAATCCTTAAATAGTTCTTTAATCCGTTTTCGTTACCCAACGGACGGTCGAGTTATTATTAATAAAACTAAGAACGGCTAATACGTCTTTTAGTAAGGCTTACCGGCGGTCTTTTCTTAGTATAGGGAACCGTTGGATAAACGTTATCTTTATTTATTAATATATACTAATATTAGATAGAATATCCGAGTACGGCGGAATAGTACTAAATCTAATCTTTTAGGATAAAAAAAAGTATCCTTATTTTAAGATAGATAGCCCTCCGCTCGGGAGAGCGGTGCTACTAGAATTATAGGATCAATCTTATCAAAGTTGTTAGATTCGCTAAGAATGACTTAGGTAAGCCTTAGCTAAATGTTAATATATAGATAGTCTATCTACTACGTGACTGCGCCCACGTGATATAGCCCGGTTATATAATACTTTTATACGGTATATCGAGGGAGGAGTTTTTAGTTTTATATAAGATCTTAAACGACCTCTTATTTAAAGGGTATATCCGACTTAATAGCTCGGAGGCGGGTACGCCGGTTTTATTTATATATAAACTTAACGATAAAGTACGTTTCTATTATAATTATAAAGCCTTAAACGTAGTTATAAGTAATAATCGCTACCTTTTACCGTTAATCGGAGATATTTTATAAAACGTAGCGAAGGTGTAATAGTTTACTAAGTTAGACGTAGTCGCCGTCTTCTATAAGCTACGGATTAAGGAAAGCGACTAATAGAAGTTAGTATTCCGTACTCGGTATAATCTCTTCGAGTAAATAATTACTCTTTTTAAGTTATTAAAAGTATTAGCGACGTTTTAGTATTATATTAACGGCGTATTATAAGAATACCTTAACGATTTCGTTATTATATATATAAACGATATACTTATTTATATTAACGGTAATAAGAATAATTATAACCGTTAAGTATAAAAGATATTATAAAAGTTATAAGATACTAACCTTTACTTAGATCCGGATAAGTACGACTTTATTATAAAGGAGGTTAAGTACCTCGGCTTTATCGTTTATATTAGCGAAGAAGTATTAACGAACTCGGAGAAGATACGGGTTATTAAGGAATAGCGGCCGCTAATCTTAGTTATTAGAATACGTAGTTTCGTCGGGTTCGCTAACTATTATCGTATCTTTATCCGGGACTTCTCCGTACTAATAATATTATTTATAACTATAATAGGAAAGAATACTACTTTCCGTTAAGCGACCGAAGAGTAGCGAATATTTTAACGTTTAAAGAAGGTGTTCGTATCCGTACTTATATTAATATAATAGGACCCGGATAAGCTAATATTCGTAAAACCGGACTACTCCGGTTACGTATTAAGCGGTATCTTAACGTAAAAGGATTATAACTATTACCGTAAGATAATAATATATTACTCTAAAAAGCTAAGCTTTACGGAAATAAACTATTTAATTTACGATAAAGAGATATTAACTATCGTTAAGTACTTATAATAATAAGATATAAAGTTATAAAGTACGGAAGAGTTTATTATTTTTATAAATTACCGTAACTTATAATACTTTATAACTAAATAATATCTATTAGAGAGATAAGTATAATAAGCGGAACTCTTCTCCCGATATAAGTTCCAACTAATATATAGACCGGGGAAAAATATAATAATATTAAACGTATTATCTTATAAAGACTAAGATAAGCTACGCGGAAAAGAAGACGAATAATATTAAAGACGTTATATTTAGTTTATACTAAAGATTATACTACGCTCTTAGAAAGGCGTATAATTAAATACTACCGTTACGTAAGCGGATTAGCCCTTATATATCCTAATATTCGACTCCGATTATAAGCTCTAAAGACTTTAGTAAGAAGTAGTCCGGAAGGACGCCTTATATTAGGAGGTATATAAATATATATAACGTAGTAACCGTAATATTCTACCCTTTTAGAACCTTAAAGTCTAGTTATCGGAGTACTTTATCGATACGTTAAGCCGACTACTATTCCGAGGAAGGATATAGATTTTTAAGAAGTTATCGGGTAATATAAACGATAACTTAGATTTGTTATATACGAAGTTAATCTAAGCGTTATATAATATCTACGTAGCCGGATACTTAAAACGAAAAAGAATAATAACTATATTATCCCGAGACTTTTATTAGCTAAGTTTATAATAATAAGTATAATAGTTTATCCGTAACTATAATATCTACGGTAAGACAAAGATTTAACGTACTTATAAGAGTAGTTTTCTAAAGCCGCTCCTAATACTAGACCGCTTTTATTAAGAGTTATTTATCGATTTTATCCCGGATTTACCTAAGTTTATATAAAACGTAAAATACCTCTTAATTATTATTAACCGACTTATTAAAGCGATAACTTTAGAAGTTATAAAAATAATAGAAATAAAGTATTACGTATATCGGTTCTTATAAACGTATTATTATTTCTACGGATAACTATTCGTAATAATAAACGATAAGGGTACGAATTAGATAAGCCGCTTTTAAACGTACTTTTATAAGCTAATAAGTATTACTTAGAAGCTTAATATTATATACTACTTATAAATAGACAACGTTATTAAACGAATAAATTAAGAAGTAAAAGCGTTCCTACGTATATATATTAACTTCTAATAAGACGATTAAATAAATTAGTTACTTATAACGTAATTAGTAATTAATAATAAAGTAAACACCTTTATCGGTATAAGCCTCTTCTTTATCGAATACGGTTATTACGTATCTTTAGTAATTATAAAATATCTATCGGTAAACCTATTAATACTAAAAGACCGCATATTAAAGTTCTTTATAAGGCTAAACGAAGTAACCGTACTTATATAGTTTATAATAATAACCTTATAATAAAGATAAGAGTATTATACGAATTAGAAACGACGGCCGGCCGAGTAACTCCGTAAAAGTAATAAGGTATAGTTAGATCTAACGTATATAACTATACCGTAGCCTAAGAAGAAGCTCGATTAGCTTAAGAGTAAGTACACGGTCGGAGAAGTTATTAACTTATATACGGTAAAGCTAAAGAGAATTCCGTAAAAGATATATAACCGTTTTTATATCGATTTATTACGTAAAGTAGCGGACGACCCCTTACTTAGATAATAATTATATAACGAATAACCCCCTCCGGTCCTTAGTAAGACGAGAGATAAGGAATAAAATATAAAAGAGGTACTTTATATAAACGATTTCCGAGTAAATAAAGGTAAATAATATAAAGCTTTATATAAGTAGATTAAGTACGTAGACCCGTCGTAAACTACGTTAAATAACCTTACCGACGTAATAGTATTAAATACGTTTAAAGAGCGGTTTAAGAGTATATAATAAAACGATAAGCCCGTATATTTATACCGAAGTTATAAAGGGAGATAATAATTATAAAAAAGAGGAGGGTAAGCGGATATCTCCGAGAGTATAAAAGTAATAATATTAAATCGTAAAAATATCGGGGGACTAATAAGACGAAATAAAAAAAAAACTTAAGAAGATATAAAGATAAAAGCTATTAAAATACTATCTCGGAAGGTAATAGTACTTAGTACTTATATTTACGCTTCTTTTCCTTCCTCTTTTTCTTATCCTTCTTCTCCTTCTTAGTCTTCTTAGCCTTCTTCTTCTTCTTCTTCTTCCGCTCTTCCGAAAAGGAGGAGGAAGAGGAAGACTCCTCCGAGGAGGAGGAGGACGAGGCTTTCTTAGAAGAAGAGGTAACCTCCGTATAATAACGTTTAGATAAAGTTATCGTTAAGGAAGACCGTAAGCGTATTACCTCCGTTATTTGATTCTCTAAAGCGGCGAGCCGCTCCTCCGAGACTAATACTATCTCGGAGGGGATAGCGAAGGCCGTAATAAAAGTAGCCACCCGCTTAGGAGTAAGGGTAGAGGGAGTAAGCTTTACGATCTCTACGTTAAGACCCGTATTAGTCGGGTCCGCCCGAGCTCTCCTACGGCGCGGAGCCGGAGTATTATTTTACGTATTATATATAATAAAGGCTACCGCGAAGGTAATATCTCTATACGTATTATATAATAAAACGAACGCCGTAGATATCGTAGCTATAAAAGCTTCGAGACTAGGCTTTATTATAATAGATATTAAGGTATATATAAATAAGTAATAGGAGGGGGGTATCGCTTACCCGGCTTATATTTACGGTTAAACCGTTAATACTTTAAGTAAAGGCTAATTAAGCCCTTACCCGATTAATTATAATATTACGAGGCTAATTATATATAAGTTAATATAAGATCTTAGATAAAGATATAAAGGGGGGGGGGGTAGGATTACTTACTTCGTAACTTCTTATTATCTTTATTACATAACTACGGTAATACTCCTCTTTCTCTTCTCTATAAATAAGGTCGGATATCTCCTTAACTATTATAATAGTAAGCGAAGAGAGAAGAGACGGTATTACCGTATTAGTAGTCTTAGTAATAGCCTAAGAAGGCGTTATAATAATAATAATAATAAGGGCCGTAACGATACGAGTAATAGTAGCTCGGCGGAGAAAGCCGAGAAAGATATAAGAGAGGCGGGGGGCGGTGGGCGGGGAGAGTAGCTCGTCCTCCTCCTCGTTATTATCGTCGTTATCGTCGTTATTAAACTAAGCCTTAAGCTTAGTAGCCTCGACTACTACTTAGCTTTTGCTAAGGCTAAGGTGTACTCCTTTACGGGGGCGGCCCCGACCCCGCTTCACCGAGGAAGTAGGTATTAGACCGGAAGGTCTAATAAGTAGTATATAATACTAATATAAGCTTAAAGACTTAGTCTTATATACTAATATATATTTTATATAAACGAGCTTCGGTTCTATATAAAGAGCCTCGTTTAATAGAAACGAGGTTTAGAACTTAGACTAAGCTTATTCTAAATTAATATATTAGAGTTTTCTTATAAGGAGCCTCTAAAAGAGAGGCTCCTAAAGATAGATATAATAATTAATTATACTTAAGTTTAATAATTAAGAGTCTTAGAGTTATATTCTAAAGAATAATAGTTATAACTACCGAATCGAGCCGCGAAAAGCCGAAACGAACGTTTAATAATAATATCAAAGATTATCCTAAATAACTTTAAGAATTAGGAGGAGTTCGAGAAGGCCTTCGAAATTAAGGTTTATACCGAAAATATCGATTATCTCGTAAACCTCGAGAATCCGGACGACTTCGAGAGAATAAGAATACTTAAGCTAATTAGATTAGACGTCTCGAACTATATAACTAAGATTCCTAACGAAGGAATAAAGTTCGTTTATAAAGAACAACTTACGAAGAACCTCGCCGAACTATTATTAGAAGATAACGAATCTCTTAAATACGAATAATAAATCTACCGCTCCGACGAAGCCTTATATAAGGAAGAGCTCGAAGTTATCCGGAATATCTTTAATTAGATAAATAAAGCGATTACTCCGAACTTTAAGCTAACTTATAACCCCGATACCGACGGTATCGCCGCTAATAGAAATATTACGAAGTTCTATTTTAACTTTAAATATATATATAATATAAATAAGTTTATTTTATACGATCGAGCCCGGAAACGTTATTCCGAAGTACTAAAGTAAGCTTCGAATTATAAAACCGACTAAGAAGATTAGATTATAGCTTAAGAGACTTTAATATAAAGAGTAATAAGCGTAAAAGTTATTAAAGTTTAATACTTAATAACCTAGTTCTCGGATCTAATTTAATACTTAAAAAGCTCTTTTAACGTCTTTATAAGTATAAAATAGAGTTAATAACGGTTAGTTATCTCGACCGGTACTTATAAGTTAACGGACTTCGTTACGTACTTCCGGTAAGAGATTATTAATACCCCGAAACTAATCGAGTTACTTAGTCGGATAAGAAGAGTTATAAAAAGGAGCTTCGGATTAACCTTTTAAACCTTAAAATACGATAATAATAAGCGAAACGATAATCCGAACGGTTATATTTAAGGATAATCCGTTAAACGATAAAAGAGCGAGGATTCTAATTAACTATAAAGAAGCGTAGAAACTTATATCTTATATAATCGTTTAAATCCGGGACTAAATACTATTAAGTATTAGCTAACGTTCTTAAAGAATAAACTACTTCGGATAAAGATTAGCGATAACTAAATCTAAAAGTAGGAGAGAAGGTTAAAGAATAATAAGGAGGTTTAAGAATTATATTAGAAGTTAAAGAAGGGGGAAGACTTTACGAATTAATTATAGGTTAGCCGAGCGACGGTCTTATAAAACGTAGCTTCTTTCTTAGTTTCGAACTACGAATACCCGTTAAGTAACTCGGTAATCTTAGACTTAAAGTCTATATTATATCTCTTTAATAAGATCTCGAGATTTTATAACTACGAATATATACCTTTATAAGAGGTTATATTCGTAAGATTAAACTAGTTAGCTATACTTAGTTATAAGAACGTAGATATTAAAGTACGAAACGTAGTAAACGAACCTCGTTCCTTTACCTTAAATAATATCGCTTTCTACCCCGAAATAAGTACGAACTTAGTATCTTTATAACGACTAAGGTAATAGGGATATTAATAGGATTAAAGAGATAAGTAAGATATAATCCGGTATTATAACGGCTAACTACTTTATAAACTATTTTAATATTACGATTAATATATATTAGAATACTTACTTATTTTAATAAAACGAGCTATGTTTATAATTAAAAGGTTACGTTTTAACTCTTAGATTAAAAGAAAGTTTTAGAAGGCTAATACGATAATATAATACCGTAGACTTAGCTACTTAAGACCCCGGGTATTAGAGTACTTAATCAATTATATTTACGGAGCTAAGATAATTAGCCTTTTAATAGTTAAGTACGATATTCACGGCGTCGTAAAGATAAAGCGATAAGAGTACCGCGAACCGAGGAAACGAAGCTCGAAACTAAGGGAACGAGTCTTATTCGATTTTCACGACTATTAGCTTAGAATCTATAACTATATATTATATAGAATAATATCTAATAAGATATTAGGTTATATATAAGATTATTACTTCTAAAACCGTAAAGCCGATAACTTATTACTAATATTTCGGAACTTTACTTAAATAATAATAATAAGGTACTAAATTAAGATTAGAGTTATAAAAATAGATAACGAGCTTCGAAAAGCTTATTTTATTTATACTTAGCTCGAAGGTTAAGGTATTTAGATAAAAGAGTTTATATTATATACTTAGTAATAGAATAGCTTCGGAGAACGTATTAAGGGGGTAGTTAAAGAGAAAGCCCGATTACTAATAATTTAAAATAGACTCTTAAATAAGTTATAGCTTAAAATAGTTAGAATAACTATTTATATACTTAACCGAATCTTTAAGTACCGCTTAGAATAAAAGACCTTATACGAGAGCTTCTTTTCGGTAATTTAAGATATAAATATAAATAACTAACCTCGAGTTACGTACTTAAAAGTAATAAGGTATAAAGCCTTTATAATAACTACAAATATATAAGAGAAGTAGTAACGGATTAAGATAAAGCTTATCCCTAAGGTTTAGATAAGATACTTAGTTAGATATAACTTAACGAACATCTTCCGTATTTAGAATCTAGTAACTAATAAGATATACGTAGTAAGAGACGTTATCTTTAACGAATAAGACTTCTTTAGCTTAGACGAGGCTCGAATAAGGGAAACGATCGGCGAATAAACGTTAGAAGAAATCTAATAACGCTTCTAAGACCTAATTATTATTTAAAAAGATATCTTAGATTAAATAGCTACTTTAGTAAATAGTTAAAAAGAACTTAAGATTAACGATACGAACCTCGAAAGCCCGATTAAAGATTTATTAGTCGAGAGCGAGGAGGAAGAGGAAGATAAGTAAAGCGAAGAACTAAAATATATAAAGGCTCGTTTTACGCTCCTCTTAACTCCTCCTAACTCGCCGGTATCGTCGTTCTTAACGTCGTCGATCGAATTAAAAAGCTAAAGGCTAAGTCGAGCTAAGATCTTAAGAAGAGAAGCTTACGCGATTAACTAAACCTTTTATACTAAGACCTTAGTATTACTAATAAGAAAGAGCTAAGAGAAACTTATTACTAAGGCTAAGCGCCGCCGCTTTAGTATTAATAAGTCGAAACCGAAAAATAAGTATTAAATATCGGAAACGAACTTCGGCTTTATAAAAGAGGGTTATTACTAAAGTAGCTTACCTTTAACACCTACGTTATATTATACCTTATAAGGATATAAGTTCGAAAAAGAATTTCTTTAAGCTAAGAAAGACTATTTATAAAGCTATATATAAATAAGCTCTTAGATTAAGATTCCGAGCTACGATTTAAGGATCTATAATTCGTAAATCCTTAATTATATATAAGTTTATATTTATAAGACCGATAAGTATAAGTATCTTCGGAAGTATAAGGTAAGACTCGTTATACGGGGTAATGAAAACGGGCTACTAAACATACTTATAAAGAGGAGAGCAGAGCCTTACCCCTTAAGTTATATAAGATAGTAGTCCTAAGGACGGTTATTACGTTTACTAAGTATTTTTATAAGTACTTAGCTTAGGAGATAGTCTAATTAGATTAGAAGGACGGTTATAAAGTCGAGAGGTGGAAATAAAAGGTTATATATTTATAATTATCTAAAGTCCCTCCTTAAATATCCCTCTTATCTACGAGCCCCTTTATACTTCCTATTTTTTTTATTTTCCTTAAATATAATCGAATATATAATATACCTTTAATCTAATTAGATAATACTTACTTATCTTATATACCTTATATTAATCCTTTACTCGGGAAAGGAAGGGTCTTTACCCTTCTTTTACGAAATAAAGCTAGAAACTCTAAGATAAATATAGAACTCCCCGGTTAAAATAGCGCCGACTAAACTTATACTAATAAAAAAGATCTTCTATTAGTATTATTACTTATAATCCCGATCTCTTAAACGCTTATAAAACTTAAATATATAAGTATCTACTTATTAAGTCTATCTCGGTTACCTAATTAGACTTTACGACGTCCTTTACTTTATCTCCGTATACGACTTCGTATCGTAGAGCCCCGTCTTAGTATCTACTCCGTAATAATAGCTTATATAATTATTAAAGCGGGTTAGATAATCGATTTAGTTCTTAGATTCCCTTCTCTTATAGTTATATACGTATCTTAGCTAAGTTATCTAAATACGGTAAGCGGTAAGAGTACGTCTATTAGGACTAACTCTTCCGAGAAAGTCGGGATATATCGTATTTCTTACTACTTTACGAATATAAGACGAAGTAGCTAAGGCTAATTAAGTTACTTCCGATTCTAACGACTAAGTTATTACCTTATAAATATTTTAATAAGTAAGGTTTCTTTATACTAAGACTAAGATCGGGTTTATCTCTAAGCCGATACCTCCGAAGTCTATTTAGTAAGAGTAACGGTAATAAATAGAGATCTTATTATTATCGGGTAAAGAGTACCGGAGCGTAGACGTATTTATTATAAAGCTAAAGTCCCTAATACTCGAGGAATAAGGGTAACGGCGGTAAGAGATAAGCCTTTTACTACTAAGCGAATAATTTTACTCGGTATTAAAGATAAGAAACTTATAAGGTCGGACCGATTAGATCGATTATAAGAGCTATTTATATAAGAGGAGACGGAATAAGGGGTATTATCTATTATAAAATCCTTATCTATACTTTAAGCTTAGCTAGTTTTAGTAATATTCTTCCCCTTTTATAAGATTAATATAATATTAAGATCTTCGGATATAAATTAATTAACGCTTATATAATTAGACTAAGTTCTCGGAGGTAAGGACTTATTCTATATATTAAGGGTAGATTTATAAGACTATATTAAGGTCTTATACGTAATTAGCGAAGTCTTAATATAAGACGAAGATATTATAGCTCCCCGGATAACTAAATTATTAGTTATATATATAAGAAAGGTTATATCGTATCTTCGTATTATTAGGCGGTTAATCTAATCTATTTCGTAAAAATAAAATATTATATCGGGATAATTAGCGTTAAGTCCTTAGTCTTAAAGTATAATTAAATTAGACTCGTCTTAGAATATAATTAACATCCCCGATTTATAATCTCTTATTACTAAATATCTGATATATATAAGTTTTACGTTACTTTTATACTTTATTAATACGAAGCGTATTATTTATACCTACTTATAAGTAATAGTTCGAACATCTTAATTAATTAGTTGGTCTTCTATATTAGTTAGCTAATTTAAAGGCTTATAATCGGTATTTAGTAGCTTCCTCCCGAATATTAATCGAAGTTTTTCTAATAAGATTAACCCGTATTCTTATCTACTTAGCTATATATTTTATCGGACTACCTTCTACTTTACTTTAGCTTAAAAGACGCTTTTTTATCTATATTCCTTAAATATAACTTTAAAGCTTTAATATATAAACTAACTCCGATTAGATCGTCCCGCTTCTTCTAAGTTAAGATACTAAAAGGTAGGCTTCCTACGGCTTAAGTCTACTAAGACTCCGACCTAATATCTATATAAAACGTAGTTTACCTAAGACTTCTAAGTAGTAAGCTTAAACTCCTTATTTTCTAAGAGAACCGGTTAAAACTAGAAACACCGGTTAATCTAATATCTTTAAGGTAAGTTATCTCCGCTAAGACTTAGGCGATTCTAATTAGATAACCTTAATATTATATAAGGTAGAAAAAGGTAGTTCTTATTAACTAAGTCCGATAAAGCTAATATAGCTTTAGTTAATATAACTTCTCTACTAAGCGGCTCTCTCCTTATAAGTATCCCTTCTAAATTATAAAGTCCTCGTATATAAGTATAAAAGATATATTAGAATAACTAATTAAAGCGGTCTAAGTTAAGTATAAGTATATTTCTTATCTAAGGGAAATACTTATTTATAAGGAAGTCGGTAATAGTAACGTCTAAGATATAAGTAAGTCGTTTAAAGATAATTTATTTTAAGTTTTTCTTTCTAATATCGTAGTTACGCTTATTAATCTTAGTAAGTTATATCTCGTATTAACGTAACTCGTAGATAAAATAATTTAGTTCCGGGGTAAGTCTTAATATATAGATAATCGGAGTCTAATTAGGCTAAATCGCTTCGATACGGTTTATAACGTCGATAACTATTTATTATATAGTTTCTTCGTCTTTATCGTAAAGGAAGTTAATATAAAGCGAATAAGCGGGTATATTAAATATTCGTCCTTTATTTATATATAAGTCGATACGGGAGTCTAAGTATATAAACCCGAGACTTATTTTAAATAAGATATAATAATCGTTTAGTCTTAATATAATATTAAGATATCTTCTCGTAATTTAAAACGTTATTATAACTAAGGTAAAAGGGGAGTAGTTATTTAGAATCGAGGTGATTATTATTAACCTAATTAAGTAAGCTAAGAGATATAAGTTTAGTTTTCTAAGCTTAAAGGTATTAGTATTAGTTATAAGATAATAAGTTTAAGATAAAGGGTAAGGGAATTTAAAGAATAGCTATTAAAAAAAAGAGAAAGAGGGAAAAGGTTTAGTTTATAAGGTAAGGTTTTAGGTTTTTTCCTAATACTAAGTTAACTATTCTTACCGTTAGTCGCGCTCCTTCTTTCTTATAAATCTAAGCGAAACGGATTTATAAGAATTAGCTAATACCCTTTCGAAATTTTTAGTATATAACTAATTTACTTTTTTAATCTAATCCCTTAATTAGAGAATTAGCTTATAAAAAGCTAAATTAACGTAAATCCCTCGTTTATAACTTTATATAGTTTAAGTCGAACGTAATATTATTATTTATTCTCTTATTTCCTTAATTTTTCTATAACTATTCCTTAGTTTAACTAAGTTCTAAGTTATTAGCTTTTTTTATTTTATTAGGCTTATTATTATTTTTAACCTTCTTCTCTTAGACCTCGTTTATCCGAAAAATATCTTCCTAACGCTCTTCTTCGTCTATTACTTTAGCCGCTCTTACTACTCTAATACTTAGTTCTTTCTTATATCTCGCTAAACTAATCTCGTTTATTTTAATCCTCTACCTTATATTATAATTTAGGGCTAAGTTCGAAGTAAATAAGGTTTATAATTTCCCTCCTTTAGTCTAATCTTCTTATTATAACGTTATAAATCTTATAATCTTAATCTAATTAGTTTAATTAGCTTATCCTTATTCTTAACTTTAGTTTTAACGTCTTATATTTTCTAGCTTTATTAGCTAATCTATCCGGCCGAGCCCTCGTACTCTAAAGTTATATACGGCTTTATTCGAGTCTAAGAGCTTTAAAATTCTCGTAATTAAATTATCCGTCGTTTTATAATAGCTAACGTTAATTAGGATCTTCTTACGGCTCTTCGAAGATAAAAACGACCTCTTCGCCTTATTATTATATACCTTATTAATACGGGTCTTCTTAAGTAAGTATTTATAACTCTCGGTAACCGATCGTATCGACTCCGATTTATCTTTATTACCGTCTTTAGTCACCGAAACGCTATTCTTTACTTATATTATAAGAATATTATATTATAGAAGGAAGTCTTTATACCCTTTAAGTCGATAATAATAAATCCTTATTATTCGGTATATCTTTATATCTAATATATCTCGATTCCCGGTTATATAAACGGGCTATATACGAATTATATATATTACTTAACCTCGGGTTACTTATAATATAACGAAAAGAATTAGTAAGACTCTTTATTAAAAGAGTTTCGGGTTAAAGATACTAATTCCGACGATAAATAGACTTTCTTAGAGATTATTAACTTTTACGAAGCTAATATTTTATAACGTCTACCTCCCCGTCTCCGTATTAATAATATTATACCTTAGACTAATTATAACGATCTTAGTAACTATATCCGTAGTTTAATCAAAGCTTATTACGCTTTGCTACGTTAGCGCCGCTTTAGTCTTAATAATAATATTAATAATATAGCTAATCGTATAATAGCTCGGCTTTTTATAGCTAAGGATATATAAGAGACTATCGGATAATTAGTTATAATTACTTTAATACTTCTTATCTTATATTTCTAATCTAATTAAGTAGTTTTATTATTAGTCGTATATTCGGTTTTTTTATATATTTCGTTCCTCTCTTACTAACTTCTAAGTTATACTCTCTCCTTTATTAACGAGTTTCTCCGTCTTATCGTATCTTAATACTTATATAATCCCTATTATCCTTATATCTTAAGAGAAACTCTCTTATTTCCCGTTAACTCTAAACGTTAAGGTTAGTAATAGAGTCCCCTTTTCTACCTAACGCCTTTATATACCTACTAAACCCTTTTATTCTTAACTTTTAATAGTCCCGGCTCCCTATTTTATTCTTCCTCTAACTTCCTTAACTCTTAAAATATAAGTCCTACTTTAATTAAGGCGCGGACTTATATTAAGGTAACCCCTAAGTTATTTAAACCCTAATATATCTTATATACTCCTCGTAGCTCTTTTATATTATATCCGACTTTAAGTATCTTATCTAATTCCTCTTTTTTATTAGTAAAAACTAATTCTCTAAACGTTATACTTATTAAAGCCTTTTATATTCGTTTCTAATTAGACGTATATACCGCCCGAGTAACTTTATATTAAAACCCTTCCTAAGCTATATCTAATACCTTTTCGAGCTACCTTTTTCCCTCGAGTTTCCTCGTCGTTTTTATAAAAGGGAAGTATTCTAAAGTACGTTATAATATATTTATAACGAGGTTAAAGTCTCCGAATATCTAAGCTTACTATTATAATATATAATACTTTATTAACTCGAAAATTAGCCTTACTTTATTCTCGAACTAATAAGATTCGTCTTCGTACGTTAAGACTCCTTTTATACCGTAGTTATAAGGAGGAATTATTAAAGGGATACGTTTAATTAGTTCGGTATTTAAGTTAAAGAATATAAGCCTTCGGAAATTAGTCTCCTATTCCTAAATTAAGTCGAACTCTTAAAATAACTCGTCCGGAATTAACTATTTATAATAGCTAAGCTTATATTTATATAAGTCGAGACGTTCCTCGTTAATTAGGATTTTCCGAACCTCTTTTAAGATATATCTTAACTTATTTTCGTAACGAGGTAAGATATCTTAGCCCTTTCTTATTCTAACTTTTAGATATCCTTAAAAATAGTCCTTTACGTTAATATAAACGATAATACCCGTTCTAATATCTTAAAATACCTAACTTAACTTATTCGGGTATTATATCGAGGTTATCTAATTCCCGAACTTTAGAATATTATTAACTAAAGTAATAATAAGTACCGCCCGGTTCTAAATAACTTAATTAAACTAAAGACGTCGTTTTAGAAGCTCGATATCTTAATTATATTCTACTAATATTATCTTAGTAATTACTCGTAGTTGGTCGTAAAATAAGGCTTTATAAAAGGTAAGAAACTAATAAATAAACTCGAAAACTATTCTTCTAATATCCCGGAATAATACTCGATATTCGAGGCTAAGAAACTTAAACGTAAGGTCCTTATAATCCTAAAATAAAATAACTCGAATAAATAATAAAGTCTTTACTTAAACTTATAGTTCTCTCTTATAATATCCTAACCGTATTATAAAACTCTCGGCGGATATACTTTCTAAGTCGGTTTAATTATTTACTTTTTAGAAACCTTAAGGTTTATCCCGTCGTAAAAGTACCTCTAAGCCGCCTTTTACCGGTATTCGACCCGTAATTATTAGATCCGGGTCTTCTTCCTCCGATAATATATTATCCTCGTCCTCTCCTTTATTATTCTCTAAGTCGTCGTTATTATTAGTTAGAAACGTTTCGATTTAATTAAACCGGTTAACCTAATATTAGGTTAGCTTCGGGAATAGGGGGTCGAGTCCTTCTAAGCGTTATAATCCTAATTCGTTATCTTTAAAATACTTCTTTAACCGGTATAATAGAAATATTCCTT